>CM022947.1:18525553-18867950 GCA_012931725.1 Litsea cubeba | reverse complement strand
AAAAATTTTTATTATAACTACTAAATTGACAATCTTATATACCACAAGTATACATTTCTTAATATAATACCCTAAAAAAATCTTATTGAGAAAAGTCTACGTACATGACTTAACCTAATTAACCCAAACGCAACCCAAGTTGCCCTTGGGTAGGACAACTATAGCTTGGTTTGGGCCCAAGTGAGTTTCTTCAGTTTTATTTAGTGTTGGAAATGAACAAGGCGAAAAACCCAAAAATTAGAGTTCAAGTAACAAATACTTTGGAAGCAAGAAATCCCCTTTCCACTCTAACTTTAAGTAACTTCATTTCCTTTAGTCAAACTAGCAATACTTGTGCCAATTTTAAATCTATTTTGAATTGGTGGAAGCTATTTGTCCATTTTGATGGATTGGTATTTTCAATTCCCTTCCACTCTTTCATTTTCACTTCCTTTCCTTTGGTCAAACTAGCAACAGATCTGGCAATACTGCTAAATAACTTTCTACCTCACTGTGGGGCCCAGATACCTTTCAAATTTCATTAAAAAATTCTCAATCGATCCCCTTTTGTGGGTTTTTAGGAAAGACAAACAGTTCATAAAATAGGCATCTATTTGGATTTATGATTTTAAAATAAAATGCCATGCTACATGTAATTTTTTAAATATATTTGCAATAAGAGATTTGAAATCATACCATTTCAATATGACTGCAGTGGAAAAATCATTTCTACTTCTACAATAAAAAATTATCAACAACTTAAATTTGTCTATAGATCTTTATTGATGTTTTGGAAGAGATTAAAACGCAGAAAAGTTCTTAAAAATTCAAATTGGCATTGTGAACTGAATTCTTCACCAGTATTGTCCACATGATTTCTCCACATTCAAACAAATCCTCTAAGATCACGTGGAGAATACCAAACAAAAATTTAAGAAAAAAAAAGAACGAAAGAAAGATCATTCAATACATAAAAAGTTAGCACGCTAGATTTCTCCCTCTCTCAGTAGTAAGGGATTCTCAAATTTTGAGTTTTTGTTCCACATTCAAACAAATCCTCTAAGATCACGTGGAGATTACCAAACAAAAATTTTAAGAAAAAAAAAAGAACGAAAGAAAGATCATTCAATACATAAAAAGTTAGCACGCTAGATTTCTCCCTCTCTCAGTAGTAAGGGATTCTCAAATTTTGAGTTTTTGCTTGGATATATAAAAAACATGTGGGAGATAAATTTAATTTTAAAAAAGAATAAAAATAAATTAATATAGTGCACCATGAAAAAAAAAACCGTGGCTCCATCATTGGCAACCGACTATGTCTGTGTGTATTTGAAACCTTCACTTTCCTAGGATTTTTGCGGATGCTTCTCGTTTTCCGCCAATGTGGAGATAATTAGATGTCCTTTGTTGTTTTCTGTAATGTTTTCTCAATTTTGCCATTTCGATAAGAATGCAACTCTTAGACTTTCTAGAAATCGGACTCGAAACAAAGTACTTAGCCCAAAATGAATCTGATAATTAATTTTGAACTCTAGCCCTATTGTTGAGGAGACATTGCTTTCACAATCTAATACTAGTGTAGTGTAATTCTGGCTGCCACGCCAAAATGTTGGATCCATTGCAGGATCAAGTCGAAACTTATACATCTCGCCTAGGGGTGTTTATGGCTCGGGTTAGGTGGGGTTGGGGCATATCCAGGCCCCGCTTGGCATAATTTGGCTCGACCATGCTCCATCACCTCTTCATGTAATTCTTGGGGCGGACATTTGAATCTCTCCATCATTGGATTGGATTTTGGGGGAGGAGAGGAAGAAGGAAGAATATGAGGAAACATGCATGCTCAGGGTCGACGACGACCCTCGCTATCAACCTAGAAAATAAAGGAAAACGTCAACCACAAAAAAAAAAGGTCGACGTCTACCAAAAAAAAAAAACTGGTTTTTCAGCTAAGGAGAAAAATAATTTAAAGCAAAAATGCACCTGCCAGGAGTCGAACCTGGATTTAGGGAACTTTGCCAATAAGTAGCTGTTCAAATCAACCAATTAGCTACAGGTGCGGTTATGGCCTACTGTCACTTAGGAAATATTTATATATATATGTGTACATATATAATAGAAAGCGTCCTTCCTTTTTTAGCTCAAACCTGGACCTCCATGGCTGAGCTCAGGCAAAAGAATTTTTGGGTTGTTATATTTTAGGGTCCTAGTTGAACTTAAGTGTTAACAGAACCAAACTCATCTAGAATTTTGGTCGCGTTTCGGTTGGGGCTTTCATTATGCAACTTAAGTTAATTATAGAAATACACAAATTTTATTATAACTACTAAATTTGACAATCTTATATACCACAAGTATACATTTCTTAATATAATACCCTTAAAAAAATCTATTTAAGAAAAGTCTTCATACAGGACTTAACCTAATTAACCCAAACGCAACCCAAGTTGCCCTTGGGTAGGAACAATTGTAGCTTGGTTTGGGCCCAAGTGAGTTTCTTAAGTTTTATTTAGTGTTGGAAATGAGAACAAGGCAAAGAAAACCCAAAAATTAGAGTTCAAGTAACAAATACTTTGGAAGCAAGAAATCCCCTTTCCACTCCTACATTAAGTAACTTCATTTCCTTTAGTCAAACTAGCAATACTTGGTGCCAAATTTAAATCTATTTTCAATTGGTGGAGGCCATTTGTCCATTTTGAATGGATTGGTATTTTCAATTCCCTTCCACTCTTCATTTTCACTTCCTTTCCTTGGTCAAACTTGCAAAACACATCTGGCAATACTCCTAAATAACTTTCTACCACACTGTAGGGCCCAGATCCATTCAAATTTCATTAAAAAATTCTCAATCGATCCCTTTTTGTGGGTTTTTAGGAAAGACAAACAGTTTATAAAATAGGCTCTTATTTGGATTTATGATTCAGAGCTTTTAAAAAAGCCATGATACATGTAATCCTTTAAATAAATTTGCAACTAGAGATTTTAAAACATACCATTTCAATATAACTGCAGTGGGAAAATCATTTCTATTTCTACAATAAAAAATTATCAAAAACTTAAATTTGTCTATAGATCTTTATTGATGTTTTGGAAGAGATTAAAATGCGGAAAAGTTCTTAAAAATTCAAATTAGCATTGTGAGCTGAATTCTTCACCTGTATTGTCCACATGATTTCTCCACATCCAAACAAATCCTCTCAGATCACGTGGAGATTACCAAAACAAGAATCTAAAGAAAAAAACAAGAAGAAAGAAAGATCATTCAATGCATAAAAAGTTAACACACTAGATTTCTCCCTCTCTCAGTATTAAGGGATTCTCAAATTTTGAGTTTTTGTTTAGATATATAAAAAACATGTGGGAAATAAATTCAATTTAGTAAAAAAAGAATAAAAATGAATAAAGTGCTCCATGAAAAAAAAAACCATGGCTCCATCATTGGCGACCGACTATGTGTGTGTGTGTATGAAACCTTCACTTTCCTTGGATTTTTGTGGATGCTTCTAGTTTTCCGCCAATGTGGAGATCATTAGATGGCCATTGTGGTTTTCTCTAATGTTTTCTCAATTTTACCATTTTGATAAGAATGCAACTCTTAGACTTTCTAGAAATCGGACTCGATACAAAGAATTGAGCCAAAAATGAATCGGATAATTATTTTGAATTCTAGCCCCATTGTTGAGGAGAAATTGCATTAAACAATCTAATACTAGGGGTGGTGTAATTCTGGCTGCCACGCCAAAATGTTGGATCCATTGCAGGATCAATTCGAAACTTGTACCTCTCGCCTAGCGGTGTTTATGGCTCGGGCTAGGTGGAGTTGAGGCATATCCAGGCCCCGCTTGGCATAATTTGGCTCGACCATGCTCCATCTCCTCTTCATGTAATTCTTGGGGCGGACATTTGAATCTCTCCGTCATTGGATTGGATTTGGGGAGGAGAAGAAGAAGGAAGAACATGAGGAAACATGCTTGCTCAGGGTCGATGACGACCCTCGCTATCAACCTAGAAAATTAAGGTAAACGTCAACCACAAAAAAAAAGGGTCGACGTCTACCACAAAAAAAAATTTGTTTTTCAGTTAGGGAGAAAAATAATTTATAGCAAAAATGCACCTGCCAGGAGTCCAACCTGGATTTAGGAACTTTGCTAACAAGTAGCTGATCAAATCAACCAAATTACCTACAGGAGCGGTTATGCCAAAATGTCACTTTGGAAATATTTATATATACGTGTACATATATAATACGTCCTTCCTTCTTAGCTCAAACCTGGACCTCCATGGCTGAGCTCAGGCAAAAGAATTTTTAGGTTGTTCTATTTTTTGGGTCCCAGTTGACCTTATGTGTTAACCGAGCCAAATCCATCTGGAATTTTGTTCGCGGTTCAGTTCGGGCTTTCATTATGCAACTTAAGTATAATTATAAAAAAACAAAAATTTATTATTACTACTAAATTTGACAATATTATATACCGCACTTATACATTTTCTTAATATAATACCATTAGAAAAATCAATTTTAAGAAAAGTCTTCATACATGACTTAACCTAATTTAACCCAAACGCAACCCAAGTTGCCTTTGGGTAAGACAACTGTAGCTTGGTTTGGGCCCAAGTGAGTTTCTTAAGTTTTATTTAGTGTTGGAAATGAACAAGGCCAAGAAAACCCAAAATTTAGAGTTCAAGTAACAAACACTTTGGAAGCAAGAAATCCCATTTCCACTCTTTCATTAATCCACTTCATTTCCTTTGGTCAAACTAGCAATACTTGTGCTAATTTTAAATCTATTTTGAGTTGGTGGGGGCTATTTGTCCATTTCGATGGATTGGTATTTTCAATTCCCTTCCACTCTTTCATTTTCACTTCTTTCCTTTGGTCAAACTAGCAAACAGATCTGGCAATATTGCTAAATAACTTTCTACCTCACTGTAGGGCCCAGATCCCTTCAAATTTCATTAAAAAATTCTCAATCGATCCCCTTTTGTGGGGTTTTATGAAAGACAAACAGTTCATAAAATAGGCACTTATTTGGATTTATGATTCAGAGCTTTTAAAAAAGCCATGCTACATGTAATTTTTTAAATAAATTTGCAATTAGAGATTTGAAAACATACCATTTCAATATAACTGCAGTGGAAAAATCATTTCTATTTCTACAATAAAAAATTATCAACAACTTAAATTTGTTTATAGATCTTTATTGATGTTTTGGAAGAGATCAAAACACGGAAAAGTTCTTAAAAATTCAAATTAGCATTGTGAATTGAATTCTTCACCTGTATTGTCCGCATGATTTCTTCACATTCAAACAAATCCTCTAAGATTACGTGGAGATTACCAAACAAAAATTTTTAGAAAAAAAAAAGAACGAAAGAAAGATCATTCAATATTTAAAATGTTAGCACGCAAGATTTATCCCTCTCTCAGTATTAAGGGGTTCTCAAATTTTGAGTTTTTGTTTGGATATATAAAAAACATGTGGGAAATAAATTTAATTTATTAAAAAAAGAATAAAAATAAATATAATGCACCATGAAAAAAAACCATGGCTCCATCATTAGCAACCGACTATGTGTGTGTGTGTATTTGAAACCTTCACTTTCCTTGGATTTTTGTGGATGCTTCTCGTTTTCCGCCAATGTGGAGATCATTAGATGGCCATTTGTGGTTTTCTCTAATGTTTTCTCAATTTTGCCATTTTGATAAGAATGCAACACTTAGACTTTCTAGAAATCGGACTCGAAACAAAGAACTGAGCCCAAAATGAATCTGATAATTAATTTTGAATTCTAGCCCTATTGTTGAGGAGACACTGCTTTCACAATCTAATACAAGGGTAGTGTAATTATGGCTGCCATGCCAAAATGTTGGATCCATTGCAGGATCAAGTCGAAACTTGTATGTCTCGCCTAGGGGTGTTTATGGCTCGGGTTAGGTGGGGTTGAGGCATATCCAGGCCCCGCTTAGCATAATTTGGCTCACCCATGCTCCATCTCCTCTTCATGTAATTCTTGGGGCGGAAATTTGAATCTCTCCGTCACTGGATTGGATTTGGGGAGGAGAGGACGAAGGAAGAAGATGAGGAAACATGCATGCTCAGGGTCGACGACGACCCTCGCTATCAACCTAGAAAATAAAGGAAAACGTCAACCACACAAAAAAAAGGGTCAACGTCTACCACAACAAAAATTAAAAATAATTTAAAGCAAAAATGCACCTGCCAGGAGTCGAACATGGATTTAGGAACTTTGCTAACAAGTAGCTGTTCAAATCAACCAAATTAGCTATAGGTGCGGTTATGCCTACATGTCGCTTTGGAAATTTTATATATATGTGTACATATATAATAGAAAGTGTCCTTCCTTCTTTAGCTCAAACCTGGACCTCCATAGCAGAGCTCAGGCAAAAGAATTTTTGGGTTGTTCTATTTTCGGGTCATAGTTGAACTTATGTGTTAACAAAACCAAACCCATCAGGAATTTTGGTCGCGTTTTAGTTCGGGCTTTCATTATGCAACTAAAGTTTAATTATAAAAATACACAAATTTATTATTACTACTAAATTTGACAATATTTATACCTCAAGTATACATTTTCTTAATAGAATACCCTTAAAAAATCAATTTTAAGAGAAGTCTTCATACATGACTTAACCTAATTTAACCCAAACACAACCCAAGTTGCCCTTGGGTAGGACAACTGTAGCTTGGTTTGGGCCCAAGTGAGTTTCTTAAGTTTTATTTAGTGTTGCAAATGAACGAGGCGAAGAAAACCCAAAAATTAGAGTTCAAGTAACAAACACTTTGGAAGCAAGAAATCCCCTTTCCACTCTTTCATTAATTCACTGCATTTCCTTTGGTCAAACTAGCAATACTTGTGCCAATTTTAAATCTATTTTCAATTGGTGGAGGGGCCATTTGTCCATTTTGATGGATTGGTATTTTCAATTCCCCTCCACTCTTTCATTTTCACTTCCTTTCCTCTGGTCAAACTAGCTAACAGATCTGGCAATATTGCTAAATAAGTTTCTACCACACTGTAGGGATCCCTTCAAATCTCATTAAAAATTATCAATCGATCCCCTTTTGTGGGTTTTTAGGAAAGACAAGCAGTTCATAAAATAAGCACTGATTTGGATTTATGATTCAGAGCTTTAAAAAAAGCCATGCTCCTTTAAATAAATTTGCAATTAGAGATTTGAAAACAATTCATTTCAATATAACTGCAATGGAAAAATCAATTCTATTTCTATAATAAAAAACTATCAACGACTTAAATTTGTCTATAGATCTATATTGATGTTTTGGAAGAGATTAAAACGCGAAAAAGATCTCAAAATTTCAAATTAGCATTGTGAACTGAATTCTTTACCTATACTGTCCACATGATTTCTCCACATCCAAACAAATCCTCTAAGATCACATGCAGATTTCCAAACAAAAATCTTAAGATAAAAACAAAGAACGAAACAAAGATCATTCATTACAAAAAAAGCTAGCAAGCTAGATTTCTCCATCTCCCAATATTAAGGGATTCTCAAATTTTGAGTTTTTGTTTAGATATATAAAAAAATATGTGGGAGATAAATTTAATTTATTAAAAAAAAGAATAAAGATAAATTAATATAGTGCACCATGAAAAAAAACCGTGGCTCCATCATTGGCAACCGACTATGTGTGTGTGCATTTGACACCTTCACTTTCCTAGGATTTTTGTGGATGCTTCTCGTTTTCCGCCAATGTGGAGATCATTAGATGGCCATTTGTGGTTTTCTCAAATGGTTTCTCAATTTTGCCATTTCGATAAGAATGCAACTCTTAGACTTTCTAGAAATCGGACTCGAAACAAAGAACTGAGCCCAAAATGAATCTGATAATTAATTTTGAATTCTAGCCCTATTGTTAAGGAGACATTGCTTTCACAATCTAATACTAGGGTAGTGTAATTCTGGCTGCCACACCAAAATGTTGGATCCATTGCAGGATCAAGTCGAAACTTGTACATCTCGCCTAGGGGTGTTTATGGCTCGGGTTAGGTTGGGGTTGAGGCATATCCTGGCCCCGCTTGGCATAATTTGGCTCGACCATGCTCCATCTCCTCTTCATGTAATTCTTAGGGCGGACATTTGAATCTCTCCATCATTGGATTGGATTTTTGGGGAGGAGAGGAAGAAGGAAGAATATGAGGAAACATGCATGCTCAGGGTCGACGACGACCCTCGCTATCAACCTAGAAAATAAAGGAAAACGTCAACCACAAAAAAAAAAAGGAAAACGTCAACCACAAAAAAAAAAGGTCGACGTCCTACCACAAAAAAAAACTGGTTTTTCGGTTAAGGAGAAAAATGATTTAAAGCAAAAATGCACCTGCCAGGAGTCGAACATGGATTTAGGAACTTTGCTAACAAGTAGCTGTTCAAATTAACCAAATTAGCTACAGGTGCGATTATGCCTACATGTCACTTAGGAAATATTTATATATATGTGTACATATATAATAGAAAGAGTCCTTCCTTTTTTAGCTCAAACCTGGACCTCCATGGCTGACTCAGGCAAAAGAATTTTTGGGTTGTTATATTTTCGGGTCCTAGTTGAACTTTTGTGTTAACCGAAGCAAATCCATCTGGAATTTTGGTCGCGTTTCAGTTCGGGCTTTCATTATGCAACTTAAGTATAATTATAAAAATACACAAATTTATTATTACTACTAAATTTGACAATATTATATACCGTACTTTTACATTTTCTTAATATAATACCATTAGAAAAATCAATTTTAAGAAAAGTCTTCATACATGACTTAACCTAATTTAACCCAAACGCAACCCAAGTTGCCTTTGGGTAAGACAACTGTAGCTTGGTTTGGGCCCAAGTGAGTTTCTTTAGTTTTATTTAGTATTGGAAATGAACAAGGCGAAGAAAACCCAAAATTTAGAGTTCAAGTAACAAATACTTTGGAAGCAAGAAATCCCATTTCCACTCTTTCATTAATTCACTTCATTTCCTTTGGTCAAACTAGCAATACTTGTGCCAATTTTAAATCTATTTTGAATTGGTGGGGGCTATTTGTCCATTTTGATGGATTGGTATTTTCAATTCCCTTCCACTCTTTCATTTTCACTTCCTTTCCTTTGGTCAAACTAGCAAACAAATCTGGCAATATTGCTAAATAACTTTCTAGCTCACTGTAGGGCCCAAATCCGTTCAAATTTCATTTAAAAATTCTCAATCGATCCCCTTTTGTGGGTTTTTACGAAAGACAAACAGTTCATAAAATAGGCACTTATTTGGATTTACGATTCAGAGCTTTTAAAAAAGCCATGCTACATGTAATTTTTTAAATAAATTTGCAATTAGAGATTTGGAAACATACCATTTCAATATAACTGCAGTGGAAAAATCATTTCAATTTCTACAATAAAAAATTATCAACAACTTAAATTTGTCTATAGATCTTTATTGATGTTTTGGAAGAGATTAAAATGCAGAAAAGTACTTAAAAATTCAAATTAGCATTGTGAACTGAATTCTTCACCTGTATTGTCCACATCATTTCTCCACATTCAAACAAATCCTCTAAGATCACGTGGAGATTACCAAACAAAAATTTTAAGAAAAAAAAAGAAGGAAAGAAAGATCATTCAATATATAAAAAGTTAGCACGCTAGATTTCTCCCTCTCTCAGTATTGAGGGGTTCTCAAATTTTGAGTTTTTGTTTGGATATATAAAAAACATGTGGGAAATAAATTCAATTTATTAAAAAAAAAGAATAAAAATAAATATAGTGCACCATGAAAAAAAAACCGTGGCTCCATCATTGGCGACCGACTATGTGTGTGTGTGTATTTGAAACCTTCACTTTCCTAGGATTTTTGTGGATGCTTCTCGTTTTCCGCCAATGTGGAGATCATTAAATGGCCATTTGTGGTTTTCTCCAATGTTTTCCCAATTTTGCCATTTTGATAAGAATGCGACTCTTAGACTTTCTAGAAATCGGACTCGATACAAAGAATTGAGCCCAAAAAGAATCGGATAATTAATTTTGAATTTTAGCCCCATTGTTGAGGAGACATTGCTTTCACAATCTAATACTAGGGTAGTTTAATTCTGGCTGCCACGCTAAAATGTTGGATGCATTGCAGGATCAAGTCGAAACTTGTAAATCTCGCCTAGCGGTGTTTATGGCTCGGGTTAGGTGGGGTTGAGGCATATCCAGGCCCCACATGCAATAATTTGGCTCGGCCAAGCTCCATTTTCCTCTTCATGTAATTCTTGGGGCGGACATTTGAATCTCTCCGTCATTGGATTGGATTTGGGGAGGAGAGGAAGAAGGAAGAAGATGACGAAACATGCCTGCTCAGGGTTGACGACGACCCTCGCTATCAACCTAGAAAATAAAGGTAAACGTCAACCGGCAAACAAAAAAAAAATCGACGTCTACCACAAAAAAAAATTGGTTTTTCAGTTAAGGAGAAAAATAATTTATAGCAAAAATGCACCTGCCAGGAGTGGTTCAAATAAACAAAATTAGCTATAGGTGTGGTTATGCCTACATGTCTCTTTGGAAATATTAATATATATATGTGTACATACATAATAGAAAGCATCCTTCCTTCTTTAGCTCAAACCTGGACCTCCATGGCTGAGCTCAGGCAAAAGAATTTTTGGGTTGTTCTATTTTTGGGTCCCATTTGAACTTATGTGTTAATAGAACCAAACCCATCTGGAATTTTGGTCGCATTTCAGTTCGGGCTTTCATTATGCAACTTAAGTATAACTATAAAAATACACAAATTTATTATAACTACTAAATTTGACAATATTATATACCGTACTTATACATTTTCTTAATATAATACCATTAGAAAAATCAATTTTAAGAAAAGTCTTCATACATGACTTAACCTAATTTAACCCAAATGCAACCCAAGTTGCCTTTGGGTAAGACAACTGTAGCTTGGTTTGGGCCCAAGTGAGTTTCTTTAGTTTTATTTAGTATTGGAAATGAACAAGGCGAAGAAAACCCAAAATTTAGAGTTCAAGTAACAAATACTTTGGAAGCAAGAAATCCCATTTCCACTCTTTCATTAATTCACTTCATTTCCTTTGGTCAAACTAGCAATACTTGTGCCAATTTTAAATCTATTTTCAATTGGTGGAGGCCATTTGTCCATTTTGATGGATTGGTATTTTCAATTCCCTTCCACTCTTTCATTTTCACTTCCTTTCCTTTGGTCAAACCAGCAAACAGATCTGGCAATATTGCTAAATAAGTTTCTACCACACTGTCGGGCCCAAATCCCTTCAAATCTCATTAAAAAATTCTCAATTGATCCCCTTTTGTGGGTTTTTAGGAAAGACAAACAGTTCATAAAATAAGCACTGATTTGGATTTATGACTCAGAGCTTTTAAAAAAGCCATGCTACATGTAATCCTTTAAATAAATTTGCAATTAGAGATTTGAAAACATACCATTTCACTATAACTGCAGTGGAAAAATCATTTCTATTTCTACAATAAAAAATTATCAACAACTTAAATTTGTCTTTAGATCTTTGTTGATGTTTTGGAAGAGATTAATATGCGGAAAAGTTCTCAAAAATTCAAATTAGCATTGTGAACTGAATTCTTCACCTGTATTGTCCACATGATTTCTCCACATCCAAACAAATCCTCTAAGATCACGTGCAGATTACCAAACAAAAAAATTTAAGAAAAAAAAAGAACGAAAGAAAGATCATTCAATACATTAAAAGTTGGCATGCTAGATTTCTCCCTCTCTCAGTATTAAGGGATTCTCAAATTTTGAGTTTTTATTTAGCTATATAAAAAACATGTGGGAAATAAATTCAATTTAGGAAAAAAAGAATGAAAATAAATATAGTGCACCATGAAAAAAAAAACCATGGCTCCATCATTGGCGACCGACTATGTGTGTTTGTGTGTGTATCGGAGACCTTCACTTTCCTCGGATTTTTGTGGATGCTTCTCATTTTCCGCCAATGTGGAGATTATTAGATGGCCATTTGGGGTTTTCTCTATTGATTTCTCAATTTTGCCATTTTGATAAGAATGCAACTCTTAGAATTTCTAGAAATCAGACTCGATACAAAGAATTGATCCCAAAATGAATCTGATAATTAATTTTGAATTCTAGCCCCATTGTTGAGGAGACATTGCTTTCACAATCTATCACTAGGGTAGTGTAATTCTGGCTGCCACGCCAAAATGTTGGATCCATTGCCGGATCAAGTTGAAACTTGTACATCTCGCCTAGGGTTGTTTATGGCTCGGGTTAGGTGGGGTTGAGGCATATCCAGGCCCCGCTTGGCATAATTTGGCTCGACCAAGCTCCATCTCCTCTTCATGTAATTCTTGGGGCGGACATTTGAATCTCTCCATCATAGGATTGGATTTGGGGAGGAGAGGAAGAAGGAAGATGATGAGGAAACATGCCTGCTCAGGGCCGACGATGACCCTCCGCTATCAACCTAGAAAATAAAGGTAAACATGAACCACAAAAAAAAAAGGGTCGACGTCTACCACAAAAAAAATTGGTTTTTCAGTTAAGGAGAAAAATAATTTATAACAAAAATGCACCTGCCAGGAGTCGAACCTGGATTTAGGAACTTTGCTAACAAGTAGCTGTTCAAATCAACCAAATTAGCTACAGGTGCGGTTATGCTTACATGTCTCTTTGGAAATATTTATATATATGTGTGCATATATAATAGAAAGTGTCCTTCCTTCTTTAGCTCAAACCTGGACCTCCATAGCGGAGCTCAGGCAAAAGAATTTTTGGGTTGTTCTATTTTCGGGTCCCAATTGAACTTATGTGTTAACCGAACCAAACCCATCCGGAATTTTGGTCGCTTTTCAGTTTGGGCTTTCATTATGCAACTTAAGTATAATTATAAAAATACACAAATTTATTATTACTACTAAATTTGACAATACAATATACCTCACTTATACATTTTCTTAATATGATACCCATAAAAAAAATCAATTTTAAGAAAAGTCTTCACACATGACTTAACCTAATTTAATCCAAACGCAACCCAAGTTGCCCTTGGGTAAGACAACTGTAGCTTGGTTTGGGCCCAAGTGAGTTTCATAAGTTTTATTTAGTGATGGAAATGAACAAGGCGAAGAAAACCAAAAAATTAGAGTTCAAGTAACAAACACTTTGGAAGCAAGAAATCCCCTTTCCACGCTTTCATTAATTCACTGCATTTCCTTTGGTCAAACTAGCAATACTTGTGCCAATTTTAAATCTATTTTCAATTGGTGGAGGCCATTTGTCCATTTTGATGGATTGGTATTTTCAATTCCATCCACTCTTTCATTTTCACTTCCTTTCCTTTGGTCAAACCATCAAATAGATCTCGCAATACTGCTAAATAACTTTCTACCACACTATAGGGCCCAGATCCCTTCAAATCTCATTAAAAGATTCTCAATCGATCCCCTTTTGTGGGTTTTTAGGAAAGACAAACAGTTCATAAAATAGGCACTTATTTGGATTTATGATTCAGAGCTTTTAAAAAAGCCATGCTACATGTAATCCTTTAAATAAATTTGCAATTAGAGATTTGAAACCATACCATTTCAATATAATGGCAGTGAAAAATCATTTCTATTTCTACAATAAAAAAATTATTAACAACTTAAATTTGTTTATAGATCTTTATTGCCGTTTTGGAAGAGATTAAAACGCGGAAAAGTTCTCAAAAATTCAAATTAGCATCGTGAACTAATCTTCACTTCCAAACAAATCTTCCAAGATCACGTGGAGATTACCAACCAAAAAGTTTAAGAAAAAAAAACGAACAAAAGAAAGTTATTCAATACATAAAAAATTAGCACGCTAGATTTCTCCCTCTCTCAATATTAACTGAACGGAGTTAGAAATAGATACAATATAACAGATATGTAACAGAATGTACGTAACTAACAGAAGTATGATCAAGTCATACTGGAATACAGGAAACGGAATGCAATGCATGTACAGAAATATTATATTCGGAATCAAGGCAGGCCTATGGTCTTGGGAACACATGTGGTCTTCACCGTCTAACTCGGGGTAGTATTAAGGATTTCGACATTATTGGGCTACAAAGGACCCCTTGGCGTTACATAATTAGGATGTCGAATCCCTTAATAGAACACATTTGGTTCGGTACAATTCGAAGAACACAAGGTCCCTTGTGGGTATGGTTACTCAATCCATATCCACAATTAAACAAACCCATTGGTCATGATAAAGTTCGGGGTGCACATCCTACAGGTCCATCTATCAGGCCAATCAACTAGAACAAGCTACGGTTCAATATCTATTTCATGGAAACATCCATTTGTCACAATTATGTAAAAAATCCAACAATTATCCTTTTCTAAGATTCAAATCAAATAAATTTACTTTTTGTTGGGTTCTACATATCACGAGCTTTCCAACGGTATGTAGATATCCAAAAACGGACATACAGTTAAAAAGTTATGGTCGTTGGAAGTCTGCATACTGCAGGCATCAGGTTCACTCAAGCGTCAAGATGGTCACTCGAGCGGACCCCAAATAGAGAGCAGTTCGCTCGATCGGACCAAAGTTCGCTCGAGCGAACCCTCCCAGAGAGCCCTTCGCTCGAGCGTGCACTCACGCTCGCTAGAGCGAACTATCAAAATCCTGGGTCCGAAATCTGTTCTTCCTTTGTTTCTTTCCAGACCATTCAGGGTCTTTTCCCATGATTCAAGTCACAATAAAATGATGATATTGAGCTTCTAAAATGCTCATAAAAATCCATTCAATCAATCCCATATACATTAACAAAAACCATTCATTCAAAGACCTATCCTTGAGCAAGGAGAAGGGTTTCTACATGATTAAACATATCCATGAATCAAATAGAGAAGCATGCATACAAATGTATATGAGTTAAATTGCCTTGGTGCTAAAATTCGAATTTCCTACACCAACCAACCTCTCTTAGCCAATCCAAGCTTCCAAACACAAACCCCCAAAAATGCAAGCCCAAAATGCACCTAGAATGGTGAAAACGAAATGGAAGAAAATGAATGAGGAAGAAGATGATGCATGCACGAATCTCACATCCTAGGACTGAAGTAAATAAAAAGGAAATGATTATTAAGGATGAAGCTTACCAAGAGCAAGAAAAATGTAGAGATGGAGGAGGTTCTTGAGCCTAGAAGATGATCTCCTTTCCAGGGAAATAAAGAAGATGAAGTGGTAGAAGGAGATGATTCAGCTGGGAGTAATGAAGGAAGAGGAGATAAGCTCTCAGCTGTTGGAAATGGAGAAGGAAAGAAGAAATGGCTAGGTTAGGGCTTTTAAAGCCAATTTTTCCTACACTGCATGCAAGTCTACAAAAAGGATTGAATTTGCAAGAAAGGGCTCGGGTTAAGTGAATGGGCTGGAAATGGGTCTAAATGGATCCGAATTGAATGGGCCAAAGTATGTAAACAACAATCCATGAAATGCACTATGCAATGCACCAAAAATCCAAAATTCCTAAATACACACAAAACCCAAAACACTCCAAAAGTCATAATCTACCTAGTAAATGGTCAAACCCTACTAATTCTACCTAATCAAGTCCAATCACAATCAAAACATTCATTAAGCAATTAATCTCAATTAATTAACTCTAAATCGAGATTAAGGCGGGTCGGGGTGTTACAGTATCAAACACTTTGGAAGCAAGAAATCCCCTTTCCACTCTTTCATTCACTTCATTTCCTCTGGTCAAACTAGCAATACATGTGCCAATTTTAAATCTATTTTGAATTGGTCATGGCTATTTGTTCATTTTGATGGATTAGTGTTTTCTATTCCTTTCCACTCTTTCAATTTCACTTCCTTTCCTTTGGTCAAACTATCAATACAAATCTGGCAATACTGCTAAATAACTTTCTACCTCTTTGTAGGGCCCAGATCCATTCAAATTTCATTGAAAAATTCTCAATCGATCCCCTTTTTTGGGTTTTTAGGAAAGACAAACAGTTCATAAAATAGGCACTTAGTTGGATTTATGACTAAGAGTTTTTTAAAAGCCATGCTACATGTAATCCTTTAAATAGATTTGCAATTAGAGATTTGAAAACATACCATTTCAATATAATGGCAGTGCAAAAATCATTTCTATTTCTACAATAAAAAAATTATCAACAAGTTAAATTTGTCTACATATCTTTATTGACGTTTTGGAAGAGATTAAAACACAGAAAAGTCCTCAAAAATTCAAATTAGTTGAATTCTTCACCTGTATTGTCCACATGATTTCTCCACATCCAAACAAATCTTCTAAGATTACGTGGAGATTACCAACCAAAAACTTTAAGAAAAAAAAAAAGAACGAAAGAAAGATCATTCAATACATAAAAAATTAGCACGCTAGATTTCTCCCTCTCTCAATATTAAGGGATTTTCAAATTTTGAGTTTTTGTTTAGATATATTAAAAACATGTGGAAAATAAATTCAAATTAGTTCAAAACAATAAAAATAAATATAGTGCCGCGAGAAAAAAAAAAAAACCTTGGCTCCATCATTGTCGGCCGACTATGTGGATATATATATAACCATCACTTTCCTAGGATTTTTGTGGATGCATCTCATTTTCCGCCAATGAGGAGATCATTAGATGCCATTTGTGGTTTTCTCTATTGTTTTCTCAATTTTGCCATTTTGATAAGCATGCAAGTCTTAGACTTTCTAGAAATTTGATTCGATACAAAGAATTGAGCCCAAAATGAATCTGATAATTAATTGTGAATTCTAGCCCCATTGTTGAGGAGACATTGCTTTCACAATCTAATAATACTAGGGCAGTGTAATTCTGGCTGCCACGCCAAAATGTTGGATCCATTGCTGGATCAAGTCAAAACTTGTACATCTTGCCTAGGGGTGTTTATGGCTTGGGTTAGGTGGGGTTGAGGCATATCCAGGCCCCGCCTGGCATAATTTGGCTCAGCCAAGCTCCATCTCCTCTTCATGTAATCTTTGGGGGGGACATGTGAATTTCTCCAACATTGGATTGGATTTGGGAAAGAGAGGAAGAAGAAAGAAGATGAGGAAACATGCCTGCTCATGGTCGACGACGACCCTCGCTATGAACACAGAAAATAAAGGTAAATGTCAAAAAAATTGGTTTTTCTGTTAAGGAGAAAAATATTTTATAGCAAAAATTCACCTGCCGGGAATCGAACCTGGATTTAGGAACTTTGCTAACAAGTAGCTGTTCAAATCAACCAAATTAGATACAGGTGCAGTAATTCCTACATGTCTCTTTACAAATATTTATATATATATATATGTGTACATATATAATAGAAAACGTTCATCCTTCTTTAACTCAAGCCTGGACCGCCATGGCTGAACTCATCCAAAACAATTTTTGGGTTGTTCTATTTTCGGGTCCCAGTTGAACTTATGTGTAAACCGAACCAAATTAAAACTACTAAATTTGACTATATTATATACATCATTTATACATTTTCTGAATATAATACCCTTTCAAAAACAAATCAATTTTAAGAAAAGTCTTGATACATGACTTCAACCTAATTTAACCCAAACTCAACCCAAGCTACCCTTGGGTAAGGGAATTAATTGTAGCTTGGTTTGGGCCCAAGTGAGTCTCTTAAGTTTTATTTAGTGTTGGAAATAAAGCTACAGAAATAGGGGTTGCTCTCAAATTAAATAAATAAAAAACGTAATACCCGATTTGTGAA
The DNA here is from genome assembly GCA_012931725.1 of Litsea cubeba. NCBI lineage: Eukaryota > Viridiplantae > Streptophyta > Magnoliopsida > Laurales > Lauraceae > Litsea > Litsea cubeba. Next base: position 18,850,227 of record CM022947.1, on the reverse strand, counting down.
TCCTGATACTGTGTACTGTTGGAGGAAATCGAAGAGTAGCAGCAGAAGCAGCGACAATTGGCTGAGGCACCTCTGATGATGCTCTCTTTAGGATGAGTTTCACCCATTGGGATGCCCAGATGTGAAGGTTCTCAATAGAACTGCCGAGGCATGATTTGTGAATCCTGGCACTATTCATTGTTGGAGGAATTCGAAGAGTAGCAACAACAACAATTGGGCAAGGCAGCTCTCATAACGCTCTCTTTAGGACGAATTCCGCCCCTTGGGATGAAGCCCATATACAATCTCAATAGAACCGCCCCCAGGATACAATGACCTTCTCTTATTCAAGCTTGGTCACACACCAGGTCTGAAGGTGAGAGAGGTTGTAATACAAAGAGGATCAGAACCGCCCCCAAGATACAATAACCTTCTCTTATTCAATCTTGGTTTCACACCAAGTCTAAAGGTGAGAGAGGTTGTAATCCAGAGAAGATCATAACCGCCCCAGGATACAACGACCTTCTCTTATTCAAGCTTGGTCACACACCAAGTCTGAAGGTGAGAGAAGTTGTAATCCAAAGAGGATTGTTTCCGCTAGGATCATGATTCATGAAGACGATCTCTTATAATATGAGATTTGTGTCCGTTGGGCATGATAGATAAGACTAATGGCATTAATCCACAATTGTTAAAAAAATATTAAAAATCACAACGTGAAAATGCAGTAAACCACAGCGTTAAAAAAAAGGGTCAGAACAAATAAATGGGCTCGACTCACATGCGCGTATAGGGCTAGTGGTAAAAGGCTCAAAGCATCATAAAATATAAAGATCATGGAAATGCTTATAAAGCCCACTAAAGTTTTGACCTCTAACGATGTTGGATCTTATGCACATACCTAAAGCCATCACTTCTCCCTTTGTAAAGGCAAATAGAGGAAAAGGACAAAAAAAAATTTTAATTTTTGAAACACAAAAAAACCAACATTTGGATGAGGCATTAACGGCTAAAATAGAAAGAATGTACAAAAAAAGAGACTTCCTTGAAATATACATGCATTTTTAATTTTTTATGGTGGAAAAAGATTGCACTGTGTATCTAAGGATTTTGGGGGTGCATTTTCATGCAATAAGGAACCAGTTGTCTTAAGATTATTATTGTTTCTCAACTGTGGAGAACTTTCACATGGCCTGATGCTGGAAACATTCAATCTGTCGGTCTCCAATGCAGATGTACAGACAGTTATGCTACATGGAATAACTCATTGAGTTAGTCCATGGACTAACCCTATGATATCCACTCATAGGGTTAGTCCATGGACTAACTCAATGTAACTGTCCATGTAGACTTTTTGATGTACAAATACCCCAAATCTCCATGATGGGACTGCCAAAATCCATTTTAGTTAGCAATTCATTTTCCTTGTGAGAAGGCTAATAATTAGTAAATCTTAAGGTGATAGGATCTTCAGCATCTTAAAACTGGGATGTTTTGGGATTCCTTGGTCTTAAGAAGATGAGTTCGGCCATCTTGTTGTAAATAAGTAGGTGTGGCTAGGTGCATTCTTAGCTAGTTGGAGGCAGGAGTCAAAAAATCCTACCCAACTTGCTGACCCGACCACCAAAATATATGGATATATCATAGCTCAGGAAAACCTAATCCACATTTAAACAAGTTGGGTTGGGGCCAACCTACTCAAACAGCATAACCCACCTTAACTACTTAAATGTGATTGGTTAAGATTGACTCACATATCTAAAACCATTAAACAATGTTGTGATTTAGTATTTTGGCACTTGGAATTAGTCTATTTTATATGGAATGAGCCGAGCATGTGCTGGAATTTTCTTTTGCCTACAAATATCCCTTGTCAACTTTTAATCAAAAAAAGCTATAGGTCTTGGTATTGATCCTCGGTTCCCCCCTCTTCAGGAACCAAAGGTTAAGTCCATTTATGCTACCACCTAGGAGCCACCGGGGTTTTACCCGGCTTCTCTCTGGGCCCGGAGGGAATAGTCCAGTCTAAGAACCCTCCGTTAGCAAAAAAAAAAAAAAACTTATCTAACAAAAATAGAAATGTTTGATGAATAATGATGTGATTAAAAAAATGTTTAAACACAAACTATATATATATAAATTTGTTTATGTGCGTCTGCCGGGAGTCGAACCCGGGTCTATTGCTTGGAAGGCAATTATCCTAACCGTTGGACTACAAACGCTTACACGTTGTAATTTTTGTTTAAATTAAATTTACTATATAATAATTACGACCACAAGTACTCATTTCAGAAAAGTAGTTTGTGAATAGGGTTTGCTCTATCCTCGTGAGTTGAGTCTAGGATTGTAAATGGGTACCCGATTCTCCGATTATCCGAAGGTTCCGACCCGTTAGGATCCAGGTCTGGGTCCTTATTTTGGTCCCGATAAGAAAATGGTTCCGTTTCCGGATCCTTTTTTTGGAACCGATACCTAAACGGGTCTGGTTCCGGATCCACAGTGGCCCAGACCCGTGGACCCGGGACCCGACCCAATATCTATATTACTAAAGGGATGTATACACTTCATGAGAAGTCTTGGAGGAGGACACCTGGCATATCTTGGAGATGGACACGTAGCAGCAAAGGGATGTATCACCCTTCCATTCCTCCCTTCTATTTTCAACCCTTCCATTCCTCCCTTCCGTTTCCAATCATACAGAAATATCTTCCTATAAATCTCCATCATTTCCTAATATTATCCATCCACCTTACTACAAAAAGAATTTCCATTCAAGTAATATCTTTAACGATTTTGTGGATCAAATCCAAACCTTTAAATTCAAAAAATTTAATTTATATCAATCAATTCATGGGTCTCGGCCCGCATCATTTGATTTTATGGACGGTTAGAATAAAGATGGTGGACCCCATTCATCTGGGTCCCACTTAAAAATATTTGGTCAATTTGTTAGGTCTATGATCATTTGATCATTTGATCTTTCTTAATCAATTCATGGGTCTCATCCCGCATAATATGATTTTATGGACGGTTAGAATAGAGATGGTGGATCCCATTCATTTGGGGGGGTTCCACTTAAATAGGTTAGGTTTGGTCAATTTGTGAGGTCTATGATCATTTGATCCTTTGACCTTTATCAAGCAATTCATGGGTCCCAGCCCGCATCATATGGTTTTATGAACGGTTAGAATATAGATGGTGGACTCCATTCATCTTTGGGGTCCCACTTAAATAAATTAGGTTTGTTCATTTTATGAGGTCTATGATCATTTGAACTTTATCAATCAATTCATGGGTCCCGGCCCGCATCATATGATTTTATGGACAGTTAGAATAGAGATGGTGGACCCCATTCATCTGGGTCTCACTTAAACATATTTGATCAATTTGTTAGTTCTACGATCATTTGATCCTTTGCCAGCCTACATCATATGGTTTTATGGACGGATAGAATATAGATGGTGGAGCGCATTCGTCTGGGTCCCACTTTAATAGGTTTGGTCAATTTGTGAGGTCTATGATCATTTGATCATTTGATCTTTATCAAGTAATTTATGGGTTCCATCCCGCATCATATGGTTTTATGGACGGTTAGAATAGATATGGTGGCCCCATTCATCATGGTCCCACTTAAATAGGTTAGGTTTGGTCAATTTGTGAGGTCTATGATCATTTGATCTTTATCAATCAATCAATGGGTCACAGCCCGCATCATATGGTTTTATAGACTGATAGAATATAGATGATGGACCCCATAGGTTCGGTCAATTTGTGAGGTCTATAATCATTTGATCTTTATCAAGTAATTTATGGGTTTCATCCTGCATCATATGGTTTTATAGACGGTTAGAATAGATATGGTGGGCCCCATTCATCATGGTCCCACTTAAATAGGTTAGGTTTGGTCAATTTGTGAGGTCTATGATCATTTGATCTTTATCAATCAATTAATGGGTCACAGCCCGCATCATATGGTTTTATGGACTGATAGAATATAGATGGTGGACCCCATTCATCTGGGTCCCACTTAAATATATTTGGTCAATTTGTTAGGTATATGATCATTTGATCTTTCTTAATCAATTCATGGGTCCCATCCCGCATAATATGATTTTATGGACGTTTAGAATAGAGATGGTGGACCCCATTCTTTTTTTTTTTTTTTTTTTTTTTTTTTTTGGGGGGGGGGGGGGGGGGGGTGTTCCACTTAAATAGGTTAGGTTTGGTCAATTTGTGAGGTCTATGATCATTTGATCCTTTGACCTTTATCAAGCAATTCATGGGTCCCAGCCCGCATCATATGGTTTTATGAACGGTTAGAATATAGATGGTGGACTCCATTCATCTTTGGGGTCCCACTTAAATAAATTAGGTTTGTTCATTTTATGAGGTCTATGATTATTTGAACTTTATCAATCAATTCATGGGTCCCGGCCCGCATCATATGATTTTATGGACGGTTAGAATAGAGATGGTGGACCCCATTCATCTGGGTCTCACTTAAACATATTTGATCAATTTGTTAGGTCTACGATCATTTGATCTTTTTAAATCAATTCATGGGTCTCATCCCGCATAATATGGTTTTATGGACGGTTAGAATAAAGATGGTGGACCCCATTCATCTAGGGGGCTCCACTTAAATAGGTTATGTTTGGTCAATTTGTGAGGTCTATGATCATTTAATACTTTAATCATTATCAAGCAATTCATGGGTCCCAGCCCGCATCAGATTATTTCATGGACGGTTAGAATATAGATGGTGGACCCCATTAATCTTGTGGGTCCCACTTAAATATGTTAGGTTTGGTCAATTTGAGAGGTATATGATCATTTGATCATTTGATCTTTATCAATCAATTAATGGGTCCCGGCCGCATCATTTGATTTTATGGACGGTTAGAATAAAGATGGTGGACCCCATTCATCTGGGTCCCACTTAAAAATATTTGGTCAATTTTTTAGGTCTACGATCATTTGATCCTTTGATCTTTTTAAATCAATTCATGGGTCCCATCCTGCATAATATGGTTTTATGGATGGTTAGAATAGAGATGGTGGACGCCATTCATCTGGGGGGTTCCACTTAAATAGGTTACGTTTGGTCAATTTGTGAGGTTTATGATCATTTGATCATTTGATCTTTATCAAGCAATTCATGGGTCCATCCCGCATCATATTGTTTCATGGATGGTTAGAATATAGATGGTGGGCCCCATTCATCTTGGGGGTCCCACTTAAATAGGTTAGGTTTGGTCAATTTGAGAGGTCTATGATCATTTGATCTTTATCAATCAATTCATGGGTTCCGGCCCGCATCATTTGATTTTATGGACGGTTAGAATAATGATGGTGGACCCCATTCATCTGGGTCTCACTTAAAAATATTTAGTCAATTTGTTAGGTCTACGATCATTTGATCCTTTGATCTTTTTAAATCAATTCATGGGTCTCATCCCGCATAATATGGTTTTTTGGACGATTAGAATAGAGATGGTGGACCCCATTCATCTGGGGGGTTCCACTTAAATAGGTTATGTTTGGTCAATTTGTGAGGTCTATGATCATTTGATCCTTTGATCTTTATCAAGCAATTCATGGGTCCCAGCCCACATCATATGGTTTTATGGATAGTTAGAATATATACGGTGGACCCCATTCATCTTGGGGGTCCCACTTAAATAGGCTAGGTTTGGTCAATTTGAGAGGTCTATGATCATTTGATCTTTATCAATCAATTAATGGGTCCCGGCCCGCATCATTTGATTTTATGGACGGTTAGAATAAATATGGTAGACCCCATTCATCTGGGTCTCACTTAAATACATTAGGTCAATTTGTTAGGTCTACGATCATTTGATCTTTCTTAATCAATTCATGGGTCCCATCCCGCATAATATGATTTTATGGACGGTTAGAATATAGATGGTGGACCCCATTCATCTTGGGGGTCCCACTTAAATAGGTTAGGTTTGGTTAATTTGAAAGGTCTATGATCATTTAATCATTTGATCTTTATCAATCAATTAATGGGTCCCAGCCCGCATCATATGATTTTATGAACGGTTCGAATAGAGATGATGGGCCCCATTCATCTTGGTCCCACTTAAATATATTAGGTCAATTTATTAAGTCTATGATCATTTGATCTTTCTTAATCAATTCATGCCTCACCTAAAGAATATAACATTTGGAAAAAAAAAAGCATAAAGATCAAATTAGCAACAAAAAAAAGGACTCACAAATTTACTAATTAATAAATTTATTAAAAATAATTCATATCAGTCTGTGCATTTGGTGGTTTCGTGGTTATCCACGGGGTTTTGCTAGTATACACTAACATAAAGTAACTTTAGTATGTGAGAACAGAACCCTTTTTACTTTTCTACTTTTCTACATTAGGATTTTCTACTTTTCTACAACATCTCATTGCAGGTTTGGATGTGATTTCTGAGTTTTTGGTTAAAAGTGCCTGTTATTGATAAACAAAAGGTCACATTAGTGTTTGTAGGTACGTGATCCAATTGAAATGTGGAAAAAGCATAATTTTTTTAAAGAAAAATACAGGTATTAGTCTAGACCCGGAACCGGAACCAGACCCGCCTCACAAACGGTTCCGGTTCTGGTTCCCATTATTCTTATCGGTTCCGCTTCCCCTTCTTAGAAAACGGTTCCGATTCCGGTTCCACCCTGGACCCGGACCGGAACCGACCCGTTTACAACCCTAGTTGAGTCACAGGTGTGTCAAACTCATTACTGAGAGGCTGGGAGAGAATTGTGGGCCTTGTCACAAACATACAAAAAATTGTTTTGTTGTGAAAATCTCTTTGGACCAGGGCTTTAATGGGCCAGGCTGAGGCATAAACAGGCCCGACCTGACTTTACAAACACATGTCAGTATCCAACCCAAGCAGCTAAAGTGCCTGGCTCAAGCCCAACCCACCTCGAACACATAAGGCCAGAGCCCGACCATTTAGTCAATCGAGCCAGGCTGGCCCAGACTTTATATCTCTTGTTGGGCCCTCTATGACTCCCTTGAGAAAATCAGTCACTAAACTGCATGTATTATTTGGGTAAGGCTTGGCTTTGGGCTTTCTATCTCTTAATCCAAGCCCTGCCCTAATATTACTCGGGCTAAGAATTTAGAATCAGGACGAGACCGAGTACCTGAACTCAAAGTCTGAATCCAGCCCAACGCATCCGAGCCGGCCCAGCCCTTGAGCACCCCTATTTCGGACGTGCCTTGGCTAATTTTTATTGATTTACTAAGATTTCATGCAATCCTTTGTCTAAGAGACCAAAAGTGAAAGATTAAACATGAAGATGTGCAAGGGTTACAACTTGATAGTCTCTCCTTTTAATAGGAAAAAATTATTCACCTATCATCTGGTACACTAGATCCTAGCTAGGTGATGGTCCCTGCTCCACTTCACCTTGGATCCTTCCTTGTCATCTTTTAAATACTCCTTGCTAAATTGCCCATTTATTACTAACTTCTAGAAGTTTAATTCCCTGTGGGAGAACCAGAGGAGTGTCTTTAGGCAATGTCCTTCCAAGAGTGTAAGGATTAGAGATGTATTAAGGAACATTAAAACCTTTTGATAGGAAACTATTGGCCTTCTTGGCCTCTCAGCCCATTTGCCCGTTCACTTCTTAACCTTTCAAAACCTCCTTAGTTAAAACCCTCTTTCCCATGAGATGTTTTTTATTTTTTTTTCAAATTTAATCTGAATTAGACAAAGGGCCTTTTTTTTTTTTTGGGGGGGGTAGAACAAAGAGCCCTAATAATAGCTTGTATTGAGGTGAATTGGGACAAATGGGTCAGTTTGTGCATTAGCCATCCTTAAGAAATTTAATTTTTATGTCTCCTCGCATATGCGAATTTCTATCCTCACATGTGTGAGTTTATATCTCAGCCCATGTCAATTGTGTTTATGTCTCCTTGCATGTGTGAGTTTCCATCACCTCACATGTGTGAGCTGTGTCTATGTCTCCTCGCTCGCATGTACAAGTTTCTATCATCTTCACATGTGTGAGTTGTGTCCGTCTCTCCTCTTATGTGTGAGTTCTTATCACCTCACATGTGTGAGTTGTGTTATGAGTCTCATGTACAGCCCCTCCTTTGGGTTATCAGAAGAAAGGAAAAAAAAAAATTTGCTTTTTGATAGATGTTGCTAACTATCCGATCTCAATCATGGATAGTGGAGCCGTTCACTGGTTTTCATTCGAACCATCCACTTCACAAGGCATATCTAGATGATGCATGCCCATCAGCAAGGTGGGTGGGATGGAAAGGTCTCATAAGATATGGATGGGAAAAAATCAGCCCCCTCAATTTATCATAACCCTTGATTTCATACCCTTAAAAGTTAAAAGTCTTTCAACTCTGAATCTATTGAGATCCAATCTAACAGTCACTAAAAATAAGATGAGTGTCAAACTTGGTCTTGTGCCAGATCATGGGAGGGCGCTAGACGCAGGTGCCAAATGCAGCTCATAGGGAGTGGTTTAATGATATGTTTGGTGTTGTTGAGATGAAATTGGATACGGTTATTGGAAGAATCGATCCACGAAAATCCCTTATTTATCCCACAATTTGCTCCCGGAGGTTGAGGGTTCGAAATGCTCCCCCTCGGCCCGTAGGGATTAGTCCCAGGGGCGGACCCATGTATGGCTACATGGGGGCTTCAGCCCCCCACAACTCTGGAAAAAGCACATTTGGGCTATAGGAGCTGCCTGGACCAGCCCCCATGGAATAAAGCACGTTAGCCCCCATGGAACAAAACCCCCCTCTCTCAAGAAATCCTTAAATCATAATCCCCTCCCGCTCCTGTAGCATGACAGCCTCTCTCTCTCATTATCTCTGTATGGATTCTAAACAATTTTTAAGTGTTGCAAGGGCTGTTTTGGTAGGTGCTTCGTCTCAAAATCTTTTTTTCAGAAATGGTGATGTTAGAAGTAGGGGATTCTTGAAAATCTACCGTCTTCTAAAAATCCTAAAATGGGTTCTCTTGATTATAAACGATTTAAAAGAGATGGAGGATTTCCTAAATATCCAACCTTTCTAAAAATCTCCATTACCGAAATGGTTCTATTGATGGAGTTGGATTTGATTTCAACAAAAAAAAAAAAATTTAAACAAATATTTAGATTAGAGACGAGGGAGTCTAATCAGTCATTATTGATTTTCAGCTACCAATGCATGGTATTGATTGTTAGCTAATTTTATTTTATTTTAATGTAATATTTGGTTGTTTGTAGTTGTAATTTGTGTAGGGGCATGAGAAAGGAGTTTTAGAACGAGCTTTAAGGAAGTAGTTTTGAATTTGATTTAAGCAAATAAACGAATGAAGATCAAAGGATGAGAGAGCTCACTGTTGTTTTTGGCTCAAAGTTTGTTTCCAATCTCCTCTTTAGATTGGAACCTTAATTTTATCTCATTCTATTTATCATGCAAATGAAGATGCCCTTAGGAGTACTTATCACATGACCGGACACATACACACATTACTTTACCCAAGATCTTAATTGATTAAGCTCTTTCGAAGGATAGACATAAATACGCAATTGATTTGTTTTCTCTTTTGCCATCGGTAATGTGAAGAAAGTACAATACAATAATGATTGACTTTTTTATTTAACCATCGCCAGCCCCCCTCAAGTGAAAATTCTACGTCCGCCATTGATTAGTCCACCCTCCGTTATCAAAAGAAAAATCCCTTATTTATCCAAAAAAAAAGAGGTCTACTTTAGAAGAATATATAAGCTCATAGCCGAAACTGCATCAAGCATAGTTTTATCAAATGAAAAACATTCAAAAGCATCTAAAAACTCAATGACGAATCTAAAGGAATCTACCATCAACTGGAACATTACCAGAAAAGCTGGTAGTGCAAATTACAACTTGTCATGGATAGTATTAATCAAATATTTGCTAATTACTTGATATGTATTATCTTCCAAGGGAAATCTTGTTCAGACACTGCCAAATTATTTGCTGCAATGATCCATAAGCTTGTTGTGAGGCATGAGCTGCATAATGAAGACAACAAAAAATAAATCAACAGATTTCTCAACAGAAAAAAGGTGTTGAAATGATGAGCTACAAAACTAAATTTGATTCAAGAAAATAAGAAACATGCCATTTTATTCAGACTGAATAATTGACGTCAGTGAAAATATCTGTATACAAACTAGAACCAACAAAAAATAATAATAATAAAATAAAAAAGCAACACATCGGCACAAGGAAGCTTGAGAGATACCCAGAAAAAGGGATTAGACTTCATCTCTCTTTTCTTTTCTATGATGAGAAAGAACATGAAATATGATACCACAAATTCAATGCTTGGTTCTATGAAGTCAAGAAAACCACTAAAGAGAACTTCAAAATGGTGAGAAAGAAATGAAGCACTCATTTCTAAGGTTTGTTGGCTGATCGTCGCAATGATGTTTTTGTAACTATAGAAGATTTCTTTTCTTCTTTATTTTTTTGTTCAAATCTGCAAAACTTTTGAATGCAAGCACATTTCTTAGCTCTCAATTCTCATCCCTAAAATTTCAAGCTCAAGCTCTCATGAACATTTAAGGCCAATTGCGCAAACAAATGTAATCTACAAGATCATAACAAAGATTTTGGCAAACAGAATGAAGCTCATTATAAACTACACAATTGGTGAAACTCAATCAGCTTTTATCCCAGGTAAGAATATTTTTGATGACAGCCTTCTCAATCATGACCTAGCCAGAAGCTTCATTTAACCAAAGAGTTATCAAAGAATGTGTCTCAAAATTGATCTCAAAAAATCTTTCAACAATGTAAAGTGAGATTTTCTTGAAGGTGCCTTACAAGCTTATAAATTTCCAAAGCATTGCATTTCCCTCATTCTCCCTCGTTCTCCATCCTTGTAAATGGTTCCCCTGCAGGCCATTTCAAGAGCACAAGAGGTTTGAGCCAGGGGTGTGCCCCTTATCTCCTTTCCTATTCACAATAACTATGGAGTTCCTCTCTTCAATTTTTTAATATATCCACTAAAATTGAAAGTAGTTTAATTGATTCTCCCTTTAGAAAGCAAGATGTCACAGTAACTTTTTTTTTGCAAATGCTATAATGCTATTCTGCTCTGCTACCCCATAATGCTCATCTGATTAAGAGGATTCATGAGAATCTGTCTCATCACTCAGGCTTGCAGGTGTACTACCAGAAAAGTGCAGTTTTCTTTGGAAACACACCTGAGCATGCTCAAAGTAGGGATGGCAACGGATCGGATCGGAGGCGGATATGTCCGAATCCAATTCTCCGTCTCCATATCCGCTCCAATCTCCGAACGGATATCCATTCTATCCTCCATCCCCGCCTCCAAACGGAGATCGGATATCCAAACAGAGAATCGGATATCTGAATCATTAAAAAAATATTAAAAAGACAATACAATTCAAAATATAATTTAAGCATTAAAAACATTAAAAAGACAATACAATTCAAAATATATCCAAAAATAAACTTCCAAAATAAAGTCATTCAAGTTTCAACACACTTACACAAGTCATACACTTACACTGAAGTGTTCTCTGTAATATATTGATATATATATAGTGTAATATATATAATATTATATAAGATAAGGGGGAAAACTGCAATTAAGGGTTAAACAGATATCCAAACGGGTCGGAGATCGGATATCCAAACGGATATTCGGATCGGATATCTCCATATCCGCCTCCGATCTGATCTCCGAATTTTTTTCAAAATCCATATCCGAATCCGACCCGATCTCCGAAAAAATCTCCGAAATCCATATCCAAACGGAGCGGGTAGCGGATCGGATCGGATCGGACCGGACGGAATTGCCATCCCTAGCTCAAAGCATCATTGCAGGCACTCTAGCAATACCAATAGGTAACTTTCCGTAGATTGCTCACCTCTGGTGGAGAAATGCAAAGGCAACGTTCTGTAGATTGTGCGCCTCTGGTGGAGAAATTCAAAGGCAGATTGGCAGGTTGGAAGGCTAAAATCCTATCTTATGCAGACCATGTTCACAAATCATAAAATATGTGCTTAGATCTTTCCAATTTCCACATACCATGGTCTAATTGATTTCTAATGCAAGGGGTTGCCTCAAAATTATGGACAAACACATGAGAAACTTATTGTGGAATTTAAGGGATTGGAACAAAAAACAACACACGCGGTATCTTGGAATACAATTTGTTTTCCTTTATATCAGGGAGGTTTGGAGTTGAGTCTTTGTAGCAACACAACAAAGATTCAATTCTTTAACAGTGCTGGCACTTAGTGAAAGGTTCCCAAACAATTTGGCTTGAGTCGGCTCACTTGAAGTATTTGAGAGGGAGATCCTTTTTGGGATATTCAATGTCACTCAGCTGCTTCATGGGGCTGGAGAAGCATTTGGGAGGCTAGGGGGCTGGCTTTGAAAGGATGCAAAACACTCATTGGAAACGAAAATAAAGCATCTTTTCAGTATGATTCTTGGCATCCTCTTGGCAGATTGGTGGACAGGTATGGCTCAAGACCCATTTATAGTTTTAGTAGACCAAGATCCTTCAAAGTAGGAGAGTTCATATATAATGGTGAATTAAAACTTCTTTGTGCTTCCTCCAATTCCTTAAGGGCACTTTGTGCAGCCACATTTCTGTGGCAAAGACATGGAAAATTTGGCTGCTTTTCCGCAGCGAACATTTTCCACATTTCGTATGGCCATTTTTCTTTTTTTTTCTCTTTGAATAGTTAAATTCATTGAAGTGCAAAACAGTACAAGAGACTTGTACTGAAGGAAGAACAATTACAGTGGACACCCTAAAAGCATGAAACAAAGGGAACAAACCCTACAAAACAACCTAGAATGACCCCATTACATTGCTACAGGACGGTCACAACCCCAAAACATTACTACCGGACAGCCACCTCGCTCCAGTTGAACATGACTTGGTCTAAAGTATAGTCTTGAAAATGGGGTTTATTGACACCCATTGAGCCATGGAAAATTTAATCTTTCCGCAAATCAAGTCTCCATTAGTGCCTGCTCCCTCAAAACATCTCGCATCTCTTTCCTTCCATATGTGCCAAATTATTGCAAGAAAGGTGAGCTTCCACATCTCCTTCCCCTTTTGTTACCCGATTGGAGATTTCCAAGCCATGAACAAGTCTTGAACATGCTTTGGGAAGACCCAGCTGCAGCCAAACCAACTAATTACAGTGTCCCAAATCTTCACAACATTGTAACACCGCAGTAGTAGGTGATCAATTGTTTCCTCGTCTTCCAAACACATGGGGAATGCATTGACCACAATCTTCCCTCTTCGTCTAAGATTGTCCATAGTGAGAATCCGTCCTCAAAGAACTAACCAGCCAAACACCACAATTCTTGGTGGGGCCTTGAACTTCCAAATGTTCTTTATCTGGCATCTTTTTGGAAATGGCTGAGTATAATGATGATACAGAGAAAGAGCCATCGTTTGATGCTATCCAGATCCTGTTATCCTCCCCTTCTTCCGGGATAAGAATGTTTGCAAGAAGGTTTAGTAGGGATACAAACTGCGCTTCCTCAATGTCCCTCAAATTTCTTCGGTATATGGGGCTCCATATGACCTCGTTATTGGTGCCTTTACCAAAACAGCTTTTGACATTTGCTTCCTTCGCCAAAACGCAATTAGACAGTTCTGGGTATTGCTTTGCCAGCGGCTTATCCCCTATCCATGTAGCTTTCCAAAAAAGAATCTTCTCCCCCGAACAAACTTGATATCTCATATGACCATTTTTCCATGAGGAAAAGGACAAAAATGAGCTAAATTTTCCAGTATTATGCAGAAAAGCATTTCTGATTTTTATTTTGGGAGGGGGGTTTAGAAAAAATATTTAAAAAATAAAAAATTCCCTCCGCGAAGAGGAAAAAGCCAGCAGAACCGGTTTTCCGCGAACCTATAAAAACGTGCCCTCAGGGAAATCTGGAATGAAGGAAAAAAATCCTCTATAGGGACTCAATACGAAGATGAATTGATTTTAGAAGCCTTACAGTTCGGGTAAATTCACTACCTCACCAGCTCTTGGTCTTATCCAAGATACATATACATTCACTGCCTCTTCAGTTCTTAGTCTTATCCAGAATACATACATTCACAACCTCTTCAGCTTCTTAGTATCCAAGAAACATATGCCACTACTGCAATCAGATGGAAGGAAATTATCTAATTGAAAAATCACATTTTGAAGCAATCCTTCGTTGCTTGGCTGGTTTCACATGGAAGATTAAAAACTAAACACTTCCTTAGAAGCACTGGCTTAAATTGTGATCCTCTGTGTTTTTTGTGAGAATTGTGGTGAAACTGTTGACCATCTTTAATTTCTTTGTAGCTTCATTGATCTTGTTTGGACCATATGCTATACTCACTTTCAGATATCTACTTATTCAGAGAACCTCATGAGGACTGAAGAAATTGTTTCAGTTGCTTAAGTTGGCATACTTGGCTAGAAGAAATAGCAGAATATTAAAAAATAAATCGTCAAATCTCAAGAAATAACAAGAAAAATATGCCATGAAATTGAGATCAAGCTGAATCCCAAATTAGTGGGCGTGGGCCAGCAGCTCGAAGACAGGCACAATTCTATTATCCAGCAACCTCACAACTTTCATCATCCTTCCAAACAGCCTTGAGACCGTCAAACATCATACCGTATGACTCCTCAAGAAGCGGCATACAAATATTGGATGGAATTGCAACAATCAACCCATATGGGGTCTAAAAAGTACAACACTCAAGATGAAAACGTTGCTTCTCTTTGATTCCTTGCAAATAACTATTCCTCCACTTGAGAAAAAATTACCTATTTTTCACTGTGACAAAACCGGGGAGAGAAGATGACAGTCTATTCATGCAATTAGGAAAGTTATCAACTAAGCCACAGTCTATTCACACAGGAGGACGGGTATGGAGGGGTATCTAGGCTTTCCTTTTCTTTTTTCTTTTTTCCTCAGACCAGGCTTGGAAAAATAGTCTTCTAATGGGTTTTCCAGGGGTTTCTAGTTTCTTTCAAAAATACGTTGTTGTGAAGCAAATATATCATCATCATCATCATCAAAGCCTTGTCCCAACTATGTTCGAGTTGGCTTCCTGAAATTTTTTGTCTATTTTGATCAATCGTAAGACAAATCTTTGGATATGTTACACTTCTTCATATCTACCTTACAAGTTCCATACATGCCCTTTTCGGCCTACTCCTTTCCTTGGCGAGCCATCAACTAGCATAGAAAAACTTTTCCTCGATGGCATTGTAGCTGGCCTGCATTGAACATGTCCAAACCATCTCAAACGAGTCTCTCTTAATTTATCACCTATTGATGCTACTCCTAAATACTCTTGAAAGTGCTCATTTATGATTCAATCTTTCCTAATTTAGCACACATCCATCTCATCATTTTCAACTCTGTCACACTCATTTTGTACGTGTTGCCTCTCGACTAGCCAACATTATGCTCCATAGGTCATAATTGGTCTAATTGTTGTCTTGCTAAATTTTCCTTCAATCTTGTTGGCATGTCTCCACTTCAACCATTCACTCTTATCTTATGTTTAGCATCTTCCTGAACCTCTCCATCCTCACTCCAAAAGCAAGTCTCCACTTCAACCATTTCGCTCTTATCCTATGCTTAGCATCTTTCTCAACCTCGCCACCTTGATAATTATCGAGCCAAAGTATCAGAATGAATCTATTTGTGGTATCTCTTGAGCTTCAATTCTCATAAGTGTTTCGGCTCTTTGCACATCCCCACTAAAATTGCAATGCATATATTATGTCTTTGTATGCCTTATTTTAGCGCTTGGATTTTAAAGTCTTCTGTCATCTCTCAATTCATCCATCAATAATATATCACCTACGAACAGCATACACCAAGGAACCTCCTCTTGAATATGAGTAGTTAACTCATCCAGAATCAGTGCGAAGCGATAAAGGCTTAAAGCTTTAACTCGTCCAGAATTAGTGTGAAGCGAAAAAAGGCTTAAAGCTAACCACTAATGCAAACCTATGGTCACTAGAAACTCACTTGTCTCTCTATAAGAAGTTTTCACGCTCATTACGGTTCTCTTATATATGTATTTAATGATGTTAATATAACATCTTAGGACACTCTTTTTTATCTAAAACCCATCAAATTAAACCTTTAGGTACTCAGTCATAGGCTTTCTCTATATAGAAGAAGACCATATGAAGGTTTTTCCTATTATCTCAATATATTTCCCAGTAATTGCCTAAGTGAGACGACAACTTCTATAGTTAACCTCCATGGCGTGAACCAAATTGATTTTCATATATGTAGCTAAATTTTCCTTCAACCTTATTGGCATATCTCCACTTCAACCATTTCGTTCTTATCCTATGCTCAGCATCTTCCTCAACCTCTCCATCCTTGATAATTATCGAGCCAAGTTATCAGATTGAATCTCTTTCGCAACTTATCTAAAGACTTGGCTTAGGAGAGATCGAAATGGAGAATAGAATTCATGTAGCCGACCCCAACATAGTTGAGACAAGGCTTTGACGACAACGACATGCTGGTCTCTTGTCCAACTATTTGCTCCAGTACTCTCTCTCTCATTGTTTCATAGTATGACAAATAAGTTCAGTCCCACAATTGTTGGTGCAACTTTATATATCTCCTCTACTCTTGTATATAGTTACAACAGTCCATCATTTTTTCTTCTTAACATCTTATTGAAGAGTCTAATTAACCAAACCAATCCAATTTCCTTTGAGCATTTCCAAGCCTCTTTAGTAATGCCATCTTGCCTGTAGCCTTTCCTATCTTGATTCTTGTCAATGCTTTCTTTAACTTTTGTTACTCTTAACTTCACGATTAAAGAATGAAAATGGTGTAAGCTTTGTAAAGGAAAAAAAGAAGTCCTCAGAAAATGTTAACATGGAACAAAATAAAATAAAATGATTCTCCCTCATTCTCATTTTCCATGGAAAATCCTCCATACAAAACACGCCTTCATGGAAAACATGTATGAAAGAATATTACCTGTAATCTCATTTTCACAAGATCAGAAGTCAGAGCATCGGCCGCCGCGCTCCCAATCCCCATAACGGGTCGGCTCGGGTCCTTTCGGGCCTCCGATTTCGCCGGTCTGTTTATTTACATAAATGCCATCGCCTTCTTGTTCTTCTCCTTCTCCTTCTCCTTCGTCTGCATCGCCTGGATTACTGGGATTGTCCAAATTTTCTTCCGTTGTTTCTTCTTCCTCTGCTTGTGGTGGTGGTTTTGGGGATTCCTGATGCTGGTGTTGATCGGAAGAAGAGAGGAATCTCGATTTTGTAGAAATTAGAGCTGAGAGGTGGGATCGAGAGAAAGAAAACCCTAGCTTGGGTGTTGAAATCTCGAGCAGTGATGATGATAGACGGTGGAGATTCTTCGCCATCCCAACGTTTCCCTCTCACTTTCTCGCGTGCGCGATCTTTCTCTGATAAGCTGCAACTTGCAAGTTCTCAAATACATTAGCCGACTGTAGGGATGGATCAGGCCTGCCGGGGCCAGACCACTTTTGGCAGGGCTTGAGCCAAAGGTTTTCCTACTCGGGCCAGGCTCAGATACTTTATTTTATCCCGTTTAATAGATGGACCGGGCCTGAATTCAATGGTAGAGAGGCTAACATTTGTAGAAACATTACTAGAGAGTGTTGGAGAGGGAATTCAAAGACATTTGATCAAGAGCGTATTTCTTTATTAGAATTTCTTGCTAAAATTCTAGTGGTTAGGATTTTTGAGACATGATGTGTCTCCTTAGCATTTCCAAATCATTGTTTTCTAACAAGAATTTATGAATTCTAGCACATGATAAGTCTCAATTGGCCTTTATGAATTCAGGAATTCCACATTCTTTGCATTTTGGTGGAATTTTAAAATGCTCGTGCTTTTAGGAGGATTTACGAATTCTACCTTATTTAGGAATTCAAAAATTTTCCGGACAAGAATTCCTGGAATTCTAGTAAATGAACAGCCCTTGAATGTGGCTGTGTCACCACCACTTAGAATCATGCAAAAAGGCCCTATTTTATTTTTATTAGGTAAACCCGGGCTGAGCCAGGGCTTACTCATTTTAATACGGCCGTGCCAGACACTCAAGGTCTGATTCAGACTTGGGCAAGGCTTGTACATATAGTTTAGAAGTCAGACCGAACCTAGATATAGCTCAGCCCGGCCAAATTCGGGCCATGAACATGGCCGACTGTACGACCATTTTACATTAGGTCTGGCCAATTGTACAGAGTTATCAGCACCGTCTAATTGTTCGCGTTTCATGTCATAACCGTATGATTTTGACTGTGGTTGATTTAATATTTCTTTAAAAAATATAAAAAAAGTTAAATGTATTAAGAAAGATTTGAACACATGATATGGGAAAAAATGCTATTCCATTTGGTGATATATAAAGTAAGGACATATAGCGCGGGCCGGAGCCCCTTTAAAACCTCGACTCATTGTTTATTTTTTTGTTCTAAATTTTTTATTTTCACAATCACTATGTTCTCCAAAATGGCTCATTTTAGAGGCAAGTAAAACTTCCCGAAAAAAAAATTGACATCTACGCATAAAAGAGCTGCAGATGTTTCACATAAATGAGCACACGATCCACCATTTCTTCATCTAATCCACAACTAGAACAACTAATATAACAATAAAAATGGTGATAGCATTTTGGCAACTGTATGATTGGAAAAAAAATGGACTACACAAAGAGTAGCAGCGAACGTTATTATTCAATTGATGCCGTTGTTCTTCATGTACTATTGTTGTTGGAAAGCTATAGAAGCAAGCAGTTTCATGCAAGCCTTGACAGTATGAAAATAATCAAAGAATGTTGATTTTATGTTCAAGATCGTGCTAAAGCCCAGGCCCGGCCCGGGCCAGCATGAGATAGGATTTGACATAGGCCCACTCAATTTAGGGTCAGAATTGGACAACCCCAGCAAGCCCATCCAATATTCGAAACAAGATTGGACAATCCGTGCCCAAGCCTAGCCCAGCCCATTGACAGACCTACATACAGTGTTGGTCGGAGCCCCTTTTAAATCCCGACTCATTGCCATCCCTATCCATGACCTAGGTGAATTAAATGTAATTTTCATTGTTGAGTGAGCCTATTGTGATCTGACTACTTTGGAGCCACATTGGTGTAGGCCGAGATTTATTTATATAATTGTGGCATTTCGACAGCTATTTTTCATGTCATTAAATTGGTGACATCTTACTAGTTTCGGATGAAAAAAAATAGAAAAAGAAGAAGAAGCAGCATTGCCATAGCTCAATTGGTTAGAGAAATAGGTGTGTGAATGGCCTTGTGTGAGTTAAGATGCCCTGTGTAACAAAAAAAAAAAGCCATAATAATAATCCCAGCCAACGGAAAGCAAGAAAGCCTCTGTAACCCGAGGAAATGATTTTGCGATGGGCTCTCAAGTTATTATTTTATTTATTTATTTATCTGTCAAGCTTGGCTAGTGGCCAAGGCAGCGAAAAAGTCTATTTGCCCAGGGATCGATCTTTGGGTGGGATTGTGAGAGTGGGTGTATTATCTACAACTACCACCTTGTGATTCCCAGCTTGCCACTTTTTTTTTTTTTTTTTACAAAAATAGGTGTTATGCATGCTTTTCAAACTAATAGAATTTCATCAATGTGGTCCATTAAAGAAATTACAATAATAATTGACAAAGTCATGCCCTCGAGGGATTTGAATTCTTTGTAAGCCCTTCATTTCTCCTATTGATCGGGGTAAATTCAAGCCCCATTCCAACATGCCCTGCTTTATTACCTAAGCCGGTGAGTGACTAGAGATATGTAACACCAAACATGCCCCACAGTGGGTATGAGTTGGATTTTACACCAATAGTCTTCTTTTTTTTTTTGTAAAAGAAATGTTAAAGATAGACTTAATTTTATAAATCTTCTTATTTGAGAATCACAAGATTGTCATTGTCAATAGGACATCTACATTGTCAATAAGACACATCTACTCCCATAGCTCTATTTAGGGATTGATCTCTGGGCGGTAAGGTCAGTCTACTCTCCCATCACCACTAGGCCAACTTTACAAATATATATATATAGGGGCCGGCTCTCCTCAACTGCAGTTGAGGAGAGCATCAGCTGCACTCGTGCGTCCCGAGCGTGTGACGAAGTGAAAAGCCCAAGGGCTTACCGCTCAATCTCTCCTTTTCAGTTTCCCTCTTTCTTTTTCCCTCTTCCATTTCTTTCCTCTCCTCTCTCTCTCTCTGCGATTTCTCTCTCTCCCTCCCCAGCATCGCCTGCGACATCTCTCTGTCTCCCTAATCTCGCTGCGATTTCTCTCCCGGGCATCTCCATCTCTTTTGCGATCCTCCATCTCCTACATCTGTCCGTCTTTCTCGATGCATCTCTCTACCGGCTATCTCCCTCTCTCGTCTCTCTCTCCCGGGCATATTGCTGACGAACCCACAGGAAGCGACCGGAAGAAGCTCTCTCTCCCGCCTCACCGCGCTCGCTCTCTCCCATTTTTCACATTTCCTCCCTTTCTAACCTAATGGAGACCTCTCTGCCTTTATCGACTTCTCATATCTCCTTCTCTGGCTCTCTAGGCTCTCTCTCTCCTTTCGTTCCAGCCCCAGCCCTCTCAGCTCTCTTCCTCTCCGACCTTCCCTCCATCTTTCTCTCTGTCATCGCTCCCTGATCTCCATCATCTTCTTTTTTTGTCGAGGTGGAAAAGGTGAATAAACCGAGGCCCGTCTTCCACATCTTCCCCAAGGATCGCACAAATCCCCGCCATCTATCTTCCTTGCCTCTCTGTCGAGGCGGAACAGCTACTTTCTTTCTTTCTCACTCTGATGCTCTCCTCTCTCTTCTCCTATGTCAATCTAGGGTTTTTGTTTTTCTTCTCTTAATGCTTGATTTTTTTTTATGCTTCTTTCAGGTGAATCATTTGAGGGAGCCAAAAAGGATCCTAGGTTATTGTGTTTCTCTCTTTTATCTTCAATAGCCTAGAGAGTATTCAAGTCTTTGATCTTGCCAAATTGAAGACGATCTGCAGCGGAAAATTGGGAAGGGGAAGCTTTCAACGCCTAAAACATATCCATTTGCATCTCTGTCCAAACCTGGTATCCTGGTTTTCTTCGATTACACTCCTCGTGCAACTAGAATCACTGAAAATAGAATTTTGTGCTAGACTGAAAGTGGTGTTTGAAGGAGGTGAAAAGGATCAAATTGTATTTCCATCACTGAAAAGGATATGCCTGTGTGGGCTACCCAAACTGCAGAGTATTTGCCTTGGAAGCCTGCCGAAATTGGAGGAGTTGAAGGTTAAAGGATGTTCGAAGCTAGAAAAGCTCCCTCTTCGTATCAATGTGAATCCTAATGCTACTCCATTGAAGATCACAGATGAAAAGAAATGGTGGGCCAATATCAAAGGAGGTGAAGAAATCAAGCAGTCCCGCATCATATGCAAACCATGGCATTCATATTTCCTATGATTCTTCTTTAAATCTATATGGTGTGATGTTTACCTTTTTTCTTTCAGTTTGTGGCGTGTCTTCAGATTGTGTTGTTCAAGTGTTTTTTTCTTCTTTGTTTTTGTAATTTTTTTTTCATTTGTTGTATTGGGACTTGGGAGTTCAATGTATTTATATTGTGTGATCCTTGATCAAGGTATAATCAATGTTTCTTACATCATATCATCAATATTTAATTTCCGTGTGTTTAATCTGGTGACGCGTCATTTCCCTCACCTATATCTAAATTTCTCACTGTTTTATCAAAGTCTCAATTCATTTCTTTCAATTCTAGTTCTAATAATAAATGAACAGAGAGGGAAGGTCGGAGAGGAAGAGAGCTGAGAGGGCTGGGGCTGGAACGAAAGGAGAGAGAGCCGAGAGAGCCAGAGAGGGAGATAGGAGAAGTCGATAAAGGCAGAGAGGTCTCCATTAGGTTAGAAAGGGAGGAAATGTGAAAAATGGGAGAGAGCGAGCGCGGTGAGGCGGGAGAGAGAGCTTCTTCTGGTCGCTTCATGTGGGTTCGTCAGCGATCTGCCTGGGAGAGAGAGACGAGAGAGGGAGACAGCTGGTAGAGAGATGCAGCGAGAAAGACGGACAGATGTAGGAGATGGAGGATCGCAAAAGAGATGGAGATGCCCGGGAGAGAAATCGCAGCGAGATGAGGGAGACAGAGAGATGTCGCAGGCGATGCTGGGGAGGGAGAGAGAAATCGCAGAGAGAGAGGAGAGGAAAGAAATGGAAGAGGGAAAAAGAAAGAGGGAAACTGAAAAGGAGAGATTGAGCGGTAAGCCCTTGGGCTTTTCACTTCTCACATGCTCGGGACACACGAGTGCAGCTGATGCTCTCCTCAACTGCAGTTGAGGAGAGCCGGCCCCATATATATATATATATTTCTATTCAATAAGTGCAGACCCAATATAGTTAAGACAATACTTGAATGATAATGACTTTTATTCAATAAGTATATAGATCAATCATAAAAAGGCAGAGCGGGCTAACACAAATAGAACCCAACGTAGAGATGCAAGGGTCAGAATGGCCCAAAAGCATGGTGGATCACGACTTTACACATCAACTTAAATTGAAAAAGATGATCTGATTTCAAGTCTAAATTTGAAAAGATCCAGAGTGTAATCGGAAGAAGAGCTTCAAAATAATATTTTAAAATATATAAGTTGGGGGCTCTTATACATTATAAAAGTTGTAGTCTCAAATATTAATATAACTGAAGCTACGCAGTGCAAACCCTTAAACATGAATGTATTAGTCCTGAATTAGGACAAGAATGTATTATAGTTCTGAATTAGGATCCTCAGGTGACAACATACAAGGATCCGGAATGGCAGAGGGCTAAAGCCCAGGAAGCCGCCGCTTTAGGCCCTTAATTTTTGTCCATTTTTTGGGGCCCCAAATTTCTTTAGCCCATATAATATATAGGTCTGTAAAAAATAAAAAAAGGTTGCCCAAGACATGAAAAATGACCCAATTTCTAAACAGCCCATTACAAAAGGGCCCTAAATTAATGATTTTGTGTTATATTTAAAAGTAAAAAAATGAAAAAAAAAAAGAGTATAAAACTTTGGAAATTGAAAAAGATTAGGTCGGCTATTATAGAGTAGTTTTGGATGCCGATTCACTTTCGACTTCGAAGATCATATACTCTCTCTCTATCTCTCTCTCCCTTTATTCACAATCAAAACTGGGTCTCCTTATTCCCAATTAAATTTGGGTTTTTGGACAGCAAAACCGTTTTCGACTTTCCGTATATGTGTTTCACCGCTTTGTGCCGACGAGCCGGGAAGCGAATCAGGTGATTGAACATTCTCTCCTTTCCAAGTTTCAAAGAATATTTTAAAAATGAGCCATTATTTTTTTTTATCTGTTCTTTTAATCTTTTTGACTTTTAAGGGGACAAGACTATTGATTAACATTTTTTTTGTTATATAAAAATTTGTTGTATAAATAAACTCATTATAAAAATAAAAGGATAAGAAAATGTACACTAAGTTTAACCACAATATCAATTGAATCAAATGATCTTTCGCTTATTATGAAGAAAAAAAAATCAGTTGAATCATCACGTTATGAAAATACAAATAATTTGTAGATGGGTTATGTTTGGCAAATTTGTTGATTGTTGTTTATTTTATTTAATGATTTACAGATACTCTTATGGTGTTGATTGAGTTATTGATGCTAGCCTGGCACTCTATTGTTTCGCAACCTCGGTAATTTTACCTGAATTTGAAGCTTTTGAATTTGGATTGATCGTTGGTTCTTGAGTTCTACATTAGATTGTTTCCTAGAATCATGCATCCTAGAAAGTGCCTCTCAGGGTCTGAAAAAAGAAAAAAAAAATTGAAAAGTTGATGCACTTATTCAATCTCAATCAGGAGCTTTAGATAAGTTTGTTATTGCTAAGAAACAATCAGATGATTCAGTTCCAGTTGAAAATTTTGAGGATGAAGAATTTATAGATTCAGCAAATGAAGAGCATGAAGAGACACTTGATGAGGAAATTAATCAGTGGATTAATGAAAATGACAATGAGAATGATGGTAGTCAACATGAAGACCAAAATGTAGAATTTTAGCCTTCAAATGTTGATGATCCGAGTAATTGGGATAAGATGGATCAGAATTTACGAGACTTTTTGTAGAAAGGGGTTCTAAAAGAAGAGTTGACGATGTCAATTATCCTATAGATGATCTTAATAGACACTTCTCTTCCACACACTACATCAGGCATTTATCCAATGGAGAGAAACAGGATATAAAATGGCTTGTATATTCGGATGTTTTGGATAAAGTATTTTATTTTTGTTGTAAGTTGTTTAAAGAAGAGGGGAACAATACTTTATTGGCTAATAATGGATTTGAAGATTGGAGAAATATTGGTAAAAGGTTAAAAAGTCATGAAAGTAGTAATGAGCATCTCATGTGCATGAGTAAATGGATTGAATTAGATATGAGATTGCACAAGAATGAAACCATTGATAAAAGCGTGCAAGAACAAATCAATAGAAATAAAGAACATTGGAAAAGGGTGTTGCGAAGGACAATGGCTGTGGTGAAAACACTTGCAAAAAATAATTTAGCTTTTCGTGAGGACAATGAGAAGATTTATCAAGAGAATAATGAAGGTTTTTTAAGCATAATTGAAATGATTGCCGAATTTGATCCAATAATGCAAAAGCACCTTCGGCTTTTCAAAATGAATTGATACAATTGTTAGCATGTGAGATTAAGAATGCAATCATTGCAAGAATCAAAGAAGCAAAATATTTCTCGATTATACTTGATTGTACTCCGGATGTAAGCCATGAAGAACAAATGTCTCTTGTGATTCGTTGTGTGGATGTTTTAACAAGTCCAATAACGGTGGAAGAATTTTTTTTAAGAATTTTTAAAGGTGGAAGATACAAAGGGGTTAGGGTTTTTCAATATACTTCAAGAAGCGTTGAGTACTCTTGAACTTGATTTTGATAATATAAGAGGACAAGGATATGACAATGGATCTAATATGAAAGGAAAACACAAGGGTGTACAAAATATGGTACTCAACATAAATCCTAGAGCATTCTATACACCTTGTGGTTGTCATAGTCTTAACCTTGCAATTTGTGATATGGCTAACTCTTGTCCTAAGGCTATATCTTTCTTTGGAGTGGTACAACGAATATACTTATTATTTTCATCTTCGCCAAAGAGGTGGAAAGTGTTGAAAGATAACGTAGAAGGTCTCATGGTCAAGCCATTGTCGGAAACACGTTGGGAAAGTCGTGTGGAAAGTGTTAAAGTTATAAGATATCAAGCCCCACAAATAAGAGATGCTATAGTTGAATTGGCCCACACTACCGAAGATTCGAAAATAAAAAATGATGCGGAGTCCTTAGCAGAATATGAGTTTTGAGTTTTTAGTTGGCATGAGTATTTGGCACAATCTATTATTTGCTGTTAATCTCGTTAGCAAGGTTTTTCAAAACGAAGACATGCACATAGATGTTGCTATTGATCAGTTGAAAGGGCTTATTGCATTTATTGAAAAGTATAGAGAAACTAGATTTGTAGAGGCCATGATTGAAGCTAAAGAGGTTGCAGCTAGAATGAATGTTGAGCCGGCATTTCAAGAAAAACGAATCATATATAGAAAGAAGCAATTGACGAGAACAATAGTGAAGAGGCGACACAGTCAGTTGAAGAATCTTTTAGAGTGAAGTATTTCTTATACATTGTATATCAAGCTCTTTCATCACTTCAAAGCCGGTTTGAACGGTTTCAAGTATATGAGAAAACTTTTGGATTTTTGTTTGATTTGAAGGATTTAAATGCTACTGATGATGAAGCTTTGATGTCCTATTGTGCTAATCTTGAAACTTTTTTGAGCAAGGATGCGCTTTCTGATATTGATGGGAGAGACTTATTTTCAGAATTGAAAGTGTTGAAAAAAGTTTTGTCAAAAGAAACAACAAAGCCAATTGATGTGCTCAATTATTTGAAGGTGATGGATGATTATTTTCCCAATATATGGATTACATACTGAATATTGCTAACTATACCAGTTGCAGTTGCCTCTGGGGAAAGAAGTTTTTCAAAGTTAAAGTTGATCAAGTCTTACCTTTGGTCAACCATGTCACATGAAAGATTGAATGGATTAGCTACGTTGTCAATTGAGAAGGCCATGGTTAATAAGATTGATTACGCAGCTTTGATTAGTACATTTGCAGCAAAAAATGCTAAAAGAGTAGTGTTTAAATGAATTTGAAGTGATGTAATGACTATTGATTTTTCTATATATATGTTTTGAATTTCGGCAATGATTAATTTATGACTCATTTTTTGGAAGCTAATTTTCGTATACAATATATAAGGGCCCCCCCTTTGAAATCTTTGCTTTAGGCTTCAAAAATCGTAGGGCCGGCGCTGCGGAATGGGACCCAACTGTTCCAATGTCCTGAATCCAATATCTATATGCATGGATCTGGATGTGAATATAAATTTCTCCTAGATAAAAAAATGGACTTCATATCCATTTTATACCAAATGAGAGACCTTGAGACAACCACGAGAAGTAGCTCAGTTGGCCTAAAACCACGGTTTGAGGAGTTTACTTGCTTCCCTCTGGGCCCGAAAGGATTAGTCCATCCTAAAGGATTGGAAACCCTCCTATAGAAAAAAAAAAAAAAAACTTTCAGACAATGTATAATCAAATACCCATTTGCAAATTTACAATCCTAATCCAACTTGACTCCAATGTCTCTCACAGACCAGTCAATGGCCCCCACCTGGATCAGGTAAGAGGCTGATGGCACCACTCATTTAATACAATCTGTTGCCATCCCTACTCCCATTGTTCGGCAGAAGGTCATGTGGAAATATATAGCCATCATTCTGTCTCTGCACAATTTCTCTCCCTAAAATTTACCAAAAAACCAATTGATGTCCCTAGTTAGAACAAGAAGTTCCTTATTGAGCCGTGCAATGCATCACTTTAGACACGGACAAGGTGACCCATGTCCATAACCCCATGAACCCTGTTTATATTTGGTGCAGCCGATGAGCTCATTATCCACAACTAAGAGTGGGTCCCACCAATTTGTACCGAAACGAGATCCATTTCCACAATTCCACCCCACTCCAATCTTTCATCGGACCCTTTTTAGCTCCGTGGCGGGAAAGTGTCCTTTAAATGCCGTACCCTCCATGCCCAAAACCCCCTTAAAAAAAGGTCCAATACACCATCATCTTTCAGTTTCCCAACACCCAAAACTCCTCTCAAACTCCAAACCCACTTTTTATCTTTCATTTTCTCTTGATTCCTTTCCTCCAAACACCATCAATTTCCATGGATTAGTCTAGGGTTTCTCCAGACGCCCCGCCCCCCTCCTCCCTCTTTCCACAACATTGGATTCTTCTCCTAGGGAAGCCACCAAGGATTCTATTTTTATCCACACTAGTTTTCCTTAAATTACAAAAAGCCCTCTCCTTCAAATTGCAGAAAACCCATCTGGATTTCCTTCCATTTCCTTCGTACCTGCTTCTAATCCTCTCTGTTTGCTCGAAATGGCAGAAGTGTTCGAGGACGAGATCGATCAGACGGTGACGATCGAAGAGTACATCAAGGGGGTTGAAGAACAGGAATTGGTAATTTATCTGTTCTTCACTTTGGTGTTTGGGGGATTTTTTTCACTGTCTGTGTTTATTGATGATTTTGCGCTTTTGATGTTGCTTGGGGGAAAAAAATAAAACCCTACATAGGAAGCTGATTTGGTATTGGGAGGGGATGAGGGCAAGGAGTGTACTTATTCGAAAGGATATATGAAGAGACAAGCGATTTTCTCATGCTTGACTTGCACTCCCAATGGGAATGCTGGTGTTTGCATAGCTTGCTCGCTATCTTGCCATGATGGGCATGAGGTATTGTCTTTTACTGCTAATTCTCCTTGTCTCTGCAAGTGGTGTTATATATTTAGATTTTTTTTTTGTGAGCTGATGATGTTTGCGGATATGGAATGTCATGGTATTTTTGTTTGATGGATGTTGGATTTATACTGCATGGATTATTATGGCTTGAAATGGCTCTGTCACTGTCATGTGTAGACAGGCAGATGTGATACTCTCTTTCCTTCTCTCCATAATCTCTCTTGTCATGTATTTGTTCTTTAGCTCATGGTGGTTGCCACTCAAAATGCGTAAGATCTTTATTTAGTTACATCATCAGTTTGAACCAAACCAAGGGATGATTGGCAAAAATATCAGGAGAAAAGGTAAAGACATCTATTGTGGAGGAAGTCTCAGGGATTGGTAGCATAGTTCATGTACAAACATGAGATCTAATGGGCGATAGTGGTCTTGGTTGGTTGGTAAACCTGATTGTTAAGGGCTTGTTTGCTTGCATAAAATACATATAAATTGAGTACATAGGTATTCATGGTGAGATGAGCTCCAGTGAAGGATTATTAAAGAAGTAGGGGTGAAGGATATGGGGTGAGGGGTGAAGGAAGGACATAAAGGTGGAGACGTAGATGGGATCTTGACTTTCTAGGGCGATGGCTGGGTATTCATTTCCCATCTTCCTTTGATTCAATTTCCATTAAAGGGGAGGTTATTTGATGGTCATTTTTGGATATTCATCTTTGGTTATTAACCACTTATAGAATTACTTGACTTTTCTAGGGCGATGGCTGGGTATTCATTTCCCATCTTCCTCTGATTCAATTTCCGTTAAAGGGGAGGTTATTTGATGGTCATTTTTGGATATTCATCTTTGGTTATTAACCATTTA
Organism: Litsea cubeba; assembly: GCA_012931725.1. Classification (NCBI taxonomy): domain Eukaryota; kingdom Viridiplantae; phylum Streptophyta; class Magnoliopsida; order Laurales; family Lauraceae; genus Litsea; species Litsea cubeba. The sequence continues at coordinate 18,821,428 of CM022947.1, read as the reverse complement.
TAAAATTACTATCCTAGGTTTTCAATTACATGAAACAAACAGACCCTAAGAAAGTTATATGAGTTCAAAAAGAGTGCTAGAAGAAGGAAACAATTACAGTGTGGTAGTTTTTTTTTTTTTTTGCAAGAATGAAGAAGATATTCATGATTTTGCAGACTATACTTTAGTATTCTTCTTCATTTGCCTCTCTCAAAAGGTGACTGTACACGAGAGAAGGGGACTGCTATTCTTGTTCCCAACTCCCATACTCTCTTAGAACAAAGGCAAGTCTCCAAGGTTGACTCTTTTCGCTTCAACCATTCCATGGTGTTTCTGAAGCTTCCTTCGATGATAACCTTGAAGTCGGCAACAAGGATGAAAATAGCGGTAGCGGCCCGCCGCCAAACCGCTACGAAGCGGGCGATACGTAGCGGCGTAGCGGTGCGATTTGAAAAAATTGCCTAAAAAATCTGAAAAAATTCCAGAAAATCCAGAAAATTGTAAAATGAAAGAATATGTGGTTCTTTTGCAAAAGTAAGAAAAGGGGCGTAGCGGTGCCCTCAATATATGAAGTCCTGTATCGCTGTATAAATAGAAAATAATAGTAATGATTAGTTTTTTCACATGTATTCATGTTTCTTAGTCATACTTACTTAGAAAGTAATGGAAAGCTCATAAAAAAAAAAAAAAACTAGAACATGAAATAAAGGCATAAGACTTAAGAGTTAGGTCATTACTCATTAATGAACATTGAATAATTAAATATCAATACTTCAACATTCAAGGTTCAAATTCAATGAAGTGAATGAACTATGAAGTTATGAAGTGATCAATAATCAACATTCAACACCAATTTAAAAATGACAGAGTAGAGAGTTAGTGAAGGAAATAGGAATACCTTAGTCACCAGCACAATGAGGGTTCTTTATTAAATAATTTAATTAAGACCAATTTGAAATCTAGTAGTAATAGGTAACTATATCTTTACTACTATACAATTTCAAACATAATTAAACAGGTTTAATATCTTATCTAGCAAGTTATGATAATAATAGACGTCCAAGCACAAAAATGGAAAGACAACCAGCAAAAGAGTCTTAGCTATCATGGTCAAGTATGATCCTTTTGTCTTTTTGATTGCCACTTTCTCAAAAACATGCGCTTCGCAGAGGGGGTCCGGGGGTATCCCCCGGCAAAAAAAAAAAAAAAGGATACGTAGCGGCCGCCACGCTTTGTAGCGGCCGCTACGGATGCGACGGCCGATATTTCGGCCGTGGCGTGGCGGTATCCCCCGCCACGGCCGATATATCGGCCGCCACGTAGCGCTTTTTTCATCCATGGTCGGCAAAACCTCTCCGATACAGACTTTAGTGCTTGGAGAAACCAGTGCCTCTGCATCATTTGACCTTTTGCAACCTGCCAGTCCCTCAAAAGAAACAAGTATCTTCCATTTGCTCTTCCTTGACTCTCCGCTTATTCCTGTAGGTTTTGGTTTGCCTACTGATGTTCTGTGAATCTGTCCACACTAAATTTGAAGCAACCTTCCCCTGGATTGACCACCTTACTTTTCTATCTTTTTATTTTGCTCCACCCACCAACAAAGCTTCCTGACCAGCCAATAGTCACTGGTCTAAAACCTTGATACTCCCTAGCAGCTGCCCACAATGCAGCCTTGCCTTGATGAGGTAAAAAACCTCTCCGATTGGACGTTCTTGGTGTTTAACTATGCTTTTGTTTTCTCCCTTCCAAATGGACTAAATTGTTGCTTGGAATATCATTGCTCGTAACGCCCTCCCTCTTTGTTGGAAGGGTATTAACCCCCACGAGGGTACATCCTCTACCCTGTCCTGAAATTCCCACTGTAGTTCAATTTGCTCTAGATAATAACTTAAGTGGTTGTCTTATAAATAGAACTTACATGCAATAATTGAATCCGGGACATGAGTATCCTGTTGTGATATAACACGTTCTAGCCTTTAGAATCCAATAACCAGTCATGCTCTCTTTGTTGGGAATTTCTAGAGTACTGTACATGCAAGGCATCCTTTGACAAATGCCCATTAGAAGGTTAAAATTTCTCGATGTGATATGGAGCCTTTAGGTCATAGTCCTTTCAAGTTTCATCCAAAACTTAACTGTAGCAAAATGTAGTCATGAAAACACAGTTTAATAATTCAGACTTGCCTTGAAATCCTTTTTATGCTCCTAATTATCATCTTAGTGTCATTTGCATCATTTTAATTTTTTGTTGGTTTCTTATTTTTGAGTTCCCGTGTTATCAAGCATGATTGTTTCATTGTTTCCCATTTAAATGTGCACATGTTATGCAATGCTTTATGGTGACATGTATGTATGCTCAGAATCTTGCAAAAAAGATTAATACTGTATAACCAAACAACTGAAGGCAACATTGTTGCTTATTTTCTTATTTTTTAACCTGAATCATAATTTTAGTTGTTACTTGTTTTATTATTATTATTATTATTATTATTTTTTTATGTATTTCTCGTTCAAGCAATAAAGCTCAAACTGTGCAGTTCTACCCTCCAATTATTTTTTCTCTCCCAGTTGCTGTCTTCTTAATATGTAATCTTTAATGTAACAATGAACATTGTATCATGTTTTCTTTTGGTTTCTTCATTGCTGATCCTGTGTGATGTAATTGCATGCTTGGAGGGCCAGGGCCCACACGATGGGCCCATGACATGGTCCCAAGCCCATTTCATGGGGCTAGTTCCCTGTCCTCTCCCATATGACTACTCGCCTACCATTTGTTGACTCTTCTAATTGCTCAGTTACTCCGGCTTATATTTCTTTTTTAACATTACTATGGTTTTAAATAAGATACTTTGGGACTTCATTATTTATCAAAGATTTTGCAAGGCGAAGATTAAAATATCTTAGAAAGAAATGATAAAATCAGGGTCATGGTTTGTTTTAGATTAAAAATGGGGCTGAAATGTCTTGTTAACATGTACAATTGGGGATATCATGGATGTTTTCACTTTTGGTGAGAACCTTGGTATGCACCAAACAACCTAGAAATAAGTTACTAGTATGCACACAATTAAAAACTCGCAAGCGCACAAGATCACTATGTAGTGTAGTGAATTGTAAGTACGAGGTCGATCCCACGAAGACTTGTGATAAAACGATGTCAAAATTAACTAAAAATCAGAATATTAAAATAAATTATTGAAGATGAAAAGTGGAATTAAACTATAAAAAAAATAGTAATTTAAAGTATCAAAAGCTAATTGGAAAGTAACCTAAAAACAACTAGTATGAGAATTGAAAAACAGTAATAATGAATGAATGAACTAGGGTTTCATCTACTCCCCTAACCAATCCTATGCATGCCCCTTATTATCTTTTAATAAAAAATCAGATTTCGTCTAGATTATTATTCCCCTAAACCTAATTCATGAGTGGCATACTACATGAATTGCTCATTATGATGCAAAAACTAAGCATGGCATATGTCCTAGTCAAAACAAACATAATGCATAAAAACAATGGGAAAGATAAATGCATGAGTCTAAGCATGGCATATACTTAGATTATTCATGGTTCTAAACCCTAGATGCATAACATCAAGATCAATCAAAATTAAGTTAGCTACTCGTAAAATTAATTGAACATCACATGGTTGGCATGGCATATACACAACTCATCAATTAATAACATGGTTTAGAATCTCAACCAATAAAACTGAAATCTGAATTAAAAGATGCCAAAAGAGACTACATAGAACTAGGCTAGGGTTTCAATTACACCCTAGCCCTAAAAAATTAGCTACTCATGTTTTTAATGAAAAATAAACTAGAAAGTAGAGTCATAAGAAGAAAACTAGAAGATGATGGTGAAGTAGTGGATGGCCAGCAGCTTTTCCCCTTTATTCCTCCTCCAAAAGCTCTCCAAAAGATGCTCCAAAGGTGCTCCCAATAGTGCTGTACGGCTGCTAGGGTTTGTGGATTATAGTAGCTGATTTGTGGATGGTTTGTGTGATGTTTTATGGCTGGACGTGCACTGTTCATATGCTATTTATAAGTCTTGCAACAGCCCTCTTAGTACTTATTTCCCTTGTAGAAATAGGTCTCCAACTTTCTTTAAAATTTTGTTTCCTAATTAGATTGAATTAGGAGTCTTCTTTTCTTGATTAGCAAGCTTTCTAAATCTGGTCCCACTTGTATCTTCTAGAAACTTATTCACATGGACCCACAAATCTGAGATTAATTGCAAGGAATTAAATCTGAACTTTTGACATAAAAGTGGGCCCTATTTGGTGCGTGTAACCCTAGATTGGGTTTCTTCTTTCTTTCTTTTGCTCTTCTTCTTTGATTAGAATTTCTTTCTCTAATTCTTTCCTTCTTTGATTTGAATTGTAAGTTGTCCGAATAATTAGAAAGTCTTCTTGAAATTTGGATTATCTTGAATGGGACCCACCATGGTCCTTCTTTGGGATTCACGCCCATCATCCTCTTCATTAATTCCTCTCTTTTTGCTCCTTTTGACCTTAGCATAAAAATTAACAAAACTATGTAAAATCTAATAAAATAATTATGACTAGCACAAGATGAATCAAATATTAGGGCTTAGATTGCAAACAATTAAGCACTTATCAAATTCCCCCAAACTTACCTTTTGCTAGTCCTCGAGCAAAACAATAAAATAAACAAGGGAGAAAATAAAAACACTAAAATATGAAACCTATCCTTCCACCATTTGTCTCAGAGATGTCTGATCAATACATGAATCAAAGAAGCAAGAGTTTCAACCAGTTCACAATCCACATGCTCAAAAGGGTCGTGTGTAAAACAATGCCAACATAACTTTTAGTTTAGGCTTTCACACAACTAAACAATCATTTTTGCAATTCAGTTTAACTTCAATCCTCACCATGCATACACTCACAATAAAACACTCAATAATTGGCTAAGAGTGAACAGATAATGATCTCATGAAAAATACCACATGCTTGAAGTGAAATCACACACCATAGGCTCCCATTCCATCTCATCTCCACACTGGGACTACACTTCACCTAGAATCAAGTAGGACTTTTGCACATAGGTTATCATGGGGCTAGGGTGAAGGGTTAAGAATGAAAGGAAATGGATAACAAGATATAAGGAATTTGCGTGGAATCACAGTTCAGGTTCCTTTATACACTTCTGATTTTTTGGCGGTGAATGCTTGCATTTTGAATTTCCACATTGCTGAGTCACACGTGTACCCTCCTTTATTCTTTTTTTTATGTTTTTTTTATATATGTTTTTTTTTCTCGTTTCCTTTTTTTTTACACACAATACTATGGAGATGTAGGGTAACGACAACTTTTCTTTTTATTTTTCTTTTTCTCAAGCCTTGCACACATTTTGTAATGAACCTTGAATTCATCTTTATACTTCCTTAGATAAGGTAAGGCTATACATATGGTAAGGTAACTCCCCCAAACTTAGGAGTTGGTATGGGTGCAAGAACTGGCTTAATTAAGGCTCAACATGGATAACTAGCGGTAAACATCAAAGGGGATGGATAGAAAAGCACAAACTAGTTAAACATGGCCTAAAATCATCTCCTATGGTTCATGTAGTCGAAATTTGCCTCAATCGGATAAAAATGAGAGTTCTAGCATGTTTTTTCCATAAAAAAGTCAGAACATGTGATCAAAGAATGATAATGAAATCAATTGCATCATATAGATCAAGAAATGAAAGATCATATCACTCAGCATATAACCCTCTCAAGAATAAGCATTTAGGCTCAAATCTCACTAGGTTGCACAAGTTTTCACCAAAAGCATCTAATCATTCAATTGTGTGCGAGCTTTCAACCTCAGACTATATCAGCATTGTAATCCACACAGTGATAGGTCAACATGCTTAAACGAGATTTACAACAATTGAATAATAAAAAGAACTAGCATAATTAAGTTCGATGAACCATGCAAGACAAATCATCATTTCTCATCATTGTGGTAGGAAGGAACTATTGACTCAAAGAAAAACAAATATTTTTGTGATTTTCGAAAAAAAAATTTAAAACTTTTATGTATTTTTGACTATAATGACTCTTTTAATGACTAAGACTCTTCCCCCAAACTGAAATTAAACATTGTCCCCAATGTTGTAAAATAAAGTAAGAAGAAAACACTAATAACATAAAAGAAAAATAGAAGGACAAAGAAAAGGATAAAAGAACTCAGCTGGATATGGAGTACACCGCCAGCTCTGAATCGCCATCCTCAACTTTTCCTTGCAAAGATCAGGGCTACCTCCCAGTAGTGCTTGCTTTAGAGTCTTCAGCCAGACTGTGCTTCTCTATCAAGCGGAAGGGGAATCGATGAATGTAATCACATCCACATCCTTGTCAAAAATCTGGTCCCAATAGGGCTTGAGCCTATGTCCATTGACTTTGAACTTGTTACCATTCTTTGGATTATTGATCTCAATTGCCCCATGCTCAAATACCTGAGTGACCTCGAACGGGCCACACCATCTGGACTTTAGCTTCCCTGGAAATAATTTGAGTCTAGAATCGAAAAGTAATACCTTTTGTCCCACCACAAACGTCTTCCTTAATAGCTTCTTATCATGGAATATTTTAGTCTTCTCTTTATACAGCTTGGCATTCTCATATGCTTCATATCGTAGCTCCTCAAGTTCATTCAGTTGTAACTTCCTCTTCTCACCTGCCTCCTTCATATCAAAATTAAATTTCTTGATCGCCCAGAATGCCCTGTGCTCCAATTCTACCGGCAGATGACATGCTTTCCCATAGACCAAACGATATGGAGACATGCCTATAGGAGTCTTGTAGGCTGTCCTATATGCCCAAAGCGCATCATTCAGCCTTAAATACCAATCTTTCCTGTTGGGCTGCACTGTCTTTTCTAAAATCTGCTTGATCTCTCTATTACTCACTTCTACCTGGCCACTAGTCTGAGGGTGGTACGGAGTAGCTACCTTGTGAGTTATCCCATATTTCTTCATTAATGCTTCAAAAGACCTATTTTTGAAGTGACTGCCACCATCACTAATGATTGCTCTGGGTGTCCCAAATCTTGCAAATATCATGTTCTTCAGAAATTCCAAAACCACCTTGTGGTCATTTGTTTTACTTGGGATAGCCTCTACCCATTTGGACACATAGTCTACTTCTACCAGAATGTAGAGATAACCATAGGATGATGGGAATGGTCCCATAAAATCAATCCCCCACACGTCAAAGAGCTCCACCTCTTGTATGCCCTTCAGTGGCATTTGATTCCATGAAGAAATGTTCCCCATTCGTTGGCATCTATCACAACTTAAACAAAAAGTATGTGCATCTTTAAATATAGAGGGCCAAAAGAAACCAGATTGAAGTATCTTAGCAGCTGTCTTCTTTCCTCCAAAATGTCCTTCACACGACTTACTGTGGCAATGTGTTAAGATGCTTTGAACCTCTTCCTCTGGTACACATCTTCTAATGATCTGATCTGAGCAGTACTTGAACAAATATGGGTCATCCCAGTAATAGAAACGTGCCATGTGCATGATGCAGTCCGATCCCTATCCAAGACAGGGACCCACAACCGCAAGCCTTGACGGACCCTACTGATGGGGTCCACATGTGCTTCACCGTTTCCTAATTCTTAGATTAGTAACATTGCTTTGTTTGCTTTCTTTCTAAATTTATTGTTAATTAGAATTAGTAGTTTCCCTCATTAGCATACATGATGCTCTATATAAACAGAAGAGCCCTAATGTAAATTTCATGCTTCTTATCAATTAATCCAAGTCATCTTTGTGAGTTATCTCTCGTGTGTTATGGTTTGTGCTGTGCCTTAGGGCTAGAATCCAGCTTGGATTCGATCAATCCTTCGGGAGATTGATCTATCAACCTCTGGTTGCGTCAAATTGGTATCAGAGCCGAAGAACGATCACTCCTTCCCGGATTTTCTTTTCGAAACCTCTGTCCCATCATCATCTTCCTCCTTCCATCCTCTACCATCGATTCCACCCCACCCATCCATCCATCATCATCAACCCATCACTGACCATCCCTATTGTCCACTCCACCGAAACCTAAGTCCCCCGAAATCCTGTCACAGTCAGCCCTACACCCTACCAACACCAAAACCCCAACCCTTAATCTCTGAACCATCGCCATTGTCACGGCCGAACACCCAAAAATCCCGAACCCACCATCAGTCCCCAAACCAAACCCTAAATCACACAAACCGTCAAAAAAACCCCATCCCAGACACTTTTTCCCCAAATCCCCAAATTCCCCAAAATCCCGAAACCCTAATTCCCAAACCCCAGCGCACTCCCCTTCCTCTCCCAGCATCATCAAGCCAAACCCTACCCTAAAATATCCCTGAACCCAATTTCTCAAAATTTGAGACCCCCAGGCCCACTGTCACGATCCCAGACACAACATCTCCATTAACCCAATCTCAAATCTGCCATAATCCACTCTCTGCCTCGTCGGAACCAACCCAGGCGAAAAAAAAAAAAAAAAAAAAAAAAAAAAAACCCAGAGGACAGAAGAAGAAGAGAGAATAGAAGAAAGAGGAGAAGGAGCTCTGCGTTAGAAGCATACCTTGCACCGTCAATCGTTTTCATCACCGTCTCGCTGTTCTGCATCACGGCACCACTGCCCGAACGAAGCAGCCATCGTCGTCGTCACCGGCTTAGCCTTCTCAGAGTCGTCGCTTCTCACTGTCGTCGCCACGGCCTCACTCTCTCCCCTCATCTCCTCCGCTTTCTTCTTCAAGCAGTAAGCTTCACTAAACACAAATCCGTTCTTCTTTCTGTTTTTATTTCTCTCTGCGCACAGATTCCGAGGAGACAGAAAGGATCTTCTGCCTGGGCTATAAACTGGGCCACAGTTTGGGCCTGACCTGCTGCCTGCCACTGGGTTTAGCCACACCCGGCCCGGCCCACTAGCAGTAAAAAAAAAAAAAAAAAAAAAAAAAAAAAAAAAAATCAGAATTTTTGGTCTGCGTCCATGGCTACTCGCACCGGGCAAAATTTTCGTGGCAGACTCTCTGACATTCAGCGCGATGATTGCATAAGAGATTTATATGAACGGGTCGACGCCTTACAACTCACTGTCAATGAACTTGCTAAGGCTCCTTCAAACCCTCATGGCGAATCTTCCAGCACTTCTGGTTCACACTCTCACCACTTGGAAAATATTCCCAGAGAATCAATCCAAGAGTTCTTTCAACGTCTCTTTGCAGACCGAGCCGCTGACAATTTTCCGCCTGGCCCGCGCCAAGATGATCTCTCGCGGAAAATCAAATTAGAGGTTGCTGAATTTTCTGGTCAAGGTGATGCTCGTGCCCTTCTAGATTGGCTTACTTCAATTGAGGATTATTTCACTTGGTATCATATTGAAGATCCTCAACGAGTCGCTTTTGTCAAGATGAAGTTAAAAGGTCCTGCTCGAATTTGGTGGAAAAATATTGATGACCACAATGTGCAAATGGGTCGCCCTCCTATTACACGTTGGGAAATTATGAAAGAAAGACTGGAAGATAAGTTCTTGCCTTCTGACTACATTGATTCATTTAATAGCGAGCTTATCAATCTTCAGCAAGGTTCTATGACCATAGATGAATACACTCATAAGTTCCATGAGCTTTGTATTCGATGCAAATCTAATGAAGATGATCGCTTGATGGTCACCCGTTATCGAGAAAGATTGCGTCCAGATATACAGGATAAATTGGCTGTATTTGACTTTGCCACTGTTGATGCAATTTCTAGCAAGGCACGACGCGTTGAGCAAACCCTGCGTCAACACCCTGGGCGACGTTTCGGTAACCAAGCCGGGGAGCCCTATAAAAAAGGTCCCGATTCTACTTTCAATCGGACTCCACAGCAAGGGTTCCGACCACCTTCAAACCAACCACAGAACCAACTCCAAAGGCAGCCACAAGCTTCACCGCAGGGTCCACAGAATCCTCAGCTCAATCAAAAGTGGACACCAAATCAGAATAATGCTAGAGGCACTGGGATAATCGCTAAGCGCGACATTGTCTGTCATTCTTGCAAAAATCGAGGTCATTATGCTAGAGAATGTCCTCACAGGAATCTGCATTGTGATGGTGAACCTTATGATGATGAACAGTATGATGAGGAAATCGAAGTGGAGAAACCTGATGCACAATTTCCAACAGATCCAGAGTCCGCACTTGAAGTCTACACAGCTGATGATGACAGCCCATTACTTTTCCTTCACCGCCGCCTATTGGTTGCAGATGGTATTGAAGAAGACGATGAAAACCAAGCTCCTATTTTCCGAACAAGAGTCACTTGTAAAGGACGAGCTTGCAATGCCATCATTGATGGTGGAAGTGCTATGAGCGTCATATCCAAAGATGCAGTTGATAAACTTCAGTTGCCAACTATAAAGCACCCGAGACCTTACAGAGTTGCATGGGTAAATGATTATTCAATTCCCGTCAACCGCCAGTGCATTGTTCCCTTGAAGATGGGCTCGTATGAAGATAATGTCAAATGTGATGTTATTCCAATGAATGTTGCCCACATTTTATTTGGCAGACCTTGGCTGAGGCGCTTGAAAGTCATCACTGATCATTCGGATAACACCTACACTTTCAAATGGAATGGACGCCAAATTCAGTTGAAGCCCATGGCAACTCCATTTTCTGTAAAGCAATCTACTCATACTGCCTCTCCTCACATCCTCACCATGCGCAAATTTGAAGTTGAAAGTCAAGAGCAAGGTGTGATGTATGCTTTGGTTACTAGACAAGTGACCGAATCAAGTAAAAATTCCACCCCATCCCCTCCCCAAGAGGTCCAACCATTGCTCGATGAATTTTCTGATTTAATTCCTGATGAGCTTCCCAATGAATTGCCACCAATGCGAGACATCCAACATGCAATAGATTTAACTCCTGGAGCCTCTCTCCCTAATCTTCGTGCTTATCGGATGAGTCCTTCCGAAACATGCTGAACTCAAGAAACAAGTTGATGATCTATTGCTACGGGGATATATTCGGGAAAGCCTAAGTCCATGTGCCGTACCCGCTCTCCTCACACCAAAAAAGGATGGAAGCTGGCGTATGTGCGTGGATAGTCGTGCCATCAATAAAATCACTGTAAAGTATCGCTTTCCTATTCCTCGACTTGATGATATGCTTGATCTAATGAATAGTGCTTCTGTTTTTTCTAAAATTGATCTTCGCAGTGGTTATCATCAAATTAGAATTAGGCCAGGTGATGAATGGAAGACAGCCTTTAAAACTAAAGATGGTCTTTATGAATGGCTTGTTATGCCTTTTGGTCTTTCTAATGCTCCTAGCACATTCATGCGTGTTATGAATCAATTGCTCAACCCGTTTATTGGAAAGTTCGTTGTTGTCTACTTCGATGATATCTTGATTTATAGTAAATCCAAACGGGAGCATCTTGATCACTTGAAGAGCATCTTTGAACTTCTTCGCCGGGAACGCTTCTATGCTAATCTGAAGAAGTGTACTTTTATGAGCCATTCTGTGATTTTCCTTGGCTTTGTTGTCTCTTCTAAGGGTATCGCAATGGACCCATCCAAGATTCAAGCTATCCTCGATTGGCCTGTTCCACAAACTCTCACTGAAGTTCGTAGTTTTCACGGACTTGCTACTTTCTATAAAAGGTTCATTCGAGATTTCAGCAGTATTATGGCTCCAATCACTAATTGTATGAAACAGGGTGAATTTAAATGGACAAGTGCAGCAACTAGAGCATTTGGCGAAATCAAGAGCTTGATCACGGAAGCCCCTGTCCTTCGACTTCCAGATTTTAACAAAGTCTTTGAAGTTGCTTGTGATGCTTCCCAGGTCGGCATTGGAGGAGTTCTTAGCCAAGAAGGTCATCCGATTGCATTTTTTAGCGAAAAGCTCTCCGATGCCAAACGCCGATACTCTATTTATGATCTGGAATTCTACGCCGTTGTGCAAGCATTGCGATACTGGCGTCATTACTTGGTTGGCAACGACTTTGTCTTATATTCCGATCACGAGGCATTGAAGCATATACAGTCCCAGCAACATGTTAGTGATCGTCGAATTAAATGGAGCTCTTTCCTTCAACAATACACATTCAGTCTCCGTCATAAAGCTGGCAAAGAAAATATCGTAGCTGATGCTTTGAGTCGTCGGAAACATCTTCTCACTACTATGGCAGTCACTGTTACAGGTTTTGACCAAATAAAGCACGAATATCCAAATGACAAGGATTTCGGTATCATCTTTGCAGATTTTCTTAACGGCAACAAGGATAAGCACCCTCATTACAGCCTTCATGATGGATTCTTATTCCGAGGTAACAAACTTTGCCTCCCTGCTACTTCTATTCGAGAACATGTTGTTCGTGAATTACATTCTGGAGGTTGTAGTGGTCATTTGGGACGTGACAAGACACTCACTCTTGTGGATGATCGTTTTCTATTGGCCGCGCATGCGGTTCTTGTTATCAGCATATGTGAGAGATGTCGCACCTGTCAATTGGCTAAAGGAAACAAGAAAAACACAGGTTTTATATCAGCCATTGCCTATTCCTAATACACCATGGGAAAATATCAGTATGGATTTTGTGTTAGGACTTCCAAAGACTGTACGGAAATTTGATTCCATCTTCGTTGTTGTTGATCGTTTTTTCTAAAATGGCTCATTTTATTCCATGCAACACAACATCTGATGCTTATAAAGTAGCTCAACTGTTCTTCAAAGAGGTTGTCCGTCTTCATGGCCTCCCCAAAACAATCGTTTCAGATCGTGACACTAAATTTATGAGTTACTTTTGGAAGACTTTGTGGATGACAGCAAAAACAAAGCTTCACTTCTCTACTGCTTATCATCCGCAGACTGATGGTCAAACTGAAGTTGTTAATAGAAGCCTTGGCCAATTGTTACGATGCCTTGTACGTGATCATATTACTACATGGGATCAAATTCTACCTATGGCTGAATTTGCTTACAACAATTCAGTTAATCGGTCCACAGGTATTTCACCGTTTGAAGCAGTCACAGGTGTTCGACCGCTCTTGCCTATTGATCTTGTCCCTTTACCTGTTGAAGCACGCCCTTGTGCTGAAGCTGATAACTTCATCAAACATATGCAACAAATACATGATGAAGTTCGGCGACATATTGCAGCCAGCAATGATAGTTACAAGGCTCATGCAGACAAACGTCGTCGTTTTCTGGAATTTTCTGAAGGAGACATGGTTATGGTCCGTATTCATCCGGATAGGTTACCCCCAGGTGCAAACAAGAAATTACATCCGAGGAATACCGGTCCATTCAAAGTGCTCAAAAAGCTTAGTTCGAATGCATATACTCTTGAATTACCGTCTGATATTGGTATCAGCCCTACATTCAATGTTGCCGATCTCACTCTTTATCGTGGGCATGATAATGAAGATGATTCTGACGAGCAACTCATTACATTACCAGCTGTTCCGCCACCGCCTGATAAAATCATTGATGTTCTTGATGATCAAATTGTTTCTACTCGTCGCGGCGGCTTTCAAAAGTTCCTTGTTCGTTGGCAAAACAGACCCGTCTCCGATGCTACCTGGATTACTGCTACGGACTTCCAGCGTCTGAATCCAGATCTTTATGAGCGCTATCAAGCGATTAACTCGCCGGAGTCGAGTTCTTTCAAGCCGGGGAGAGTTGATGCAGTCCGATCCCTATCCAAGACAGGGACCCACAACCGCAAGCCTTGACGGACCCTACTGATGGGGTCCACATGTGCTTCACCGTTTCCTAATTCTTAGATTAGTAACATTGCTTTGTTTGCTTTCTTTCTAAATTTATTGTTAATTAGAATTAGTAGTTTCCCTCATTAGCATACATGATGCTCTATATAAACAGAAGAGCCCTAATGTAAATTTCATGCTTCTTATCAATTAATCCAAGTCATCTTTGTGAGTTATCTCTCGTGTGTTATGGTTTGTGCTGTGCCTTAGGGCTAGAATCCAGCTTGGATTCGATCAATCCTTCGGGAGATTGATCTATCAACCTCTGGTTGCGTCAGTGCACCATCCTCTTCTTGTCTTGATTAGTAAAATGCATTGGGAACTCACCACAAACCTTGTAATTCACCAAGTCTGCAAACCATGGAAGCTTGGTAATCTGAAATAGTTGTTCATCTGGAAAAGATTCATTTAACGGAATTTCGTCCCCTTTGAATGCCTCATTATTCAGCAATCTGGATAAATGGTCTGCCACTACATTCTCACTGCCCTTCTTATCTTTGATCTCAAGGTCAAATTCTTGTAGTAACAACACCCATCTAATTAGCCTTGGATTTGCATCCTTCTTGCTCAATAAATACTTCAATGCTGCATGATCTGTGTAGATTATTACCTTAGACCCAACAAGGTAGGATCTGAATTTTTCTAGCGCAAAAATTACAGCAAGAAGTTCCTTCTCAGTAGTAGAGTAGTTCAGTTGTGCATCATTTAGAGTCCTGGAGGCGTAGTAAATCACATGTGGAAGCTTCTCTACTCTTTGGCCAAGCACAGCCCCCAAAGCATTGTCACTGGCATCACACATGAGCTCAAATGGCAAACTCCAATCAGGTGCCATGATAATAGGGGCTGATGTCAAAAGCATTTTCAGCAGCTCAAATGCTCGCAAGCAATTCTCATAAAAAACAAACTCCACCTCTTTTTGTAACAATGAACAAAGTGGTCTTGCAATCTTGGAGAAGTCCTTAATGAATCTGCGATAGAATCCAGCATGCCCAAGGAAACTTCGTACTCCCTTCACGGATGTGGGTGGCGGAAGTTTGCTGATCAAGTCTATCTTAGCCTTATCCACCTGTATCCCCTTGCTTGTTACCACATGCCCAAGTACAATGCCATGTTTCACCATGAAGTGGCATTTTTCCCAGTTTAACACCAAATTACACTCCTCACATCTCTTTAGCACAAACTCCAGATGATACAAACAGTTATCAAATGATGATCCAAAGACAGAGAAGTCGTCCATGAATACCTCAATAAAGCGCTCCACCATATCGGAGAAAATACTCATCATGCATCTCTGAAAAGTTGCTGGTGCATTGCAAAGCCCGAAAGGCATCCTCCTGTAGGCAAATGTCCCAAATGGACAAGTAAAAGTGGTCTTCTCTTGGTCCTCTGGAGCAATAGGAATCTGATTGTATCCACTGTATCCATCGAGAAAACAATAATGTGAATGCCCAGCTAGCCTCTCTAACATTTGATCAATGAATGGTAGTGGGAAGTGATCCTTTCTGGTAACTGTGTTAAGCTTCCGGTAGTCTATGCATACCCTCCATCCAGTGGTAACTCTAGTAGGAATCAGCTCATCATGTTCGTTCTTTACCACTGTCATACCACTCTTCTTGGGAGCAACTTGCACTGGGCTAACCCACTTGCTATCGGAGATTGGGTAGATGATCCCAACGTCTAATAGCTTAAGAATTTCTGCTTTGACAACCTCCTTCATATGAGGGTTGAGTCTCCTTTGTGCTTCCCTTGTAGGTTTAGACTCTTCTTCTAACAAGATACGGTGCATGCACATGGTTGGGCTTATACCTTTGATATCGGCAATGCTCCACCCCAAAGCTGTCTTGTGAGCTTTTAACACTTTTAATAACTTGCTTTCCTCATCAGAACTCAAATCATTGGCTATGATACATGGCAAAGTCTCATGTTCTCCCAAATAGGCATATTTGAGATGTTCAGGTAATGGCTTTAATTCTAACTTTGGTGCTTTTATAATATAGAAGGAACGGGTTGCTTTGTGGAAGAACCCAGAATTTCATAAGAGTTAGAATATTTACTTGGAATGGAGGGGAGTACTTCTAGCTGATTTACAATCTCCATAAGTGTTGCCGCAAGCTCATCACTATCATGCTCGATTTCGGATTTGGTGTAGCCTTGCTGAATGCATGTGTCCAACTCCTCCGTGCACCCATGTGCTCTTGGAAACACCTCTACTATAGCCTGCTCAATTACCTCAATCTGAAAGCAATCTTCATCTCTAGGCATTTTCATAGCTTCGAACACTTTAAACTCAATTTTCCGCCCATTGACCTTCATTTCAATTGTGCCTTTCTGTACATCTATCTTTGAACCCGCAGTGGCCATGAAAGGTCGGCCGAGTATAATAGAAAGGTGGTGAGGCAATGATACACTCTCCATGTCCAGTGCCACAAAGTCAGCAGGTAATATGAATTCTCCTACCTTCACCAAAATGTCCTCCAGAATGCCCTTTGGGTGCTTCACACTCCTATCTGCCAATTGCAATGTAATTGAAGTTGGTTTGAGCTCTTCCAAACCCAAATACTCATAGACTGAGAATGGCAGCAAATTGATACTCGAACCCAAGTCTAGTAAAGCTTTCTCAAAAGTATGCTCTCCTATCTTGCAAGGTATAGTGAAGCTCCTAGGGTCCTTCAATTTTGGGGGAAGCTTTCTTGAAAGAACTGCACTGACTTCCTCGGTTAACTTAACCTCTTCATGATCGCTGAATCTCCTCTTGTTTGTACATAGCTCCTTGATAAACTTTGCATAAGAGGGTATTTGCTTGATAGCATCAATCAGTGGAATGTTAATCTCTACCTTCCATAGAGTCTCGAAGATGTCTTGCGTGAACCGATTTTTCTTCTCCTGTCTAAGCGTCTGAGGGTAAGGTGGAACTGGCTTATAGATCCTCTCTGGCGCTATAGAAGTTGTTTCCTGAATAGGAGTTTGCCTTGCTCTGTCCTGTGTCTCAATTTCTACAGTTTTCGGATTTTCATGTGGCCCATTCACGCTAGTGTCTATGGCTGTACCATGCTGCCTCATTCTCCTGTAGACCTTCTCTGGCTCTTT
This sequence comes from Litsea cubeba, assembly GCA_012931725.1. Taxonomy (NCBI): domain Eukaryota; kingdom Viridiplantae; phylum Streptophyta; class Magnoliopsida; order Laurales; family Lauraceae; genus Litsea; species Litsea cubeba. The sequence goes on along the minus strand of CM022947.1, from coordinate 18,804,592 downwards.
GGTGACGGTAGTTATGGCCTTCAGATGCTCATGATTTTTAGGGTTGATTTCAGTCTGACTTGGAAACTTACCGTCCTCCCTCTTGCTCAAGGCATTAGCTATCTGACCCACTTGTGCTTCTAGCTTGGCCAAACTCTGCCGAGTATTTGTAATTGCTTGGCTATGTTGCTGGAAATTAGCCTGAGATGACTGAATAAACTGGGTCACCAAACTTTTGAACTCATCTTCTTGTGGCTTTTGTGCATTGTTCTGAGAAAAATTGTTATTCTGGTAGCTTCTCTGTTGTCCTTGATATTGGTTCTGATTCCCTTGATTTCCTTGATTGTTTTGATTCGCTCTCCAAGAAAAGTTTGGATGATTCCTCCATCCAGAATTGTAGGTATTGCTGTAGGGATTATTGTGCTTGGGAAAAGCGTTACCAACATAGTTGGTTTGTTCCTGGTCTGTAAAAGATGACATGGGGCAGCATTCAGTAGTATGGTTAGTGTGAGAACATATAGCACATACTTCCTTTGGTGTCTGTCCTTGCATGTTGTTGGAAGCCATTGCTTTGATGAGCATGTCCATTTTTTATCCATTGCCGCCATCTGGGCAGCTATATTTCCTTGAGACTGGATCTCATATATTCCTTGCTTCTTACCCATCTGTCTGTTTCTACAAGAAAATTGTTGTGAGTTTTCACTAAGAGTTTCAAAAAGATCATATGCTTCCTCACTATTTTTCTCCATCAGGGCCCCTCCACACGCAGAATCAACTATTCCTTTATTCAACTCGTTCAGTCCTTCATAGAAAGCTTGAACCTGATCATCTTTGGTGAGGTTGTGATGTGGACACTTCAATAATAAATCTTTAAAATGCTCCCATGCTTCCCAGAACTGATCTCCATCTTTCTGTTGATATGTTTGGATCTCTCTTCTTAATTGCCTTGTCTTTTGAGCCGGAAAAAACTTCTTTAGAAACTTACTGGCTAGCTGCTGCCAAGAGTTGATAGAACCAGCATCCAAGGAGTTTAACCATATTTTAGCTTTATCCTTAAGAGAGAAAGGAAATAGACGTAGCCTGATGCCCTCTGCAGTAACTCCATGTATCTGTTGTGTCGCGCACAACTCAAAGAATTCCTTAATTTGAAGATAAGGATCTTCATTAGGTAACCTGTGATAGTGTGGCACCATATTCAGCAGTTGTGCATGGAGAGTGTGAAATTTCCAGCCGTATTAGGTGGATAAAGAATGGTGGACGGCTGTTCGGTGTGCAAGGGTATGTAAGATTCCTTCATTGGTCTCTTTTGATTATTTACTACCACTTCTTCTTCGTTTTCTTCTCTGTCAGCCATTTTTCTTTCAGGACCTTGATTTCCGTTAACACTGATTCTTTCAAGCTTTGAGTCATATGAGGGCTGTGTATTGGTTCTTACCCTTTGAGCTTGTCTTCGATTTCTTCTAAAAGTTCGTTCAATTTCTGGATCGTAGACAATAATGGCTAAGTCCTGAGATCGCCTACCTTGCATAAACAGAATTTATGACCGCAAGTAAGCACCTAAAAAAGAGTTAATGTGATAAAAGAAGAAAAATAGAAATTTGAAATTAAATAGCTGAAATATTATGATAAAACAGTAAATAACAGCACTTTAAAACTTAAAGTAACTGAACTAAAAACGAAACTAGACTATGATACTACATTAAACACAAGTTTTGACACTATTCTATGCAAACAAGTCCCCGGCAACGGCGTCAAAAACTTGGTATGCACCAAACAACCTAGAAATAAGTTACTAGTATGCACACAATTAAAAACTCGCAAGCGCACAAGATCACTATGTAGTGTAGTGAATTGTAAGTACGAGGTCGATCCCACGAAGACTTGTGATAAAACGATGTCAAAATTAACTAAAAATCAGAATATTAAAATAAATTATTGAAGATGAAAAGTGGAATTAAACTATAAAAAAAACAGTAATTTAAAGTATCAAAAGCTAATTGGAAAGTAACCTAAAAACAACTAGTATGAGAATTGAAAAACAGTAATAATGAATGAATGAACTAGGGTTTCATCTACTCCCCTAACCAATCCTATGCATGCCCCTTATTATCTTTTAATAAAAAATCAGATTTTATTAGTGACATCTATCAACCTAGACCATGGCATATGCGTCTAGATTATTATTCCCCTAAACCTAATTCATGAGTGGCATGCTACATGAATTGCTCATTATGATGCAAAAACTAAGCATGGCATATGTCCTAGTCAAAACAAACATAATGCATAAAAACAATGGGAAAGATAAATGCATGAGTCTAAGCATGGCATATACTTAGATTATTCATGGTTCTAAACCCTAGATGCATAACATCAAGATCAATCAAAATTAGGTTAGCTACTCGTAAAATTAATTGAACATCACATGGTTGGCATGGCATATACACAACTCATCAATTAATAACATGGTTTAGAATCTCAACCAATAAAACTGAAATCTGAATTAAAAGACGCCAAAAGAGACTACATAGAACTAGGCTAGGGTTTCAATTACACCCTAGCACTAAAAAAATTAGCTGCTCATGTTTTTAATGAAAAATAAACTAGAAAGTAGAGTCATAAGAAGAAAACTAGAAGATGATGGTGAAGTAGTGGATGGCCAGCAGCTTTTCCCCTTTATTCCTCCTCCAAAAGCTCTCCAAAAGATGCTCCAAAGGTGCTCCCAATAGTGCTGTACGGCTGCTAGGGTTTGTGGATTATAGTAGCTGATTTGTGGATGGTTTGTGTGATGTTTTATGGCTGGACGTGCACTGTTCATATGCTATTTATAAGTCTTGCAACAACCCTCTTAGTACTTATTTCCCTTGTAGAAATAGGTCTCCAACTTTCTTTAAAATTCTGTTTCCTAATTAGATTGAATTAGGAGTCTTCTTTTCTTGATTTACAAGCTTTCTAAATCTGGTCCCACTTGTATCTTCTAGAAACTTATTCACATGGACCCACAAATCTGAGATTAATTGCAAGGAATTAAATCTGAACTTTTGACATAAAAGTAGGCCCTATTTGGTGCGTGTAACCCTAGATTGGGTTTCTTCTTTCTTTCTTTTGCTCTTCTTCTTTGATTAGAATTTCTTTCTCTAATTCTTTCCTTCTTTGATTTGAATTGTAAGTTGTCCAAATAATTAGAAAGTCTTCTTGAAATCTGGATTATCTTGAATGGGACCCACCATGGTCCTTCTTTGGGATTCACGCCCATCATCCTCTTCATTAATTCCTCTCTTTTTGCTCCTTTTGACCTTAGCATAAAAATTAACAAAATTATGTAAAATCAAATAAAATAACTATGACTAGCACAAGATGAATCAAATATTAGGGCTTAGATTGCAAACAATTAAGCACTTATCAAACCTTCAAGACATTTCAGAAATTGGTAGGAAGCCTTTTTTGGATGTTATCTTTTGGAGGTTTGAAATCTTGTTCCATTTTGTGTTGATGTGTGATCTTTACCTTAGCCCCTTGGCATGTGATCCAATCACTGCAGAGATCAAATGTGACAACTCTTCGATTGGATCTTTCTTCTTTTATTGTGCGCTTATGGTGATTGATCACTTTAGGTTGAGAGTACTTTTACATCAAATTTTCTTTCTTATTTCTTTCCCTTCCATTAGGTTGTGCTCATATTTAGAACTTTTGAATTACTGTCATGGGGTGTGAAGCATTAAATTCTCCATCCACTGAGCTTATGTTTTGTCCTATTTGTGAACAGATTTACACTCTTTCACTGTGCAGGCAGCTATATTTGTGCCGTCCTTTGGAAATTGCAATCATGGATCCTGTAGATTTATTTATTTTTTATTTTTTTATGGGCAACATGAATTAGACCCACAACCTTGTGTCTGAACCCTTGGAATCTTCACCATGTCATTGCATCTGCTATTTCTCAATATTTCTTTATGCACCAAATTACCAATGAACATGTTCTGGTTTTCTTACTTCTGAATTTCCATTCCCCAAGCAAATCTTTGCGCCCCCCCCCCCCCCTGCGTTTTTCTTCTTCTTTTAACTGACGATTAATCTGGTTTTACTTGTTGCTACTTGAATAAGATTGTAGAGTTGTGGACGAAGAGGAAGTTCCGGTGTGACTGTGGAAACTCAAAGTTTGGGGAGTTCCACTGCAAGTTATTTGCAAACAAGGACCCAGAAAATTTGGAGAACTCATACAATCAGAACTTCAAAGGTTCTTATTGTACTTGTGGTCGCCCTTATCCTGATCCAGATGCCGAAGAACAAGTGGAGATGATTCAATGCTGCATCTGTGAGGACTGGTTTCATGAGAATCATCTTGGTCTTGAATCTATAGAAGAGGTTGGCCAGTTCATATCATTACTTCTTGCACATTATACAATTTTACATTCTCTAAGGTCTGGTCTAATGATCTCTTTTTTTTCAGAATGGGACATTGCATGCATTCTTGATGCTCATATCCTTTTTACATAAATGGTGTTTGGCGATAACTGCTTTGGTTACTTCTTTTAAAATTATCAATTCTCGCAAAAAGATGTTTTGAAAAGGCTCTTTGTAGGATTGGTGCTGATGTTACTCATGTGTCCCTCAAACTTGCTCTGGCCCCAAGATCAGTTTGGTCCCCTTATTAGGTGGTTCTATGTGTGCGTAATGGACCACATGTTGTTTTCCCCCACTTTTTGCCTAGAGCATGTTTCTAGAAGACCCCATACCTAAACATTGGCATGAATCTTGTACCTTTGCCATGATAGTACATTCTCATAAAGATCTCCGGTTTTCTTGCTGTGAGTGCCACCATAATTCATTGTGTTTCTAGATGATTTTAAGTTGGGTCGGCTGCTGAATTTTAAACCCCTTAAATTTTTGGTGATAAATCAACAACTGCCATGAGCTTTACACAGTTCTTTGGTTAATTCAAACAGCTATCAATTGGATGTTTCTGGACAGTTTTCCACATTAATTCTCAATTTGTTTGAAGATACTCTATCACTTATTTGAGTATTATATGCTGATCTATTATTAAATGTACTACAGATACCAAGGGACGAGGAAGGGGAACCTTTATATCAGGACTTCATCTGTCAGGAATGTGCAGTTATGTGTTCTTTCCTGACGCTTTATCCTCCATCCATTTGGGCTTCAATTAGGCGCAATGATGTGCCAGTTATCTGTCCTGAAGAAGAAACTGTGTGCAAAAAAGGGATTGCAGCATGTACATCATCTGGGGAGCTTCAAAATGGCACTTATATATCAGAGAAACCTGATATGGATTCTGCAACGATCCATGCCCATTATGAAATTGGCCCGAATGTGAAGGATCCTTTCCTTGGAGAAAATTCAGAAAAGAATCTGGGTTTAAAAAAGGAAGCACCTCTTAATGCTACCAGTTCAAGTCCTAGCTGTTTGCTTGAAGTGGATCTTCATAGGGCTTCACTGGTTTCAGAGAAGAAAAAACCGATGTTTCTATCTAAAAATTGGAGACATCTTCTTTGCAGGTGTAGTACTTGTGCAGACTTTTATGTCCAGAAAGGTATTAGTTTTCTAATTGACATGGAGGACTCAATGGAGGAATATGAGAACATGGCAAAGGAGAAGAGGGAGGAGAAATTACAACAACAGGAAGGAGTGGAGTTAAATTTTCTCAATAAACTTGGTCACGTCCAGAAGATTGAGATTCTGAATGGTATTGCTGACATGAAGAATGAGCTCCGATCTTTCCTGGTGTGTCTTTAGAATTCCAACTTTTCCTTGGCTTTTCTATGGGATTATGTCTTCTATATGTTCTGCTGTTTGTTTATCCATATATGGCTATATCTACAGTTGGATTTGTTTCAGCTAATGATGATATGAGTTATACGATTATACATATGTTCATAATGGGGTATTTTCACAAAACCTTTTAGTTGATTTGTGAATACTTTTTTTGAGTAAAAAAAACAATCGTGAGTCAATGACATTGATTAATCTTATCATAGGCCTAAGGGCTACACAAAGGAAGCCAAAAAAGAGGCCGACAACTACTTAGCCCGTCAAGTCTGGCCCATTGGGCCTAGTCCATAGATGGCTCGCCCATTGGGCTTAATCCATTGTCAGCCAGCCCACCAGCCTAACCATGTCTACTTTCTTATTATAGCAATTTTCAATGATTTTTTATTATAGATTTATAGTATTAGTTCAACAAATTTTAAGAATATTTTTCTAGAAATGCATTCTTAGTTTTAGAAAATTCTAAGATATTTTGGAGGCAAGGTAATTAATTGGCATTCCATGGGTGAAAGATAATTGATTGCCATATAATCAATAAGAGAGGAAATAAAGTATTATTTAGAAAAGGCTGACTTGTAATAATCTCGTAGGGAGGAAATGAGATCCTATCTAGGATCCCTAATAGGCAGGATTGGCATTCTATCGGTAAAAGATAATTGATTGCCATATAATCAATAAGAGAGTGGAAATAAAGTATTATTTGAAAAAGACTGACTTGTAATCATCTCATGGGGAGGAAATGAAATCATATCTAGGATCCCTAAGAGACAAGTTTTTTTTTTTTTGAAATCTTAGGGTTTCCCCAGCTTTGGCAGGACTAATCCCTGGCCCCCCACGCCCACACCCACATGGACGGGGGATGGTTAATGCCCAGGGGAATCGATGCCAGGACCTCTGGGGAGCAAATCCAATGTCCTAACCACCGAGCCAACACCCAGTTGGGGTCCTAATAGACAAGATTGACATTCCATCCTATATAAATTCTCTTGTTGTCTTTCATTTATTAATTCAATGAAAATTCTCTTTCCCTCTCGTTATTGTGAACGCATTAAGCAAGTGTTTCCCTTTGTGGAAGACTCCTTGAATTACCAATGGTGATGACTACAAACGCCAGGCATTGGTGAGGAATGTGTGAAGACTCCATCAAATAATTGGGTCTCATCATTTTATGATTCAAACTCAACCATGTAAATTCATAGCATCATCATCATCAAAGTCTTGTCCCAACTATGTTGGGGTCAGTTATATGAATCCTGTTTCTCCATTCCGATTTATCCTGAGCCAAATCCTTAGATAGGCTGCACTTCTTCAAATCTATCTTTATTACTTCCATCCATGTCCTCTTTTGGCTTACCCCTTTTTCTTGGTGGGCCATCAACCAGCATATGAAAACTTTTCCTCAACGGTGTCGTCACTATCTTGCGTTGGACATGCTTGAACCATCTCAAACTAGTCTCTCTTAATTTATCCCCTATTGATAATCATCATCATAAAAGCCTTGTCTCAACTATATTGGGATCGGCTACATGAATTCTGTTTCTCCATTCCGATTTATCCTGAGCTAAATCTTCAGATAAGTTGCACTTCTTCAAATCTGTTTTTACTACCTCCATCAAAGTCCTCTTCGGCCCACGCCTTCCCCTTGGTGGGCCACCAACTTGCATACCAAAACTTTCTTTTACTGGCGCCATTGCCAGCCTGCGTTGGACGTGCCCAAACCATCTCAAATGGTTTCTCTAATTTTATCCCCTATCGATGCTACCCCTAAATGCTCTCGAAATCACTCATTTCTAATTTTATCCTTCCTAGTTTTACTAAACATCCACCTCAACATTCTCATCTCTTTTACCTCCATTTTGCATATGTTGCTTTTTGATTGGCCAACATTCTGCTCCATAGGTCATAGCTGGTCTAATCATTGTCCTGTAAAATTTTTCCTTCAATCTCGTTGGCATACGTCAGTCATAAAACATTCCAAAAGTAAGTCTCCACTTCAACCATCGCACTTTTATCTAATGCTCTACATCTTCATCAATCTCCCCATCTTTGTTAATTATCGAGCCAATATAACAGAAAGAACCTCTTTGTGGTATCTCGTGGGTTTCAATTCTTATAGTAGTTTCAGCTCTTTGTAAATGCCCACTAAAGCTGCAATCCTTATATTTTGTCTTTGTACTACTTATTTTAAAACCTTTGGATTCTAAAGCCTCCCTCCATCTCTTGATTTTTGCATTTACAATATCTCTTGATTTATCTGCTAATACTATATCATCTGCAAACAACGTACACCAAGATACATAATCTTGAATTTTAGCAGTTAACTCATTCATAATCAGTGCAAAGAGATAGGGGCTTAGGGCTGACCCTTGATGCAAACCTGTGGTCACTGGGAATTCACTTGTATCTTCACAAGTAGTTCTTACTCTTGTTACGACTCCTTTATACATGTTTTTAATGATTTCAATATAGCCTTTTGGAACATTCCTTTTATTTAAAACCCACCAAATTAAATCTCTAGGTGCCCTGTCATAAACTTTTTCTAGATCGATGAAGACCATATGCAGTCCTTTTCGCTCGATATTTTTCCATTATTTTCCTAAGTGAGAAGATAATTTTCATAGTTGACCTCCCTGGCATAAAACGAAATTGATTTTAACAAGTCTTTGCTCCATTACTCTCTCCCATAGATTCGTAGTATGACTCGTAAGTTTATTCCCATGGTAGTTGGTGCTGTTTTGTTTATCTCCAATGTTCTTATATATAGGTACTACAACACTTCTTTTCCGTTCATCCGGCATCTTCTTTGTCATTAATATCTCATTGAAGAGCCTGGTTAACCAAATCCCCCCAACTTCTTCTAAGCATTTCCAAGCCCCTATCAGAATGTCATCTAGACTTGTAGTGTTTCCGGTCTTCATTTGCTTCAACGCTTTCCTCACTTCCACTACCCTAATTCTGCGAAAAAAGTTTGTTCTACTAACAAAGTATCCTCTCTAGTTCTTATCTCCTTCATAGTCTTCATTTAAAAACTTGCTAAAATATTCCCTCCACCTTTCTTTGATATCATTGTCCTTCACTAGAACCTTTTGGTCATTGCTTTTAATACATTTGACATGGTCTCAGTCTCTGCTTTTCCTTTTCCTTATTTTTGCAAGCTTAAAAATATCATTCTCTCCTTCTCTTGTTCCCAACCTATTATATAGGTCATCATATGCTTTTAGCTTTGCATCGCTTACAACTTTTTTAGCTTCTTTCTTTGCCTTCTTATACATCTCATAGCGTTCCATATTCCTAGTCCCCTGCCAAACTTTGTAACGTTTTTCTCTTAATCAGCTTCCTGAACCTCTATACTACACCATGTTTCTTTATTATAGTTTGTTTTCCCTTTTGACTCTCCAAGCACTTCTTTAGCAATCTTCTTAATACAATTAGTCATTGGATTCCACATCGTCGTAGTTTCTCTCTAAAAATTCCATTCTCCCTCTTTAATCGCTTTATCCTTAAATATTGTTGCTCTTTCTCCTTTCAATTCCCTCAACCTTGTTTTAGGGTACATCTTATTTACTACCCATCTCTTTCTATTTCTAATGCAAATATCTAAAACTACTAGCCTATGTTGTGTGGTAAAACTCTCTCCTGAAATAACCTTACAGTCTTTACAAGCCAATCGGTTATGTTTTCTAACTAGAAAAAAGTCTACCTAGCTCTTGCTAGTTCCACTTTTATAGGTAATTAAATGCTCCTCTCTCTTTTTAAAGTAGGTGGTTGCTATTATAAGGTCAAATGTTAATGCAAAATCCAAGATTGTGCCTCCCAATTCATTCTTTTCTCCAAATCCTTGTCCTTCATGTATTCTCTCATACCCTCCATTATCCTTTCCTACATCCCCATTTAAGCCCCCTCCTAGGAAAATCTTTTCACTTATTGGGATTTCTTGTAGGAAACCATCTATCTTCCAAAATTGTCTCTTGACACTTTCATGTAATCCTAGTTGGGGAGCATATGCACCAATTATATGAATTATGTCTTCCTTTAACCCTAGTTCAATTGCTATAATTCTATCACCTAACCTCCTTACCCCCACAAATTCTCTTTCAAATCCTTATCTACAACTATACTCACTCTATTTCTTGTATTGTTCATTGCCACAAAAAAAAAGTTTATAACTATCAATGAGCTCCTTAGCTTTATCCCCATTCCACTTTGCCTCATGTAGACAGGTTACACTAACTCCTTTTCTTTTCATTATCTCGACCAACTCCATGCTCTTGCCTGTCAAGGTTCCTATATTCTAAGTAGCAAGTTGAATATTCCTCTTCTTCTAGTTTAGCCGCACTCGTCTAGAATGGCGCGGTAGTTGCAACCAGATGGCGCTACGGTGCATCGCTTAAATCGGGGAATGCCCTAATAATAATAATCTTGAAATGTTATTATCTCAAAATTCATGTTTGGGTTGTGACAAAATCTTACGCTGGTTGTCAACCTACCCAACGCAACCCTCCTTTGCCCGGGCTTGGGACCAACAGTAAAACTGGCGGAGTTAATTTTTACCTTATTGTTGCTACCCCTAAATGCTCTCGAAAGCACTCATTTTCTGATTCTATCTTTTCAAGTTTTACCACACATCCATCTCAGCATTCTTATTTCTGCTACACTTATTTTGTGCATGTGTTGCTTCTTGATTGGCTAACATTCTGCTCCATAGATCATAGTTGGTCTAATCGCTGTCTTGTAAAAATTTTCCTTCAATCTTGGTGGTATGCGCCGATCATGTAAATTGATAGCATGCTAACTTAAATACCGGAATTAATACTTAAAATGGGTATCCAAAGGATTAAGATTGGAAAACCATTATCCGAGTCTTGATCACTGCAAAAATAGAAGGAATTTTATATTACCAGGTTGGGCATTCTTGCATTCACAAGAGGCTGAAATTAGTGTATCAACCACGTGACTGTACTGGATATCTAGGTCCTCAATCCACCTTCCTTTAAGATGGAAACAGCATATGCTATAAAGTGGTTGTATCTGCTCTTAACCACCTCTTAAGTATTGGTTGAGGGGTTTCTAAAAGGTTATGAGTTCCTCTAAGGATTTAGATGCTCATTGGTTATAACTGCACCGAGTTGGGCATCAAATTTGAATTAGCAGTTCCGATAGACTTGATGGGATAATAAATAAGGGTATTTGTGCAAGCCTAATGGTTTTTTTATTTTTTTATTTTTATTTTTATTTTTATTTTTTATTTTTTGTGCAGCAAATCAATGACTGGTAGCCTACACAAATCTTTTACCAATAATATGCCAAACGATGTTGATCCCAGGCCTCTTGCCTCTTCTTTGGAGTTGTGCCATCAAGGGAATAGGCTTATGCCCAAGCTTAATGAAAAAGTAAAAGATCGAGTGGTTAGTAATGTCTTTAATGAATGGATGGATCGTCTCTTTGAACCGAAAAAGAGTCAAGTATAATTCATGAATTGAGATTGGCATCAGCTCTACAATAGTTTAAATACCTTAAATTATAGCTCTATTTATTTCTACCCTTCAATCTATTAACAAACCTTAAATTATAGCTCTATTTAATTCTACCCTTCAATCTATTAACAAATTCCAATCCCAACCATTAATATAAAAAATGCATTGAATAAATAAATCAAGGATGGGGCTAAGGACTCCTATTCAGGTATCTTCTTAAGCTCCAATGTGGGAAAACGGTAGGACCCACCTTGGCCACATGGTTTCTTGCATGGGCTCGTCTTCATCACATCCTCACCACTTTATAACAAGGAAACGAAAAGATACCTAAGCAAATAGAAAAGCCTTAAAGTTGATGCATCTCATATTATAAATGAACGATTTATATTTAATGTGACATTTGAATTCCCCTTGGATTGTATGGTGCTTTTGCTCCTACACAATCCCCTCACTCTCGAACCCTAAGAGCCTCCACCACATCCACCACCATGCTCACCTTTTTGTGCATATTTACAAATTCTAATTTGTCCAGCCTGACCAGTTGCACTGAACAGCCTTATAATTTGGATATGATGTGCATTCTGACATGACAATGGCGTGAATAATGGTTGAACTTTGATGAAAAAGTTTGTAACTTTATTGTGATTTATAGTAGTAGCGAGCTTGAGTCGAATTACGATCTCACACATTGCTTCTAACTATTTTATTTCAATTTCTTATCGGTCTTTCCTCTCTTGGTATCTTGTGCATACAACATGTTAGTTCTTGGAATGAATCCAAGCAAATGCCCATACCATCATCCTATGTGACATTCCTTCATTTTCTCTTTAACTGGAGCCATAATGGTTTATCTCTAATGTACTCATCCGTAATCCTTGTCCTGTTATTCTGCACATCCATCTTTGCATGTGCATCTTTACTGCATGCACATGCTCATTTATTTATTGCTTAAAATTTAGCTCCATGTAATGATGCGGGACTAACTGCCATCTCATGGAAATGTCCATTTCATTGAATACTATCTAGATTTTTACCTAAAGAAAAAAAAAGATGCTACCTAGATTTTGTTTATTTATTTTTGGGTAATGATATAACAATACTTAGCTTGTTTCCACTTTATGCATTTAGACTAATTCTATATACGACATCCTTGTCAAACTATTTCCTTTATTAGATAGTTCTCCCTGATACCAGGAACTATCGCATTGTAGTAATAAGTGAACTCTGACCAAATCCTCCTCAATCCCAAAATGAAACTCTGACCAAATCCTTTGCCCCAAAACTACTAATCTTACCAATATGTCTTTGTTCTGTTCATTTTCATGCCATGTGACTCAAAATCTGTTTCTTAGAGTTTTGGCTTATCATTTAATTGTTTTCTTGTTTGATTAATTTACTATGCGTCATTTACAAACAACATACACCAAGGAACTTAATATTGGATATCTATCCCCAAGTTATTCCTAACAGCCACAAATAATAGGGACTCATAGTGGACTTGTGGTGTAATCCAACTTCTATTGAAAACTCAAGACTTCTCTCTTCACACTATTTATTTACATAGGAAAATTTCTTCTTTTGTAAATCTAGTTACATATACTCTTTTTTAAGGTGTTGAGCTGTTACTAGTTTAGTTGAGTGATTTGGTTATACAAACAAGTCCCATACACAATCAAAATCCATATTTCTCTAGGTATATAATCTCCACTAATATGTATTTAATAAGTCTTTAAAATACATTCCCATCTATATTTTCTTCAAATAGTCTCTCTCTCTCTCTCTCTCTCTCTCTCTCTCTCTCTCTCTCTCTCTCTCTCTACATATATGTATATACATCATTTGATTTTTCATTTTCATTGTATTTTATTGATCATGGTCTATGGCGTTCCTTGCTTAATACATGTGTTACGACTAGCTTATCCAGTATAATATTGTCCGCTTTGGGCCCCATAGGCGTACCCGCATGACTTTGTTTTTGGGCCCCCATTGGCGTACCCGAAACGCGTTATACTAGATAAGGAGGAGTCCACACATATAGCCCAATCTCCGGACACTCACATGAGCGATGTGGGACTTTACATTCCCCCACCCTTAGAGGAGAGCCGTCCTCAGCTCTGATATCAATTGTCACGGCCCAGCTTATCCAGTATGATATTGTCTGCTTTGGGCCCCCATAGGCGTACCCGCACGGCTTTGTTTCGCCTCTCATTGGCGTACCCAAAACACAATATACTAGATAAGGAGGAGTTCACACATATGGCCCAGTCTCCGGAAACTCACATGAGCGATGTGGGACTTTACAATGTTTGTTTGATTAATTTATTCTTGGCAACATTTACCTTGTTTTAGTAAATTTATAGATGCTTTTCAATTTCAAATATGGCAGCTAGCAAGTTGGTTAAGACTCTTTTACCTTTCCAGGGGAGAGGTCCTGGGATTTACCTACATGAGACTGCAGGAAGCATGCTTTTCTTTGGAAGTGTTGAGTGTTGTTTTTCACTTTTCACTGTTGTCTTTTTAGCGAGATCATGCATGTTCAGTACTTTATGAGATCTCCATTTGCACACCTGATATAGTTTCTGCCAATTTCATTCTCCTTTTGTCACAAGCTCCTCAGTTTGCTTTATCATTTCCATTTTTCCCTTGCAGGAGTCCTTTGACGCATCAAAGCCAGTGACATCTGCAGATGTGCACCAGGTTTTTGAAAACCTTGCTAAGAAACGCCAGCGTACAGAGTAAGTATTTTGAGGTCACTTACAACTGGTTAAATTGCATCTGTTGGAGCTGCTTTTGAATCATATATCAAGGCTTGAAAATGGTCATTAGACACATGCAGGATTTTGCATAGAATGGGCATCCAATATCATCATGTTATTATGTGGTCAAATGATCTCATGTTTACAACTTCTACAATTGAACCTTTTCTCTTAGACTGTTTTAAGTTGATGTTTATTAAAACTGTATTCTATTCTGTGGATTTAATCGAGACTGTGAGTGGAAATACAAACCTGAAACTGGCAACTGAACGATTCATCAGTCACATTAGAAATTCATGCAACATAAGATAGTGCAGGTTACGTAGGTGGAGTTAAATCAGGGGGTATCATGATAGGTTATCATTAATTTTCTACATATATTTTTAGAAATTTTACGGCACCTCATTGCAGACTCGGATAGAGGTGGTGAAGGGCATTTTAGGAATAAACAAGACTGTTCTCAAGGCACCAATGTACAGGGTGATTACAACAGGGACAAGTCGTTGATGTGGCTATGAAAATGAACAATCAATTATGAATTATGACATGATATGGATATGTTACCTATTTTGAATTTACCTAGATATCTTAGCAAGGGTAATTCTATATTATTTGGTTGGTTGGGAGTACTTTGCTAGTTAATAATTGACAAGTAAGATTTTAAATAAAACTTTCATTTTTCAGTTAATTATTTTATGCAAAGGGTGTTTAGCAGTATACGAGGGTGCTATGCTTAAATGGATATGGGGAGATACAACAGGGATAAGCCATTGATGTGGCTATAGATTTGAAGAATCTACTATTATTAAACATGGACATGTTACCTATTATGGATATACCTGGATATCATAGGACGGGGTGGTTCTATATATTTGGTAGGGCAGGAGTAATTTGCTGGATAATATTGTTGAAAATAAGATTTTAAATGATTTTGTTTAATTATTTTGAGGAAACTACCTAAAAAAGGATCCTAGATGGCCACTAATCGAAAAAGATGCCACTAGTCAATATTGCACGGAAGTGGTTCCTTGTGACCAATTTCGTTTTTTTTTTTATTATTAAAGATTTAAACGAGTGACGACGTCGTCACTTAATATCTCATTTAAACATGTGACAACGGCATCGCTTAATCGCCCGAAATCCTATTTCCCCCCTTTTTCCTCCCATCGTTTTTCTCCTTTCTTTGGCGGTTTCCTTCTGCTGGGGTGCGAAAGAGTTTGTTGACTTCGGTGGTGCACCAACAAGGGAGATCTTAGGTGGTGCGAAAGGGTCTGAGGGGTTTGTTGACTTCGGCTCGTCTTCTCCATCCAGATCAAAACTGCCAATGACGACCTGCAAGGACAAAGTAAACAATTTCCTGTCACAACAGAGTCACAGTTTTCATCGTGCAAAGTAGTAGTTCTAAGAAAAAAGCAGCTAGTGACATCTTCTGGTGCTTGAACCTGCTAGTGAAATGGGCTGATAACATACCATTGTACGACGAAATTTCAAGCAAAGGTGAAGAAAACAAGCAGCAGTAGGATATGATTAGGTCATACAACATGATAGGTTTCCCATAATGTAAATCAGATCAAAGAATATAAAAATGGAATAATGTTTACACATGAAATCAAGACGATCTCCAACATGGAAACCGTCAGAGAAAGGGGGGAAACGATGGGGGAAAAAGGGAAAATGGGGTTTCAGGCGATTAAGCGACGACGTCGTCACATGTTTAAATGGGATATTAAACGACGACGTCGTCTCTCGTTTAAATCTTTAATAATAATAATAAAAAAAAAAACGGAAGTGGTCACAAGGAACCACTTCCGTGCAATATTGATCAGTGGCATCTTTTTCGATTAGTGGCCATCTAGGGTCCTTTTTTGGGTAGTTTCCTCAATTATTTTTAAGCAAAGGGTGTTTAGCAGTTTACAAGGGTGCTATGCTAAATGGATATGTGGAGATACAACATTGATGTGGCTATAGATTTGAAGAATCTGATATTATTAAACATGGACATGGTGCATATTATGGATTTACCTGGATATATTATAGGACGGGGTGGTTGTATATATTTGGTCGGGCTGGAGTAATTTGCTGGATAATAATTGTTGAAAATAAGGTTTTAAATGATTTTGTTTCGAGCTTGTTGAGTTAATGATTTTCAGATGAAATAGGGATCATTTTTTTTTTCCTTTTTTTTTGTTACATAGATAGGCAAGACACAAACCAGTAGAGCTGGTCTCATATGTCGATCCTGGGGCATCTTCCCTGGAGGGAGGATGCTTAATCATCCATCGCAGTTGCGTCGATGGTGAGGGATCGGGTTCGATTCTGCTGCCCTTCTCTTTTCTTGATTAAAATTATATCTAATGTTGGCTATCAAAACTCATACTGATTAAAAATGAACATTTGACCCACCTATTTCAGAAAAATGGTAATGCCCCTTATGGCCCTACCCAATTCTAATCCTGATTTTCCCTATGTGGATCTTGGTGATTGTGATAGTTTTTTCTATTCATCATGATTATTTTAAGTCATAGATTTTTTGTTTTATTGGGATCTAAATCTTCATAGCTCATGATTTGATTTACAACTCTTTCTTCTTAAATTGCATGTTTCCTTTTTTAATGTCATGGCGGGTAATTTTGAGCAGGTGAGTTTGATTGAGGATTTGTTGGAAATGCAGTTTAATCTGTCATTGTAGAAATATAAAGGCATTTTTATTTTTATTTATTTATATTTTTTTATGAACTTACGTCATCTATCTAGGGAAGGGCTATATACCAATTAGAAGAGGAGGGAAAAATTAGGCTCTGCCTTCTGCCTGTTTGTATCAAATTTGTTGCCCACCTAAAATCAAAATGCATGGTGAAACCTTCTAATCCACCCCACCCCCTAAAACATTCCCTGTGAACTGTGATTGTCGTTTGTCCACGTGAACCCCTGATTAAGGGTTTGCTCCTTTGTCTCATGTCTGGCTTTATAGCCAAATCTCCTTGTTTATTCATGTTGCTGCTTTTTAAAAACTAGTGATCACCGATTAGATGTTGATTAGCTATTAAAAATAAGTATGCCAGTATCGGTATGACCGATCTTTATTGATATCAATTATCAGCATTGATGAATATGAAGAACAATATTATTCCAGTTTTTTTTTTTGAAAGAGGGTGTTAGTCATAGGGTCAATGTGTCAATCAAGTCTTTTCACACACTACCACCCAATGAATAGTCACAAGTTTAAGTTTGACATTCACTGTTGGATTGAAATCATAATAAAATGATGCCTCTAAACCATTAAATTTTAGGGCCATGGATTAAAAGGTTAGGATAATCTTATGGGCTCAAAATTTTGCATGTAGGTATGCCTCATATGGATCTTTTCATTCGATGGACTTCCATGATCATCTACAATAATTGGTATCAGAGCGATTTTGACCCGTTCCTTCCTACCTTCATTTCCATTATCTTGCTCTTAGAAAATCATAACCCTCTTATCTCAGCCCTTGTAGACCACAACCCCAAACTACCATTTCATTTCGGTAAACAACTTGGACTCTACATGTAATCACCTAACTTAATACCTACCATTTATTGACCCATCATCTATGGCCATACCATCCTCGGCAAAATACCCATCTCAAATCAGCACCTAAGGGCAACCTCTATATTCTCGACTCTCCGCTTTTCTGATGGATCTGGATGTGCAAGAGCAGCCTACAGATCCGCGTGAGCTTCGGTTATTGGTAAGCTCTGTAGATCTCCTCATCTGTGGAATGGAGAGTATCCAATCCTATGGCTTCCTTATCTTATATATATAAGTCCCAAAAGAGTTATACTTGTTGGATAATTCTTCACAAAAAAATAAGTCTTATTTGTTGGCACTTATCAAGTCGTAATATAAGTGGGATGGGATTGTATTTATAGCCTATGCCTTGCTTGTTTGATGTGACATGGGACCCATGGCATACGGGCCATACGTTTTTCTACATTTCCAACATCCTAGCCGTTCAAATCTGAAAGCCCTGGCTCCTTGCCAAGCATCTCAACAGCCCTCAGTCATCAAATATTCTTTTATTCTTTTTAAACGCGGAGCGTGTATCTTAATTCCTAGAGCTACCTCTTAAGCTTACCTTCTCAGATGTACACCTCTAGCCCTCCTTGAAAGCATCTCAGCAACCATCCTCGTCCATCTTTGCAATATTGTAAAAACGTGTATGCTGTGTGATATGGGAACAAAATAGGCACTTTAATTTTTACGGGTACGAACTCCTGCTCAATACAATTCTAAAACTCAACAACTTTCCGATAAATTTAAGGTCTAAGGACACCCGTACTGCAAAAATATCTTATTTTTATCATTTATAACTAAATCTTTGGAATATGAGTGGATAAGTTAAAATGCGTATTCAGTCCCACAAGTTTTTATAGCCATTATTATTTGGGTGGATGTCCGAGTCCATTTTTGATATGTAGTAATAAGATAGGACAACTTTCTCCAACCAACGGACTGTATATTGTTGGGCCCACTTAGTGTATGCTTGTCTGTGGAGGGGATGGTTGATGGAAGGGTTACCTTGGGGTAGTTTGGCACTTTACTTTTAAAAGCAAGTGGAGTGAAGTGAAATAAAAAGTATGAATAAAAAATATAGTGGGTTATGTTGGTATTTTATTTTTAGTTGTTGGGGATGAAATATTGTTGACTTTTGGTATGATAAATGAAGTTTTTTTTTTTTTATCTTTTAGTTAATACTAGTGAAGCCCTGCACGTGCACCAAACACACAGTTTTACGAAAAGAAATTTAAAAAATAAAGTTTTTAAAAAATTTAGTAGAAGCTGAAATACATTTAAAAATCAAATTTCAATAGAAAATGAGTGATTGTAAATTGCGAGGCCCGTGCAATGTCCAAATACAGTTGACACTATTTTTTTCCTATACATTTGAAAACAATAAAATGATGATATAGTGAGAAAAATGAGATCTCAAAAGACAATCGATATGAAATTTATATAACTTTTTGAGGATATAAATCACATATTTTTAGATATTTTATCATGAATGTGTACAAAGAAATTTAAATTTACTTTATTTAACCTATCAGGTCGACTTATCAGTTTTCTGGTAGACCTGACCTGCTAAAGTTGGAGTCAAGTCGAAAGCATAGTCAAATTGATAACATGCAGTTTTATAAAAAATAAAATTAAAAATTAAAAACCAGATGAGCTTACTGTTTTAACCAATTACCATGAACATTATATGTTCACTATAAAATCAGATTCTATTAAGGAAAAAAAATTAATTATATCCTACCTAAGGACATCATAATAAAAAAAAACTGAAAAACGATCACTTCACTGACTCTAAAGTTAGTAGCAACGCTAGCATAACAAGCAGTTTCTATGGGATTTTCGTTTTTTCTTTAAGGAAATGCATAATGCTTCATTGAAATATATGAAAAGAAGAAGAACAACAAGAAGAAGAAGAAGAAGCTTGCAATGATGAAAGAAATAAATGTGTTAGAAAATGATAAAAGTTTTTCAATTTAAACCTCATGAGTAAGAGCAATAATAAATAATTATATTCATGCCCTTGAAATGCCCTTTTATAATAATTTTTTTTTACAAAAGTTGTATATTAAGAAACTAACAATTGTGCAGAACAACAACAATTTTACGATAGTAATCTATAAGACCTACCACTAAATTGCATTTATGGAATTATCTTTAGCAATCATTAATATTAGAAGAGCAGCAATATTTAGTAGTAGTTATCACATTATCCAACTTGTGATTATTCTTCCAACAGGGGTATAAATCAAGATCAATACAACTATTATGTCAGAAGTAAAAAATAATAATACTAAGTGGGGCCCACATCTTGCAGTTTATTATGCATATCTATATATATATATCTATAATAATACTAAGTGGGGACTTGCACGTACACCAAACATACAGATAGATAGATATTTGGGGGTGGGCCCCACAATAGTGTAGTGAAAAAGTTTGCATTATAATATTTGGGGCCCTTTCTCATAATAATATATTATTATATTATATTATAATATTTGGGGGTGGGCCCTATAATGGTGTAGTGAAAAAGTTTGCATTATAATATTTGGGGGTGAGCCCTACAAAGGTGTAATGAAAAAGTTTACAATTTCTCATAATAATATATTATTAAATTATATTATAATATTTGATAGAGATATAGATATATAATATATATATAATAATATAATATAAGGTAAGTGGGGCCCACAAGTGTGTAGTGAAAAAGTTTTGCAATCTAGCCTCTTTTATAATAGTAGATAGATATATTATTATATTATATTCTAATATTTGGGGGTGGGCAACACAATGGTGAAGTGAAAAAGTTTGCTTTATAATATTTTTTTTTTGGGGGGGGGGGAGGGGGCACAAAGGTGTAATGAAAAAAAATTGTAATTTCTCATAATAATACATTATTATATTATAATATTTGGGGGTGGGCCCCACAATGGTGTAGTGAAAAAGTTTGCATCATAATATTTGGGAGTGGTTCTAATATTTGAGGGTGGGCTCCACAATGGTGAAGTGAGAAAGTTTGCATTATAATATTTGGGGGTGGGCCCCACAAAGGTGTAATGAAAAAGTTTATAATTTCTCATAATAATATATAATTATATTATATTATAATATTTGGGGGTGGGCCTCACAATGGTATAGTGAAAAAGTTTGCATTATAATATTTGGGAGTGGTTTTAATATTTGGGGGTGGGCCCCATAATGGTGAAGTGAAAAAGTTTGCATTATAATATTTGGGGGTGGGACCCACAAAGGTGTAATATTGAAAAAGTTTACAAGTTCTCATAATAATATATTATTATATTATATTATAATATTTGGGGGTGGACCCCACAATGGTATAGTGAAAAAGTTTGCATTATAATATTTGAAAGTGGGCCCCACAATGGTGTAGTAAAAAGTTTGTATAATATAATATAATAGTAGATATGTAAGATATTATATATTATTATAATATATATAATGAAGTGGGCCCTAGAAAAGAGATGATGATGATGAGATGAGAGATGATGAGAATTATAATATATATATAATGGGGAACATTCATATGCATCTTTCCCTCACCATAGGGTGAGGGACACTTCCCTTTTTGGAAAATCCCAAGTAGAAAATGTACTTTTCAATTACAAAGGGTGAGGTACAAAATGCACTTTTCATGTGTAAATAGGGAAGTGTCCCCTACTCTATGGTGAGGAAAAGATGCATATGAATATTCCTCATATATAATATATATAATGAAGTGGGCCCCACATATAATATATATTATATAATATATAATATATAATATATATTATTCAGTTTGCAATTTCTCATAATAATATATTATATTATATTATAATATTTGAGAGTGGGCCCCATAATGGTGTAGTAAAAAGTTTATATAATATAATATAATAGTAGATATGTAAGATATTATATATTATTATAATATATATAATGAAGTGGGCCCTAGAAATGAGATGATGATGATGAGATGAGAGATGATGAGAATTATAATATATATAATGAAGTGGGCCCCACATATAATATATATATGTATTATAATAGTAGATATATAATATATATTATTTATTATTTAGTTTGCAATTTCTTATAATAATATATGATTATATTATATTATAATATTTGGGAGTTGGCCCCACAATGGTGTAGTAAAAAGTTTGTATAATATAATATAATATAATAGTAGATGTGTAAGATATTATATATTATTATAATATATATAATGAAGTGGGCCCTAGAAATGATGTGATGATGATGAGATGAGAGATGATGAGAATTATAATATATATAATGAAGTGGGCCCTACATATAATATATATATATATTATATAATAGTAGATATATAATAGATATTATATATTATTATATAGAAGTGAGCCCCACAAATGGTATGACCACCAAAAAGTAAAAAAAAGTGGCAGTTTTACCTCTTTTACAAGAGAAGTAGAAATGCAGTTGCTTTTTTACTTATTTTTTGAAAAGATGGATGGAATTTTGGTAAAAAGTATTTTTGATGTGATGTTTAACTTGACTTCACGCCACTTGACTTTACAAGTAGGTAAACCAAACTAGCGCCTGAAAATCAGCTACATCAGATCTTCTATCCATGATTATTATTGTTATTATTATTTGCTACATATAGTTTGGCACTTCACTAACATAGTAAAAGTCATGTAAAACATCCATTTTTCAAATAAGATGTCACATCAAAAGCATTTTAATTCAAAACTCTCTCCATCTTTTTTAAGAATAGTAAAAAAACAACCACCTTTATCCACTAAAATATGAAAAAATCTCATTTTTCCATACAAATAGTCCAAAAGATTTCATAAAAAACAACTAAAAATAAAATATCATCCTAACTTACTTATATTTTATTCTTTCTTCAAAATCAACTTTACATCACTTGACTCTATCAGTGGAGTTGCCAAACTGGCTTGAACACATGCACACCCACTTGAGCCATACAACTGGGGACCATCTAGCCTTTGATTTAACAACTTTAAAGATTAATGGCCTTTTAACCATGAATTTCTTTTTAGATTCAATCCAATTGTGACTAAAAGGATAGATGAGTGTAAAATTGGACACAGTTAAAAGAGTGTGAGGGCTGCACTGATCAAGTGTAGGCTACTTAGCCCTGTAGAGCCCAAGAGGAGGAGAAATTTTATTGTGTGGATGGGATAAAGTGAGAGGAGAAAAACATGCACTGTTTTGGCTTGGGTCACTGTCCCACCACATCAACAATTAGTGTGGATCACCCAACCCGGTGTCCTTGGAGTGGGCCTTCTCCAAGCATCTTGTCGACTGTCCAACTGCAGGTGCTGCACGGATTCGGTGGTCTTGCTTAGGTGCCTTCTCCAAGCGTCTTGTCGATCGTCCAACTGCTGGTGCTGCCCGATTCCTAGTGAATTTTGAATTAAAGTATCTTTAATGTGACATTTTGTCTGAAAAATTAAAGTTTTATCTGACTTTTGTTATGCTAGTAAAGTGTCAAATTAACCTATACATATTTTTCTTCTGTCGTCGTTGAATATATTGAGTTTCACAGTAGCTTTGCATTTATACTATATACCTCTACTATTGGAGCCTCGAGGCTGAGTCAACAATCTCTAGGAAGTAGGAACCCCAACGTTCAAAAATTGATCCACTTTTAAATAGCCAAAATCTCACCGGCATTTTGGGTTTTTGTCTGCCAACGTCGTTGTCCTACCGATAGATTGAAAGTGAAATAAACCTTATTCTAGTCTTATATTATATTTCAACCATCACCTTGTAACCATGATCATATATTAGACTAGTCTACTATTCTATAAATTTTATATTATCATACTATTATATAAAATAGAAAAGAAAAACCTCACTACTAATAGTATTCAATAATTATTACGTCTTTCCGCATCATGCTTTTTTTTTTCTTGGTACCCGAGGTATCACTGCCCTCGGAGGTTTGAATCCATCACACACAGATAAGAACTCACATCTCTTACTACGAGGAGAAGATGCAAGTTCTTGCGCTTATTAATGCTTCGGATCTCAATCCAATAGTTCACCTACATTAATGCCAGCCCCTATAGTCGTTGGAAAATGACATACAATGTATCCACTCCTAATATGATCCCTTCATTATCAAGGAGCAATGGATAAGGTCAGATGACTCGATCAAATTTCCTTTCAGGTTGAGAGTAACAGTATTGGCCCAATTCTAGCCTGACCCGTTTTATTAAATGGGTTAGTAAAAATAAACTCAAACCATTCTATGGTTTGTTTTGGTGTCGGGTAATTTTTTTTTCCTCTGGTACCCAGCAGGTGGGCTGGGACCACAGCCCTCGGATGAGGTAAGATAGCCCTGGATGAGGGAAAGTGGCATTCGTGGACTCGATGTGAAAGCTAACTTATTATTGTGTTATAATTGATAACCAAAACAGGATAGAAAACTGCCACCCAAATCCGGATGTTGGGTCATTTTTTCTCTTTACTTTAAGGCATAGTGTCGCAAGCATGACATATTCAATACGACATGAGAACGATGTGTGGTAAAAATTATTTCCCTTCGATCACTCTCTTCATTATTTAACTGCCACTTAACCGTCTATCTAGTGTTGGCTCAAGGCTGGACAGTGATAGGCCAGTTGTAATAGAGAAAATCAGCTGAATTCTTCATATTTTATTAGTGAAATCAATTAGTCTGAGGCTTACAGCAGTTAAGTAATTTGGTTTAATATGTGGCCCTAGGCACAACAATGTCATGGAATTTCAATTCAATCTGATAATATAGATTGTTGGACAGATATTCGAGATCTATAGTTGATTTTCTTCTCATGATCAATCCAATGATGTATATTAATCTTATTGAAATAAAATTTGGGATGGCGCCTATACGTAGGGTTGCGTATGATTTGCGCAATTTATATAAAAAGAAGTGGATTTTAAGGTTAAATCAAATGAAAGTTGCCGATGAAAGCATGGCATCATTTCTCTTATTTGAATAGTGTGCATCAGTTTTTTTTCTCAATCTTCAAATGAGAGAGAGAGGGGGAGGGAGGGGGAGAGGGGCTGTCCCTTATTTAACAAACTCAAACCCACTACAGCTAGAGGAATTTTGTATGATTGTATCTGACCAAATTTTCAACCAATTTCAAAGAGCCAAACACCCCCAAGTTTGGATTTTCCTTCCCTTTCAATAATTTTTAGGAAAACATCATCAAAGTGTCGGTGGAAGGAACTACAATCGCGTGGTTGAGAAGATTTTACCTGAAATGCAACTACTCATCAATTGCAGTACTGTTGGGTGGGTCATGGAACGGATGTTTGATGGGAAAGCTCACTGCTCACCTACTTCAGTAAAAGAGGGTTTAAACTGCCCATTCAATTCAAGTTAGAAGCATTTTTGGTCATTAAAAACCTAGGGCCATTGATTGAAAATCTTGGGTTTTGGTTAACCAGTTGTACTATGACTTTTGGGACCATTTTGGAAGACAGAAGAAGCGCGTTAGACCAACATGTTTGTGTCGGGTGAAAATCGTAACTTCATTTTCATGCCTTCATGTTTGCCCCGTGACTTCCGGCTTTAGGATGTTATTACAAATGAACTGGTCAAGCTTTCAAGTTTCAAGGGCAATTCCTTCTCTACCACACTTGTATTTTAATAGAGCCTTTTGCATAGACCCTCCTGAGATTTTTAAAATTTATATATAGGCTCCTATAGTTTTAGTATTTGTAAATAGGTCCCAACTTTTTCATTTTAAAACTTTTGTGTTTCCAAAATCATTAGGCTTCAACCAGCAAAAGTTTTTAGAGTGAAATGACGCTTTTGCCCATCTCTTAATCCCTCTATGCATGAATTCAAAAGTTTGGATTTATTTTTCTCTAAAGCTTGTAACATCAATAAATATATTTATAGTGGTTTAGAGAATAACTATACATAAATCTATGCTCGTCAATATAGGTTGTATTTCATAAAATCCAAATCGGTCATAATGACAATCAACACCTATGTTTATAATTAGTTATAATTGATCCAATTCATGCACGACCCATCGTTAGATTGATGAAAGTTTCAAAATACATCATTAGGCCTTATGTGCATTAAAGAGTTATTAAGAGAGACCATTCGGACTTGAGATAAAATAAGGGTATTTTTATAAATAATACTATACTCATTTTTGTTTAATGGATATTAGGGCGAAGCTGTCATTTTTATAAAAGTTCAATACAACTCTCATGGTGGTTACCCATTCTTGTTATATATAATTGATTTTTATGACATGAAAGGTATTGAAATGAAAAGGTATGGGCTTATTTACAAATACGAAAGCAACATGGGTCTATTTACAAATTATGAAAACCTTAAGAGTATATATATATATATATTACTCCTTTTAATATATTTTCTAAAGCACTCTTTTCTCAATATTAGAGAAGTTTTTATCATGGCCTTGAGGTCAATTTTGCGGTTTTCATTTCTAAGTGTGGTGACTTTTTAAGTGAGGAAAGCAGTTAGTCACTAAGATCCAATCACATCTGTTTCCTTCCTGAAATCACTCCTCTTAGAATATCTTCAAAAATCAAATTCAAAACTCAAATGGATTACAGAAGGAGAGGAGTGAAAATCAAGCCAACAGAAGGAGAATGCAACAAAACGACAGAAAGAAAACTCCCATTACCCGACTATTAAGGGTGATAAAAACTCGTTTTGGTGGGACTCCATGACCCCATGGAATTCAAGGTTCTTTTATTTTTGTGGGCTCGGTGGCCCCACCTACTAGCTCAAATTTCCTATGTTGGCATGTCCGCGTATATTGCAACCAAAATATTAAGAAAAAAGTCAAATTATGCTTTAAATGAATGTTGATAAAATCTACTTGACAAGATAAAAATCCTCAAAACCCTTTAAATGCCCATCTTCCCCTCCTCACTTATTGCTGGGAGAAACCTCTGAGAAAACCACTCATTGCTAGTAAGCTGGTTTTGTTAGAAGGTGGTTTTCTAAGGTGGAGACATCATGGGGAATTGCATGGAGACTTGTACATGTAGCTATGAAGAAGAGATTCAACAACAAAGAGAGCAAAAAATCCAAGAAGAAAGAGCAGCAGCAGAACAAGAGCAGGAAAAGGGTGGTTTTGTGAAGGAAGGCAGTTTCAGGATGAAGTTGTTGCTGACCAAAGAGGAGTTGGAATGGTTGCTATTTCAGCTGAAAGAGAAAGGTGGGAAGAGGTTGGAAGATGCTTTGGTGGAGATGGAGAGTGGGAAAGGGAGAAATGAAGGGTGGAAACCCTCTTTAGAAAGTATAATGGAGAGCTCAGAAATCCAGACGGTTGAGATGGATTGATGATCTTCTTCTTCTAGGTGTAGTAGCTGTAGAGCCAATGGTTTTTAAGCTAGATATTAACACTTAACAGTGCTAGTAGTATTAAAGTTTTGACTGTTTTATCTTTAAGCCACATGTAAATGAAATCTCCTTTTATTTTCCTCTTCCTCTTGCTTTCTAAGAACAATATATACCTTTTGAATTATGTTTTTTGAAGTATGAGGATGAGTGTGTGAACCGTCGATTGCCACTGGTTGTAATTTGCCAAAGATATATATATATATATATATATATTTTCTGGGTCGAATGATGAACGTTCTAATGTCTTCTTAAGTTCTTTATACATTTTAGCCTCGAAAGGCATTTGATTTGTACATTTCTTGCAGTAATGAGCCTATTTTGATGATTCCAATCACGAGTGAAAGGTGAATTTATGGAAAGGTCAAGAATACACAGGTGCGCCAAATATTAATACGATCAGATGGGGAAATTTTCTCTTACCCCCACTTGAGCCTAGATTTGACCATCATTGCTCTTTTCACACTCTTACTCCCTATTATCTGACATCGCCGTTGCGTTGAATGTCAGAAAATTAAATGGCTAACAAATCACTATACTTAAAGGTTGTTAAATGAAGGGAGGATAATCTAGTGGAGCTGATTTTTTTCTCATAATCTTTATTCGTGAAGATCAACCTTTTCATCTATCCTACCTGCAATGATGAGCCTTACGAGTTGGACTGCATATTCTCTTACTGTCAGTTTGCTCGGCGGAGAATATTACCAATCAGATGACAAATTTAGGGGTCCTATAGTTAGACAGGTATGAGTTCATATGAAATCCTTGGAAACTTTAAGCCATTAGGTTTATGGTAAGGGTTTGATAATCCTACTAATATTTGACCCACTTTTGATCCGTGTGGAGACATTTCTGTACTATCTTTTGTATGTTTCAAAGTAGGCCCCACAGCTTGGTTACCGATATTATCTCTGTCTCTCTCTCTTGTTCGTAGTAGCAATTTTGTTCTGGCACTTCGTTTTTCTTGCTAAAATGCATAGATATACATTAACAAAGGCATTCGAAGCCCAAAAAAGAATACAGATCGAGAGGCCAGAATAAATAAAATTTACAGCACAGGGCGAAACCCCATTGAGACCAGAGAACAGAGAAAAAAATCCGCACTGAATGCACTGAAAAAAAAAAAAACAAAAAGAAAAAAATCCACCCAAGGAAACAGTGGAGCTAGATTCCAAGGTAAGTGAGAATAAAGTGGAAGGGGCTGGCTTCTATTTTCCTATTTGTATCTAGAGAAAAATAAGATTGGTGGATCTTCACTGATTTGAAGGATTGCCTTGGCCGTGGACTACAGGGGCTGGCACTTTGTAAGATAAGCATGATTAATTTTTAGAAAATTTGCTCGAGTCCCGATGGTCTGAGCATTTCTCCCACAGTGATTATGGTGGACCAATCAAGGTCCGCCACATCACCGCGTGCAACTTATCATGCACGCTGGCAAGCAGTGGCTGCCCACGATGATGTGGCGGATCGTAATTGGTCCCACAATCACCATAGGAAAATGTGCCCTCAGCCTAGAGTGCCCTCTGGAGTGTCCTAAAGGTAGGACACTCTTGAATTTCAGCAGAGGCCCCATGACAACCAGAACACGGTAGGAGAACATCTTTTGGTTTTTTATTGATTTTTTTTTTCCAAGATTGAAAGAGTGGTAGAGTACTAACACACGACACAACACATCTGTCCAAAGATGGGTCCCTCATCCCTGTGAAGGGCATGCGAGATGTGTTCCTCAACATGAGCATTATTGTTTTGACGAACTTGCTGCAGTTTCGGCCAATGCAGAAATCTTACTTTGACTATTCCCATGAAAAAAATTTACTCATTGTGTGGGGAGATTTTCAAGCTCCAGGATTATGCTTATTACGGCTATAAGATGGGACTAAGCACTCCCACGTGCCATCCACGTGGCACACAGACTCACCTCGGCTGCCGAGACAGAGGCCTCAGCCGAAACCAGACAGACTTTGGTTGCTAGCGCTGAGCTCGGCTACCAAGGGCCCACTTCGGCTAAAGAGCTTGACCTTGGCCAAAGGAGCCGGGACGGAAGCCGAAGCAAAGAAGAATCCCCACTCGCGCCCTACGCTCGCCACGTCATCAGATACGTGGCAGAATAGGGGCGCGAGCCAGTGGGACAGATGCGACATCGGCCGTTCACAATTTTCGTCAGATCGCCGACAGGGCGGCATCCAGCGGCTGTAGCCACATCAGGGCAAGGCCCGATGATGGATCCGATGGGACCTCTACCGCCAAAGGCCTCCAACATGATCTGGCCCAACATGACATGCATTAAATGCAATGTGGGCTGATCCGACTGGCATTTATTACTTTGTGGGCTGATATGGACCGCATTTATTACTTTGTAGGCTGATAGAGACTTCCCTATCAAATCCTATCAAATCGTGGGACCCACTCCAAAATATCATCCAAAATATCCTCAAGGGTCCTCTATAAATAGGACTTCATTTCACATGCAAGGTACGCAACTTACACACTTGAGAGTCGTTACTCTGCCTCTCTTCTTCCTTTGTTCCAGTTCACATACTGACTTAGGCATTGGAGAGCCTTGCGCCGCCCAGGCTAAGGCCCTCTGACTGTTTCTTCTTCCCTTTCAGGCTTAGAGGCAGCAGATCATCTTCTTTCATTTGGATAAGTCCTATCAGGCATCCCTAATATTGTGAGTCATAGTTTTCTGCACTTACACTCATTATGATTACACCCTAAAACAAACTTCATGTGGGCCTAAGAAGGAAACCCACCCAATTCACAAAGATGACTGCACATTCAGGGGACCACAAGGATAATGGGTGGGCCACATATGACTCCATAATTTTAATTACAGAAGTTTTAAATACCAAACTGTCGGTAATACAAAATTAGTACTCATTGCCGACTTTTTTTTCATCCAAATGATAATAACTAGTACTAACGAAGGGAAGATGTACAATTAATCCTGATTGTCTACTAGATGTTGAATTTAGTCTATTTGACCTTTGGCGCCTATGATTTCCAGATACGACATGGATACGGCTAGAATACGCCATAGACATGGATTTTACACATAAAAAGTGAAGTATCGGATACGATATGACACGTTGCCCATTTCGAAGTATCCGTGCATCATAGTTTGGCACTATTGGGTTAGTAAAAGTCAAGTAAAGCTTTTATTTTTCTGGGACACATTAATAGCATTTTAAATCAAAATTTCCTTCATCCTTTTCAAAAAAGTAAAAAAGCAACATCCTTTCTTCACTAAAAAAATAAAAAAGTTCCACTTTTCTATACAAAAAGTAAAAAAGATTCCATACCAAACAAATAAAAATAAAATATCATCATAACCCTATTATATTTTATTATCACTTATTTGATGCTTTACTATACTTTATTTTACATGTAAAATTAGCAAATGGGCCCTAAGCTCGTTTGACACTTTACTAGTTTTAGTAAAAGTCAAGTGAAGCCTCCATTTTTTAGATAAGAGGTTACATCAAAAGTACACTTTATCAAAATTCTCTCATTTTTCAAAAAAAGTAAAAAAACCAACATCCATTTTCCACTAAAAGACAAAAGAACTCCACTTTTCTATAAAAAAATAAAAAATATTCCATATCAAACAACTAAAAATAAAATATTATCATAAACTGCTCATACTTTATTCTCTCTTGATTTGATGCTTTACTTCATCTTTATTTTACGATAAAATTACCAAACGGACTACAATAGACATCCTAATTGTGCAACACCACAATTTTGAATCTCCTAGAATAGTTTTCTGTCCTCAAATCTCTCCTTAGCTGATCTCCCATTTGTTGGAAGGCAAACCTAATTCGTTCTGATCTGAAATAGAGTTGATTGAATTAAATTGGTTTGAAACAGAGATGTCTTCTATTAGGTCCTTTTGATTGTTTTAGACCTTTTATTAGATATTCACATTTGCCACTGAGTTGAAGTGGATTTTTTTTTTCTTTTTTCCCCATAAAAAGGGGAATAAGTAAAATGATCATTAAAAGCAAGAAGAAAGTAATGGCTTATAACAAATCTAAGATGAAATAAACCCAGATTGGAATCAAGCAGTACATGGATCCATCTGAGGGGAACTTAGTCCGATTCTTATGGCTTTGATGGTTTATGTATGAAGTGGAGTTATCCTTTCGGCAACTTCTTATATTTTATTACGCCAAGTGGAGAAAAGATAATCTTGAGGGGTAGCTCAGTTGGCCCAAGACCACGATTTATACCCAGAGGTTGAGGGTTTGAAACTGCACTACCACACCGGGGCCACAGGGGATTTACCCGGCTCCCCTTGAGCCCATAGGGATTATTTTGGCCCAAAGGGCTGGGACACCCTCCGTTATTTAAAAAAAAAGGAGAAAAGATGAAAAAAAAGTAGCACCACTACTGGGATGAGCCCCACTAGTAAAGGGGTCTATTTTTTGATACCTACCTTTGTTGGCCACCTCCCATGGTTTTATCAATGGATGTGGATAGAAGGGTTTGCAAGTGCCTCTTGGAGTGATTTCTCGTCTATCTAGTATTGAGCGTCTCTCAGGCTTAGGGCCAAAGGCTCCTCCTAGGCTGGGTAGGGCAATAGACCCCTAAAAAGAAGGGCCATCTCAATCAATTACATGTAACTGCTTCCATCTCAATCAGTTACATATACCGCTAGAGTTACTAAGGGCCAGTTGGTTGCAATCATTTACATATATAGTGATTGCATTCTTGTGGGCCAAATAAATCACTTTTTTTAAAAAAAAATTTATGGGCCCTATATTTGTAATCCAAACCTCACTTTTTTTTATTGAATTGATAAAACTCTAGACATATTGAAGCCGTTCATCGTAAATCTTAATGCATTTTGAGTGATTTGTGAAAAGTTCCAACTTACATATATAATTTCTTGCACTTTTGTGGGCCTCTAATTCATGATCTGAACAGTTCAATATTCTTGTATTAATGGTAAATATTAATTTTTTTAGTGTCATAGCTTAATTCTTTATGGATTTTTAAGACATTTGTAAAGAAGTCCAGAACAATCTAAATAAACCTAAAACCATTGAATGTACTCATTTACTCATGAAAATAGTGATTCTTCTTACAGAAGCTACAAGGAGATGACAGTATTGATGAATGGATTCGATGATCAAAGTGATAGCATCGACTGTCTTAAATATATATTCTGATGTGTACATTTACAGTTAGTATATCCCTTGATTAGGGTGATATTCATATATTAAGGAAACTAATCTAAAGATTACAATGAAGCTAGCTGTACACAAACTGTCCAATGACTAAGTCATTTGGGCCTGCTGTTTTGGGTTTGGACTGATCCAATAGGCTGAGTTGACCCATGTGAGTCACCCGCTGGATGAGAGAATATGAGCATCGAGAGCTTGTGAACCAGATTTTGGAACCTTGATGATGTCTGAGTTTTGGTGAAGAAATATGCAGTTTGATCAGTGGAAGGGATGAAAGAAAGTTGGATTATGCCATATCAAATATGTTGGCGAATGAAGTGACAATCAACTTCAACATGTTTTGTTCGTTCATGAAACTCCTCATTGAAGGCTAATTTCCTAGCACTTTCACTATCAATATAAAGATGTGTGGATTTGGTAATAGGAACTCCTAAATCTTCAAGTAACCACCAAAGCCAGATGATTTCGGTAGTGATGTGTCCAATAGCTCGATATTCAGAATTCTGATGATGATCTAGAAACCACTTCTTTTTTCCTGCTTTTCCAGGTTCAATGAAGAACCAAGGAAGATAGCAAAGCCAGTTGGCGAGTGCCTATCATTCACATCTCGAGCCCAATCAGAATCAGTAAAACTATGCAAGTGAAGCTTGAACGGGAGGATATAAGGAGGGCTTTGTTCGTAGTCCCTTGTAAATAGCATAGAATCCGAAGAACAGCATGCCAATGAACAGATGTAGGATGAGTAACGAACTGACTAACAATATAAACTTAGTGAGCAATGTCAGGCCTGGTTGTGGTCAGATATACCAAATTGCCGAGTAGCATCCACAAGAGGAACGAGTTTTGTAGTCTGAAGTTTGCAATTGTGCTCCATTGGAGTGGAAATAGATTTAATATTAGTTAGACCTGCCCGTTGAATAACATCATTGCAATACTTGTTTTGAGAGAGAAGATATCCAGCTGGAGAATAGGCTACTTCAATCCCTAAAAATTACCGAAGAGGACCAGATCATTCATTTCAAATTGCTGATGTAAAAATTCTTTAAGAGAGACAATACCCATACTATCATCACTGGAAATTATCATATCATCCACATAGAGTAATAGGAAAACACAACATTTTTTTGAATAGCTTGTGAATAAGGCAAAATCGTGAGCACTTTGAGCACTTTGATGTCTGGTGCATCAGGTAAAACAAATTCTGTATGACTTTTTATTCTGGCACCTCTTATCATATGACTTGTGATTCTTCTTTATTACATAGTTGTCATCCTCCTTCTAGAAATCTGAAAATACATACAGCAGATGATACACCATTGCCGGTCATTACAATTGATTCAATTTCCACTAAGAATCTGTCTCTTAGTACTGTACTATATGTTCCAAACCTATCTGTAAATTTGATCTTTATTAGTCAATTGACCTCATCTGGTTATCTTGTCTCATTTACATCGAATGGTTGTTTTGTACATGATACTCGCACCGGGACGCAGATTGGGACATGCCATAGGTCCGGAGGTCTCAATCATCTTCACTCGTTACACCTGCTGTCACAAGCTTCTTCTTCCGTCGCACTTACTTCTACAGTAGCACCTTTCTCTTCATGGCATTCTAGATTAGGACATTTATCTTTGAATGAAATGAAAAATTTACATTCTGCTGACTGTCTTAGTAACATTTCTGTAACAGACATTTCAGATTGTTTTGGTTGGTGACTTGGTAAGCAGCATGCTTTACTTTAAAATAAAAGTTCTTCTTTTACCCATGCTCCATTTGACTTGATTCATTCTGACATTTGGGGACTTGCTTCACAACCAACAAAAGGTGGTTCGCTCTACTATGTCTTGTTTATTGATGATTTTACTTGTTTTATATGGCTCTATTTGATGAAACATAGGTCTGAATTCTATTCTATTTACACTACTTTTTCTAATGTGATTTTAACACAATTTTGGTTTATGGGTAAAAATCTTTAGGTCAGATTCGGGGGGGTGGGGACATAAGTCATAGAGTCCGAAATATTTTAGACACTCAAGGAACCCAGGCTCAGTTGTCCTGTTCTACCACTCCATAGCAGAATGACATTATAGAAAGGAAACATCGTCATATCTTTGATATTGCTCGCTCCTTGACCTACTCCTCTCATGTTCCACTGATGTTTTTGGGGGAAGTAATTTTAACTTATGTTTATTTAATAAATAGATTCCCCTCCACTGTTTTAGGTGGTCTTCCACCCTATGAGAAATTATGTTCTGCAAAACCAGATCTGTCTCATATGAAAATATTTGGTTCTACCTGCTTTGTCCTTCTCAATAACAATGAATGAACAAAACTTTCACCCAAGTCCGTTGTATGTGTTTTCCTGGGCTATGGAATTGAACAAAGAGGATATTGTTGCTATGATCCTAAATCAAATCGATTGCAAATCTCTCGCAATATCACGTTTCTTGAACAGATTCCTTTTTATACCTTACATATTTTTGCTCCTTCTACAAATGCATTTCGTCTACTTGATCCTTTCCCTAACCTGTTTCCATCTGAGCAGTCATCTTCGCTACCTCCGCCGCCGCCGCCACCTCCGCCACCAATCTTTAAAGTCTATCATCGTCGCCCGAAAGGAGACTCTCATGTACCTATGCCTGGATCAACTGCTCTCGATGCAAGTGTTCCTCCTGATAGAAGGTATCCGGTTCGCCTGTCTCTCGTTTTGGCTTTGTTTGCACTGATCACCTATCTTCTTCCTATAAGTCTTTTCTTGCAGCCATACATTCCATCTCTGAACCACAGTCATACAAAGAGGCCATTACCACCCCAGAATGGAGATCTACCATAGAGGAAGAACTAGCTGCACTTCAGAAAACAAATACATGGGAATTGGTTCCTCCGCCTCCTGACAAAAATATTATTGGGTGTAAATGGGTCTTTAAGATTAAGACCAAGCCCAATGGCTCCATAGATCAGTATAAAGCTCGCCTAGTTGCTAAGGGATATAACCAGGAATTTGGCATCGATTATGAAGAAACATTTGCTCTGGTAGCCAAGATGACTACTGTTAGAACATTTATTTCAGTGGCAGCCGTTAGACAATGGCCTCTGTATAAACTTAATGTCAAAAATGCATTCTTAAATGGATTTCTTTATGAAGAAATTTATATGACTGCTCCGCCTGGTCTTACTCGTCCACCACATCATGTCTGCAGACTTAAATGAGCACTTAACGGCCTTAAAACAAGCTCCTCGTGCTTGGTTTGATCGTTTCAGCGCTGTTGTTTTGGGTTTGGACTGACCCAATAGGCTGAGTTACACATGTGGGTTACTCCTGTCTTTACAATTCTGACATAGTAATGTGTTTCACATGTGCAACATTTGCATATGCAGCATTTACATATGAAAATCTTGTATTTGTATCAAATGTAATGAGTAAAAGGCAAACGACCCTAGAAGTTTAAAAAAAAAAAAACACTGTTTAAAAATTACACTCATGGTTAGGTCTCGTTTGATTGCGTTGCACCCTATAACTCAAGCAAATCAAAGATTGTACAAAAAAGGCATGACTTTGAAACCACCCATTCCCCTAATTCCTTTATAACCTTGACATCACATGGCCGTCTCATCTTTTTCTGCGTAGGAGCGCGACTTCGGAATCACTCATTCCTTTAACCACCTGCTTGTCTGTCATAAGTCAAGAACCAAGCACATGTATGAACTTTCTTCTCCATGACTCTATATGCTTACTTTGACTAGCGAGTCTTAAGGATGAAACTTTCATTGTCACATGCTGGCATTTGTTCCACACTCGAGAAGTGTAGGCAATTAGAAAGAATTTGCTGCCAACGCTTACCACAAGGGCGAACCAGCAAATTTTCCTACGGGTAGGGTAGCCTATTTGTAAAAGAAGGTATTTTTAGGGGTCAATTTGTAAAGTCACTGAAGGATTTAGAAGAAATTTTTAAGGGGCATGGCCAACCCCGCCCCTACCACGGGTTTGCTCCTATGGGATGGTTGGTGGTGGGATATTCATTTTCCAACTATATAAAGGGGTGATTCTTTGATGGTCGTTTCGGAAATTTACCTTTCTTTCCTAAATTTAACATTTTTCAAAAATACAAATCTTATAATTTCTTTATATACAATTACATGAAACAAACAGGCTCTACCTGTTCTATCTCCCATTGATTTGTTTTTCCATTAAAGAAGTGATTATTTGATAGTTATTTTTGCAAGTTCAATTTTGTTTCTTCAGTTTTAGCCTCTTTTAGAAATAGTAGTACATAGGAAATCAGTTACAAATGGGTCTAAAGTTGAGAACGATCACTTACCTCACTGGTAAGTGGTAGTAGTTCTCATCTGATTGTCTAGGGCTCGAATCCTGAGTACACCACCTCCTCCCACTTATGCCGGCTTCTTTTCCATTTGTGCGAGCTTTCTTCTCGTGTGTGCATGCGAGCTCTCTCTTGGGCCTCAGCCCCTAGCTGGGTTACCAAAAAAAACTTTATGGCCTGAGGTAGAGGTACCAATTGACATGCATAAAATGTGATGGACGTCTAGAAGACTGAATAGTTGTGCAGAAAAGTGGAATGATGTTTACAAAATTGGAAAGTTACCTGGTTATTCAATTGGATACTTGAATTTTTAATTCCTTGTAATTAATATATTATAAATCTGTCATTGGCTTTGTCCATTTGTTTCTGATTATAAAGTAAAA
This sequence comes from Litsea cubeba, assembly GCA_012931725.1. NCBI lineage: Eukaryota > Viridiplantae > Streptophyta > Magnoliopsida > Laurales > Lauraceae > Litsea > Litsea cubeba. The sequence goes on along the minus strand of CM022947.1, from coordinate 18,767,761 downwards.
ATATTTGTGACTTAACGTAACTCGGGTTATTCAAATTGTATGAACCCTTGGTTTGTAAACCTTGATTTGATGAGCATCCAAACAAATCTTCTTTGAGAATGTGAAGTGTTGACTAAAGAAGTAGCATAGTTATAGCTATTACTAAACAATGTATTCCTTTTTATTCATGTTGTTGTCGATTGGTGTAAATGGGAATAAGTGAAATAGAAAGGAAAATACATTGGACTTTTCTTCTTGTGCATGTGAGGGCCTATGTTTATATGGTAGTAAATCTCGGACTTTATCACCAACCCATCATCTTTTTCAATGAGATGTCTTTCATCTAATGTATGGTTTGTAATGATTTTATGTTAAGAAAAACTAACAAGCTAAGGGGGTTGACTTGGGATCTATAAAATGAATAACATTAAAATTAAGAGCTCAATTAGAGATTTGATACTCGCTGTGTCTATATTTGTGTAACAAGTCAGGGGTCATTTGTTTGCATCATAATACACTAGCAAAAGCACGGGCCCAAAAACAAAAATGTATTAAAAATTTCTCTAAATTCTTATTAAGAAGTATAAAAGAAATAAATCATTATCTAATAATTGAAATCTCCTAAGCTCTCATCTCCTTTTCTTGAAATCCAAGAATCTTGAATATCATGTTTTGACTTTCGAATATGTATGAAGCAGCTAGGAAATGGGGTGATGCAGTTGAGATTAAAAGGTTGCTTCAAGAGAGTAGATTGAAGAAGATTAAAAAAAAAACATAGATTTAATTAGATGTTAAATTTGATAGAAGATTTAAAAAGAATTAAAAGATTTATGTTAAGGTTGAAGAAAGATTTATGGTAAGCGAAGGCCTGAACTAAGCCCACACCATCTAATAATAAAGATATCTCGATATATATATATATATATGAGTAGGGCTCTCCTAAGCTGCAGCTTGCCTTATCTTAAGCTGTAATAGTGTTGGTCTCAGAAATCAAAGTTGATTATATCTGTTTTTTGCATGATATTACTAAAAAATCCAGTTTTAATTAGATTTATCTTGATTCTGGAGACGATTATCATGAAAAAAAACAACGATAATCGACTTTGATTTATTAAACCAGTATTGTTTTATATATATATATATATATAGAGAGAGAGAGAGAGGGACTCGGGCATAATATTTTTGTAGATTTTGTTAGGCTCTTTTCTTAATCCTTTCGATTTTGTGGTTTTTCCTCATTTGGTGAGTTTTTATGGTTTTCTTTTTCAATTCCATTGAAATAGGGTTTTCTTTATATTTTTATAGTTTTTTTTTTCCATAAGACAGATATTTCATTTTTGTCTGTTTTTCTAATCCACTAAAGATCTTATTTCTCTCATTCTTTTTTTTTTTTATTATTTCTCATAATTATTTCCCATATTTTTCTCTAAATCCATCATATATAGTATGATTTCTGTCTTAGAAAAACTCAAATAAAAAGTAAGGAATTATACTATAATGAATTAAAAAAATCCAACAAAAGATTGTAAAAAAATAAAATTCTAGGGGATTGAAAAAACTCCATTAAAATCTATAAAATTGAGATATAAAATGAGAAATCATAAATTCGTGATCATATAGGAAAAAAATATAAAAAAGATCATTAAAAATCATATTTTAGTGGATTGAAAAAGAACCATAAAAATGAGATCTTAATCTTGTAAGAAAAAAACCTCAAGAAATTGGACTTGATTGAAAAATAGCCAATAGAGATCCACAAAATGAGATCTTCATATTTTAAACAAATTCAAAGAATAAAAGTAAGAAATCATAATATATGAATTAAAAACACTAAAATAAAAATAAATCAATGCAAAGTGAAAAACGTATAATGAAAGAAATCCAACTATGGTGGATGGGAAAAATTCGACAAAGCCTATGAAATGAGGTCTCTATATATCTCATAAAAAAACCTGCAAAAACAGAAAGACCAATGTGTCAGAGGATTTTTATAAAAAAATCAACCAAATTCAGATTTTATTCTCCTAAGCGAAAAATTCACTAATCCTAAAACATTAATAAAAACCGTAAAGATCCATAGAAATCGAGTTTTCATGTGTTAGAGAATATAACTTTTAGAATATCCTTATCTCAAAGAAAAAACCTATAAAAAGAGACCTTATTTTCCCAAAATCTCAAGGCATAAAAGTAAGAAATCATACGACACCAGATTACAAGAATAAAAATAAAAAAATAAAATAAAATATATATATATGCTCCCGTTTTAAATACATAGAGCTCAGAAGTCTATTTCTCATGGGACAATTGTGTTTTCAGAAACTGCATAGAAGACAGGTCGTTGCTTTTGCCTAATGTAGATGTGGGCCACACATGAGAAAAGGATGAGAACCTAAGTGCCCAGAGCGCAGAGTGGGAGCGCCGAAAAACTAAATTTTAAAATAATTATATATCCAAAAAGCCTCCGGAGCGCTTATACAACATAGTGCTTGTGTGTTTATAAATAATTATCTAATGGGCACAAATATATCTTATCCATATATTTAAGTATAAAAAATAGAGAAAAAAATGAACTTTGCAATTTGATCACATAAAATAGACAATAATTATTAAGTCAAAAGAAGTCTCTTCATTCAAAAGATAAATATCAAGCTTATAGAAAAAGATAATGCACAAAAAACCAAAATCCACAGTTTGCTCCTAGGATGGTTGAACCGCGCTCCGAAGACGGATCCGCACCGAAAGCGCCGATCTGCATTTTCGGAGCGAGATCGAGATAGCTGAAAGGAGGTTCCGGGCACTAAGATGAGAACCATAAGAAAAAGAAGAAGTGCTTTCTACTTGTCCGTTCCCCTCCTCATTTGGATAAAAAAGAGCGTCAAAAGAAAACTTAAATGAGTTGCCTTAGTGGTGTTAGAATCAGGTATATCTGGATTACCAGAGATGTGGGATAAGAATTATCAGTTACAATGTCTAATTAAAGATAAGCTGGTTATATTAGAAAAGGGAAAGTGTTGAAAAGGCTTTAAATGCAGTTGCAGTATAACGGATGAAATAGAAACGTTGTAAGCTCTCCCACATTCTATATATTAAAGCAAAGGAAGAGGTGGGTTGTAGGGGTGCCACCTCATCCCTAAAAAGTCTCTCCTTTTAGAAAAATATTTATAAAATCACATAGAGTTTTTGGTGTCGGTGAGGGGTGTCACGTCATCCCTAAAAAGTCTCTCCTTTCAAAGAAATATATATGAAAAAGTGGGCCATGCACCACACTCATCTAAAACAAATCTCCTCCCTAAATCTCCATTTCAATTATCTTTTCCAAGTCACCTCCCTAAATCTCTCCATTTCATTCAAAAAATTTTATAAAGATAACAAACTCACATCTTTATCATATCTTCTACAATTTCTCTAAACAAGTTCTTCCATCCTTATGATGCACCTTAATGAATTAGGATAAGAGGCTTACTTTTAAATATTACATTATGTGACCCCACCAATGTTCCTTAGAACACCACATCAATAATGATCTACTGACCAAATATTCAATTGGACACACCTTTAGATATTTGGATATGGGCATATCTTTAGATGTTACATCATGTGATCCCACTAAGGATCCCCGGAATGACACATCAGCAAGGTCTCACTGTCCAATTGGACACACCTTGAAGGAATTAGGATATGAGGCTCACCGTTAGATGTTACATCATGTGACCCCACCAAGTTATTTTCTTCTTTTTTATTAAAGTTATATATATAATAAATATAAACTACTTATTTATTTCTATAAAATTTGTTCTTTTCCGATAATATCTCAGAAAAGAATCACATATTTCATTATTTTTTTTTAGCCCGGGCATCATACCTCTCCATTTAACTCTGTAAGCTTATGCTTGTGGGGCCACCCTTGGTCCATCAAAATGGACCAAACACACGACCTCCTTAAATTGTACATGTTCACTAGCTTTTGGTCAGATCCGGATTTACTGGACCATTGGATCGACTGTGTACCGATCCGAATGGATTGTTGACCATTAAACTTTTGGGGCTAGATGGAGACGGTAGAAACCACGGTTAAGACTAATTTTTTACAAAGAGAAGGGTCCCAGTGAGTCCTTGAAATCCCCACATCACCACCCCCATGTGGGTCGTCAGATGGGCCCCACCACAAACTGAGCTTACCTTAACCTAAGTTTAAAGGAGAGCTGCCACTATATAGACACACATTCATACTTGTGTAATGGTCAATGCCTTTAAATTCAAGAGGGCATTATGTTATGTAAGTTTACTTCTCATTTTATATTTATTTTCATTATATGTTAAAAGATTCTAATATTCAAAGATAATAAATTTCTTTCTTTTAGACTTATTTTATCTTAATAATATTTTAAAATAATTCTTAAATTTCTAATATATTTTTACTTTTGGCCCGGGCTTAGCACGGGCGTTTGGTGCTAGTACTTTAGATAAAAGGATGTTTTTAAAAGGCTTTAAATGCAATTGGTGAGTCAGGATGAAATGAAATTGAGAGCTATCTCATGCTAATTATGTGGCTTAAGGGGTTTCACGTGGTTGAAGGAGAAGCCAAAGAGACATTAAGAGATAATGATGAAGAAAAGTCAAAATATATTGAGTATAAGGACAAAATTCAATTTTTGGCTTCATATTAATTATATAATAGGAATCCAAGGTCAAATGAGCCCCACTAAAGTTATTAAAGAGGTGAACCGTGAATTATATGAGGTGAGAGGTGTAGGATGTTAAGGTAGCAATATAGACATCACCTTGACTTTCATATGATTAGAATGATTGGGGTGATGACTATGGCTAGTTAATTATTTCCCATCTTCCCTTGATTTACTTTTCATCATCAAAGAAAAGGTTATTTGATGGACATTTTTGTATATACATCTTGGATTCATTTTTAACTAGATATGGCTTGCATGTTAGACATGAGTGGTCCTCATGACCACATGTGCAACACTGTTGGGACCCACGGTTTGAGCCCACTAATTTAAGTTACTTTCCCCTTTGTAGTTTTTGATTTTTATTAAGTTTATCTTGGATTCAGTTTTAGTAAGCCCAATCAAATAGGTCTCTTGTTGGCTGATTTGAGAGAATTCAGGAAACTTATATATCTTTATTAGATTTCTTTGATGGGAAGAAATCTCTTTAGGCCTTATCTATATATGGTTTTCCGATTCTCTCTCTTAACCTACCAGATCTGAAAAGTACTCATCAACTTCACGCATATTGGAGTGGGTGATAAGGGAGATAGGAGAAAACCATATTCGTAAAAGGCGATCCGCTCATCATCAAGATCATGGTGCAAGGTACACTTTTAGTATTTTTGATTATCCATTGTTAATGCGTAAATCAAGAACCATGTGTTTGATTTATATTGCAAACCATATTAGATCTTACAAGTGGTATCAGAGTAATGGGTTGTGATTTATGCATTCAACATTCTTTTAATTTGGATAATTTTTTATGGACAAAGATCTCAGATTAGATCGTGAGTAGAGATTCTGATCTAATTGAATGATTCTGAATTTATGGCCTTGTTCTTGTGTATTTTCCTCTATTTTATGGTGAGTAGAATTCCCCATATACGTGTCTTGATGAAATTACATTATGAAGATGAATGAGTCGATGGTTGAATGGATTGCATTGCTTTACAATTACACCTTGTTTGCCAGCACTTCTATAGCATTACTTTGTGATACAAAATTTGATTGTTGCACAAAAGATCACAATTTCAGATGTTTGTAAGACACTGTCGACACAAACAGGCCATGTTTTTATATATTGAATTCTTTTGGTTAAGGTAATCCCTAGAATATGCTTCTTACAGAAAGAGAATCCGATGGGGATCCAAGGCAGGAAATTGAGTTCTGCACTTCTAAGCCGGCCGTCAGGAACAGATTCTGTTGGTAGGGGTTGTCGGACCGTATGGCCCACTTGATGAGAAATCTGGACCAGGGATCTGTAAGGGGACCCATGGTCGACCACCGCAATACTGGACCCATTCAAAGTGGGCCCCGTTTGGCTTATCATATTGAACAATAAAAAGGGATTTTGGCAGTCAGCCTTTGTGGGACCACAGGGCTGACCTGATCATTGATCAGAACCCCACATCAGGAAGAGGACCCCTAGGCGACCCCTAAAGTGGTGGACCTATGTGGAGTGGGTCCCATCTGGCCCACCACCCAGTTCGTTTGATGGAAGGGAGCCGGTAATTTACAGATTTTGGGCTGAAGGCCGACAAGCCCTATTGGGACCACCTGGCCCACCTGATCAGAGATCAGATCCAGTCAAAGGATAAAGGACTCTTGTGCGACCATGATCATTAGGCCTGGTATTTATTGTTTTTTCATAGTTGGGCTTGGGCATGCTGTTTTGATTAATTTGATACCATTCATTGGATTTCAGACTTTATGAAATTACATATAAGGGCCGTAAAATGTAATTATTAAGTTTGTATGTTGTAATTTTTACTGTGCTTTTATTATTACAATTTTTTGTGGGATTTATTATTTATTAACTAGATTGGTTTTATTTTGTCACACTTATTTGGTTTTACATTCTTTGAGCCATTTTATTTAAATACATGAAAATAGTTCATGAATATTTGGATCCATAACATATTAAATAAATATTCAATCATTATATGTTTATTTCATGGACCTATTACAAACATGGATCGATTTTGGAGATATAATGGCCCAATATCTTATTTTCACCACTAGTGACATAATAACCAATCTTAATCTAGACTCCTTTATGTCATTTTATAAATGCTATTAATTCAATTGAGACCCATAGCTAGTTTTAAATAGTGCGGTTGTCACTAAAGTGGGCCAATTATAAAAAACTTATAGATATCAATTGAAATTTAAGACCCTTAACACTATTTCTTGTGTAAGGATAATAGCATTAGACTTGCGATCCTAAATTATGAGAGTGAGGATCAGCCCAAAGGTACGATCGCCACTCAAATAATTACAAGACCGGAATAGGATAATTTGATATATGTACCTAATTGGAATTGGTTCATTCCTATACCCAAAGGTATAAAGCCTATCGAATTATGTTCATACTATCTCATTAGCCCTATGGATGGACAGGATTCCTCCACAAGCGATCGCATTACATGTTGTAGTCTCGACCCAAAGGAGAGACTACGATGATGAACTGAATCACTCACCAGATATGCTTTATTTATGAAACGAATCATTCTAGATTAGTGTTTTAGCGTGAACTCAAAGCATTAAAGTAATTGAGCATTTTCCCTTTATATTACAGCATTGACTCCCGCTGCCTTGAATGGACATCTCTCGAGCATACCAGTGTTGAATGACTCGAGTTTTACATATTGGAAAGATGAACTTTTATTAACATCAGGCTGCTTAAACTTGGACACTGCAATTATGAAACCCAAACCCGCTGATCTTACTGAGAATAGCTCTCAAGCTGCGAGAGCATCTTATGAAAAATGGATCAAGGCTAACCGTCTAAGTCTCATGATGATCAAAAGATCCATAACTAAACATATCCGTAGTTCAATCCCGGATAATGAAAATGCAAAGGCCTATCTCGAATTTGTGGAGCAGCAATTTCAAGCATCTGATAAAGATTTGGCAGCTACTTTGATTGCCAAATTATCTTCAATGAAATATGATGGATGCCGCGGTATCAGGGAACATATCATGGAGATGAGGGATATAGCGGCCCAACTCAACTCTCTAGAAATGACAATTTTCGAGAATTATATAGTCCAATTTATTTTGAACTCATTGCCCCCTCAATTTGGACCTTTCAAAATCTCATATAATACTCATAAGGAGAAATGGACTACGAATGAGTTGGTCTCAATGTGTGTCCAAGAAGAGGGCAGACTTAGGCAGGAAGGGCAGTTACACAAAGTAAATTTGATCTCTAACACCCCTTCGAACAAGAAACCATATCCCAAGGGTAAGAAAAGTTTGAAAAAGAAAGGCAAGAAACCTGCTTCGACTGATCAAGTCGGGAAGAACGGTAGTGAACCAAGGTGCTTCTTCTGCCACAAAAAAGGACGTCTGAAGAAAGATTGCTTGAAGGGACAGAAATGGTTTGAATCTAGAGGTATATATAATTCTTTTGTTTGTTATGAAATAAATCTTTTAAATGTTCCTTTAAATACATAGTGGATTGATTCTGATGCCACTGTTCATGTGGCAAATTTCATGCAGGGCTTTCACTCAAGCCGGAGTCCAAGTAATGAACAAAGAAAATTTTTGATGGGCAACCGGTTGGAGGCTGATGTGAAAGCTGTGGGGACTTGCAAACTGATTCTTGATTTTGGATTCCAGTTGGACCTAAATACCACCTTTTATGTTCCTACAATAAGTATAAATTTAATTTCTTTATATACACTTGATTTGGAAGGTTATACCTTCTCTTTTGGACAAAGTACTTTGAGTATTTATAAGAATAAATTTTTTAATTGGTGGTGGCATTTTATGTGATGGTCTTTATAAATTGAATCTGGATCCATGTTTTGCTAGTTCCTTACTTACCTTGCATGAGAATAATGTTATAAATGTTGGTGTTAAGAGAGGAATATTGAATGAGAATTCCTCGATTTTGTGGCATAAAAAGTTAGGACACATCTCTTAAGAGAGATTAAACAAATTAGTAAATAATGGGGTATTATGAGCCCTAGATTTTACTGATTATGGTGTCTGTATAGACTGCGTAAAAGGCAAGCAGACCAAACATGTTAATTAATAAAAATAAAGCCACAAGACGTTTAAAACCACTTGAATTAATCCACACAGATATTTGTAGTTATTTTCCTATGCCATGTTATAGTGGTCAAAAATACTTTATCACCTTTATTGATGATTTCATTAGATATGGATATGTCTACCTGTTGTATGAGAAATCAAAATCTTTGAAAACCTTTGAAATCTATAAGGCTGAAGTTGAAAAACAGTTAGACGGAAAAATAAAGGTTGTGAGATCTGATAGAGGTGGAGAGTATTATGGGAGGTATGATGAATCGGGTCAAAATCCTAGCCCATTTGCTAAATTCCTGGAAAGTCATGGCATTCATGCTGAATATACATTGCCTGGCTCCCCACATCAAAATGGTGTGGCTGAAAGACATAATAAAACGCTTATGGAAATGGTACGGAGTAGGTTGAGTAATTCTAAATTACCTGACTCTATGTGGGGAGAAGCCCTAAAAACAGCTGCATATATCCTAAACTGTGTACCCACTAAGGCAATTCCTAAAACTCCTTACGAGTTATGGACAGGTAAGAAGCCAAGTTTAGGACATCTGCATGTTTGGGGTTGTCCAGCGGAAGCTAGAATTTATAACCCACAAAAGAGGAAATTGGACCCTAGGACTATCAGTGGGTATTTTATTGGATATCCTGAAATGTCCAAAGGTTTTAGATTTTACTGTCCTACTCATACCACTAAAATTGTTGAAACCGAAAATGCAGATTCATAGAAAATGATGACATTAGTGGGAGCAATGCACCACGAAATGTGGTATTTGAAGAAAATGGGATACCTATTCAAGTACCGATTGAAACGATTAGAGTTGGTAATCCAAATGACTTCGTTAAGAACGATACGATGGAAATACAACCTATCATACCAGATGCACCACTAGATGAGAATGTCACTCATAATGATATGATTGCAGATATTATTCATCCGAATCAAAATTTAGCAGAACCAGAAGCTATAAGAAGATCTCACAGATCTAAGAGGTCTGCTATATCGGATGACTACATTGTTTATCTTCAAGAATCTGATTTTGAAATAGGTGTTAAAGAAGATCCGGTAACATATTCACAAGCCATTAAAGGAGATGATTCGAAGAAATGGATTGATGTCATGTAAGAATAGTTAAAATCCATGTCAATAAATAAAGTCTGGGATCTCGTCGTATTGCTTCAAGGATCTACGACTATAGGATGTAAATAGATCTTTAAGACCAAGCGAGACTCAAAGGGCAAAATCGAACGATTTAAGGCCAGGCTTGTAGCTAAGGGATTTACTCAAAGGTAAAATATTGATTATAAAGAGACATTTTCACCAGTTTCTTCGAAAGACTCTTTTCGAATCATAATGGCATTAGTAGCTCATTTTAATTTAGAGTTACATCAAATGGATGTGAAAACATCGTTCTTAAATGGAAATTTATCTGAAGAGGTATATATGAAACAACCAGAAGGATTTGAGGAAAAATACAAAGAAAAACTAGTTTGTAGATTAAAGAAATCTATATATGGGCTTAAACAAGCTTCAAGGCAATGGTATATTAAGTTCCATGATACCATTACCTCCTTCGGGTATAAGGAAAACATTGTTGATCAATGTATATACCTGAAGATTAGTGGGAGCAAGTTCATTATTTTAGTCCTATATGTAGATGACATTCTTCTTGCTAGTAGTGATCTTGGCCTACTACATGAAACAAAAGAATACCTCACAAAGAATTTTGAAATGAAAGATATGGGTGAAGCATCCTTTGTGCTTGGAATCGAGATTATTAGAAACAGATCTCGAGGACTACTAGGACTTTCACCGAAAGCCATATCAATAGAGTTCTTGAAAGATTCAATATGCAGAATTATTCTGGAGGAAAAGCACCTATATCAAGAGGTGATCTATTCTCCAAAGATCAAAGTCCAAGAAATGACATCGAGAGAAAACAGATGCAAGATATTCCATATGCTTCCGTTGTAGGAAGTCTTTTATATGCTCAGACTTGTACCCGTCCAGACATCAGTTTTGCAGCTAGCATGCTAGGAAGGTGTCAGTCTAACCCTGGCATGGTACATTGGAAAGCAGCAACGAAGGTCATACGATATTTACAAGGGACTAAAGAACATGTGTTCACTTATAGAAAATCTGATCACTTGGAAGTGATTGGATATTCAGACTCAGATTTTGCTGGGTGCCTCGACACAAGGAGATCTACATCAGGATACATTTTTCTCCTTATTGGTGGAGCTGTTTCGTGGAAAAGTGTTAAACAAACTACAACTGCTTCTTCCACATTTCAAGCATAATTTGTGGCATGCTTTGAGGCCACTAATCAAGCTATATGGTTGTGAAATTTTATTTCAGGGCTTCAGATCATGGATTCCATTTCTAAGTCGTTGAAAATATATTGTGATAATACCTCATCTGTTCGATTCTCTAACAATGACAAGAGTTCTAGCGCTGCAAAACATTTTCAGATAAAATATCTTGCCGTTAAAGAGAAGGTTCGGGATGGTTTAGTGTCTATAGAGCAAATCAGTACAAAGCTCATGATTGCAGATCCTATGACCAAAGCATTATGATGTGAATTATATCAATCCATTAAAATTACTGCAAGTGCACAGCTATCTTGTTGAGATAGTGGCAATTATAGGTCGATCCCACAGGGAGTACTACTGAGTTAAAATTTAAATCTGATTTTTTTTAAATCAAAGATTAATGAATAATTGAGATCTAAGAAAATCTAGAAGAATTCAGAAACAAACTAATCAAATATATAAAAAAATATATCGGAGCATCCAGAATCCACTAAGCAAGATAATTAATCCATAATGCAATTATTCTACTATTTGTCTCAAAATAACTCAGATCAGAAACAAATCAATGTTTCGGATCCGGAGGATTTGTCTTTTGCAAAAATCAAATTTTAAGAAAAAGAATAAGATCACAACCCAAGACCTCCTTCACCTCATAAAAGAATGAAAAATCATAAGCATGACTTATCAAATTAAGCATAAACTATCAAATGATCTCAACCCTAAGCATAATCTATCAAAATAAGTATAAATCATCAAACTATTTTCATTAGAAATCAAAATAGAGGCTGCTTAAGGCATGAAGACAGATCTATTTTTCTAATAGAGCATGCATTTAAAAGAGACAAGAAAGTAATAGAAAAATTACATAAATTAAATTAAAGATCTACTTAGCTTCATCTGTGTGCTCCAATCCAGAAATCTAGCCAGCCATTGAAAAGAACTCCATAAGTAATATCATTAATAGCATATCCTTGTACAATGGTCTCTCAGAAGTCTCTCTTCTAAAAATCCTAATTTCTGAAACAGGGCTTCAGAATACCCAAAAATAATTCTTAAATTCTATTAATTAGGAAAAGAAGAAAAAAATGAGAGAGAATAATGGTGGACGTCCAAGGGAGGGAGTGTCTCTCGTATGCTTCCTTTTGGTTCCTATTATAACTCCGGTTATCTTACAGATACATTGAATCCGGACACCTTCTTTGTAAATTTGATTTATCTTCATTGATAAGGTATATCTCTTATCTTGTTTGAATTTGAATGAGGTGGAAGCTTCTGGAAACCTTTGGATGGCTTGGCTAATCTTCAGATGGGGTCCCACAAGGGCCGAGCAGCAATTGATTATCAACGGTGTGGATTTAATTGCAATCCCGTCTAAAAATGAACATGAAAATCTCCAGGCCGGTAACTTTGTCAATTTAGCTCTGATTTGCACATTCTTGGGCTCCACGGATATCTATTCTGAATAAGCTTTCTAAGGTAGGTAAATTTCATCGATCCGACGGTTGGATTGAAAGTTATGGCCATTTGAAGATGAGTTATCATGAGAAAAACGGAATTAACTTTTGAAATTTGATTTGCAAAGGATTCTTTCTCTGCACAACTTTTATTTTCCAAAGGAGATCAAATGTGGATGATTCAAACTCTTCTTCTTTTGTTCCAATCATAATTGTACTCTTTGAATTATCCATTAATAATTTCAAATCTGCAACTACTGCGGACCCTGCCATGTAGGACATTTCATCTGCTTGAATAGTGGGCCCTATGAGAAGTCTTCTATTGTAGTTAGGACTCTTCAACTGATATGATGAGTTGACCCCTCCTTTGATTGATTTTCACATAGCTTGTGTGCGGGGTCCACGTGGTGAGTTCTTCTTTTCAAACTTCAATTTGGCAATGCAGGGCACATGGTGACTATGTGTGCTTGATAGTGGGTTCCATGACAGAGGCCTGCAATTCTCATTTTCTGCACATTTTAATTCAACACATCAAATATTGAAGAGCCCATATTGAAGCGGGACCCATCCGGACAGAGTCCTACTCCAACTGGGACTCTTTGAAGAAAATTTACAAAATATTCTAAATTAATGCAGAAAATGTATGAAAAGTATGAAAATTCAGGTTTCTAGGTGGAAATGCATGAAATGATGGAATTAGATGAAGAATGATGTAATTCACCTAATTAAACCCCTAATTCATTATAAAATGATGCGTAAATGTGTAAACTCATGAACTCAACACATTATCGGCAGAGGCCTATAATGATCATGTTAGAGAAATGGGTCTCATTGTGTTACCTTAATGTATGTGGTTGAAAGGATTTATGCTCTTTACTTAGACATTTTTTTGTTGATCAATTTTCATTAATAATGATTATGTTCTCTTGCTTATTTTTTGTGTGCACAATTAATTCATTATTGAAAAGCAAGATAAATTTCAGTTGGACCAATAAATAGGAATTTTAGTCTGCTCCTATTATTTTCCTCGATTTATGACTTGATTAAATGGAATTACTAATGTTGCGGTACGTGGAAGGAATGATGTCGCAAAATTGATGTTTGACTGCCATGATTTGCATTATTGGTTTCATTTAGTTACAGTATATAAGAATTAGTATAAACAAGATTGATTAGGCTGTTTTTACAAATGAGTGGCTACTCGTCGGAATTTTTTTTTACAATTTAGTTAAATCCAAGTTGAGTCAATATTTTTTTTTCAACTAGTTATTTTTTAAAATTATATCATAAAAGGTGGATTGCTTTTATATGGTCGTCTTGACCAAGTGGGAGATCACATGTGTGTGGTCATTCAGACCAAGTGGGAGATTGTTAGACATGAGTGGTCCTCATGACCACATGTGCAACACTGGTGGGACCCACGGTTTGAGCCCACTAATTTAAGTTACTTTTTCCTTTGTAGTTTTTGGTTTTTACTAAGTTTATCTTGGATTCAATTTTAGTAAGCCCAATCAAATAGGTCTCTTGTTGGCTGATTTGAGGGAATTAAGGAAACTTATCTTTATTAGATTTGTTTGATGAGAATGAAATCTTTTTAGGCCTTATCTATATATATATATATATGGTTTTCCGGTTCTCTCTCTTAACCTACGAGATCTGAAAAGTACTCATCTACTTCAGGCATATTGGAGTGGGTGATAAGGAAGATAGGAGAAAACCCTATTCGTAAAAGGAGATCCGCTTATCATCAAGATCATGGTGCAAGGTACGCTTTTAGTATTTTAGATTATCCATTGTTAATGCGTAAATCAAGATCCATAGGTTTGATTTGTATTGCAAACCATATTAGATCTTACAATGCATTCATATGCGACTTCCCATGTACTCAATCTAAGCATTCCTCAATCTAAGAACTCTCGGATGGTCTCAAGAACAGGTCTCCACGGTAGGCCACGATGGTCGACAACACTCAAATGATCGGCCCAGATCCTTTTAAGCTGGTTGACAACTTCTTTCAGCACCGCTTCTTCACAACCATCACACTTTGACATCAGCTGGGTCACCTCCTGTTTTGTGAGCATGATCTTCACTCTCAGGAATCCTTTCTCCTCCAGTGCTATCAGAACTTCTCTTAGTATCATGCCCTCTAACTTCTTATTTTTATTAAAGCGAAGGCAAGATATCATGATTCATATTTAACTTGATCCTTGCCTTCCTTTTTGACCCCATTAACTTCATCTTTGCACCCGCCTTCCTTTTTGACCCCACAGAGGCAAACATCCAAGCAGTTACCCATGGATGTAGAGAGAGATGTATAACAAGTGGGAATTGTAGCAATAAATAGAGCCATCTAAAAAATTTTGTTGAATGTTGATGGGCGGAGATGAGCGGGGAATTGTAGCAATATCCAAGCAGGCCCTTTATCAATGGGTCCACTATTTGGGCCCGAACCAGCCTGTAGGCCATAAAATAGGCTTGGGCCCAACCATTTGCGAAATTCTATCTACCCTTGTCTAGTTGTCTACCAAAATATGTTTTGTTGATACGGCCATTAAATATACGTTGGCCCTGACCCAGCCCACTAAACTATCAGAACAGAAAATTAGGCCAGTCCAGCACACAGACCATATCCAGCCCAAGTAGGGCGTACGTGGCTATTGTGGTACTGACCCGGCCCATGAGCTCGCCCATGAAAACAACTAAAAAAGCAAAGGACGTCACTTCCAATCCGTTCAAAAAGCACGGTGTTGAATCTTGTCTATGTAGTCTCTCTTTCAAGGCCTTTTTGGAGCCGTTGGGAGAATTCATAATTCCACTGCAAACATTCCATTGCGATGCTCCCATCTGCTCTGGAATCAATCTAATAACATTTTTAGCAAACCTTACAAGTCTAAACCACATTTGATGAAACAGTGCGTTGCAATATTTTCTATTCCTGTTTCATGACTCAAATGGTAGAAAATGACAAATGAGTAGGACATGTTTGTGTAACGCGTTTTCAGCGGTAAAAGCTTATGGCATGGCTAGATTTTATTGTTTGGTGTAATATCATCATTTGGGAAAAGGGCTTTTTTCTAAAGACTCTTTTAATATCTAAAGACATGTTTGTGTAATGACAAAAAGTTATGGGTAGCAAGATAGATCTTCAATTTCTCAAGCTTTTTATTATTTTTATCGTCTAACAAACACTTTTTCATCCGAAAAGAGAGAGATTATAGAATTATTTTTTTAGGTCCACGGAAATCCATTTCCTACAAAGAGGGGGTGAGATTTGCTTTTCTAATATCAAGTGCCATAAAAATCCAGCTTTGCTCAAATGCTAGGACACATTTGTCAGGTGCTTATGTGACTCTGATTTTCTTTCCACTCCTGTTCAAAGTCCATATCATCGCAGCGAGGAAAGTTGATGCATTTTCATCCTTTTTTTTATTCAAAAGAGAATCGCATCAAACGCAAAAATAAAAGAGGGCATGGATCTCAAGACTGATTTTCTCCTCCATTGCTTGATGGAAGAGGATGATGAGCGGGGTGCCGCACCCTTTTTTAGAATCTCACAAAAATGCATCAAGCGAGTTGGAAGTCGCCCATCCCATGTCCATGGTGATTTCATTGAATTTCCTTGCTTAACCATTCCTATCAAAATCTTGAGGCGTTATAAATACTTTTTAATATTATATGTTAAAAGAAGATTGTTAGGATCTTAGTGTTGTTATGATTATCCTTATCCTTTGGATATGATTAGTTCATATTTTCTTATAAATGTAATATTTTCACTCAATGAAACCTACGGTGAAATTATAGGAAAGAAGAAGTGATTATTTGGAAGTTTATATGGAATCAGAGCTTGGGGGAGCCGACTCCTCATCATATTAATTTCACCGTGCAACAAATGTGTGATCATAATATTCTTCTCATTTTTTTGAAAGGTAATGATCATAATATTCTTCTCATCTATGTCCAAAGCTTTCCATTCCCATGCATTGTCCCGCATTTACGCGGGCCCTAGTAATAGGGGCATCTTTTATTCTTTAAAAACCAAGTATTTGTTGGGTTTTTAGTTGTTTAAAAAATTCAAAAGGTGATTTTTTACTTGAAAAGATGTTTTATCCTTTTGTTCTTTTGCTTTATGCGGATAACGTAGGCTATTGGAAAACATGGCATCTCTTGAGAAGGCTTTATATGTTTTTCCTTTCCTATACGCTTTAAGAACTATTGAAGCCTTTTATCATTAGTGGTATGCGTTGTGGCTTTCATTGTGTGATTGTAATTATCAATTTCTCATCATCAAATGGGTCCCACTATTTGATAGCTCTCCTAATGTACCAACATCAAATGGGTCCCACAATGATTTCTCATAAAAAAAGCTAGATAGGGCTATTTGTGATAATCACAATTAAATGTACTATAGTATAGTTACCAACATTTGATGGACCCACCTTTATTAAACAACATTGCTTGGATCGCATGATTTAAATTTAATCTTATATATTTTTTTACAATAGATGGGTCATACCATAATTATTAACACCTGTGATTACTAATTAGTGGGTCCTGTGTTGACTGAATTGATTATATTCACTCCATTTTTTATTTGGTATATCATCTTGTGAGTTATTTTATAAATTGTCAAACATTTCAAAGATAAATTAAAATCTGCGAAGATTGCCAAACGTCATAAGTGGCACAATATAATAATATGACACTATTTTATTCTATGATAATGAAATCTTATAATTTTTAAACTTGTTGATATTATAATATGCATTTATCCAAACACCCCGTTAAGCATGGCTATATGGAATTTATTATGGAACTACGACTACTAGCGTTGGCAAATGAATTGGTTCAGGATGGGTCAAAACGGGCTTACCAATTTAAGCCCAAGCCGTATTTGACCAGTTTATTAAATGGGTCAGGTTACTTTAGGTGCGAGTCAACTTATCCCGGCCCACATAGCCCATATTCAATGTGGGTCAACTCATTTAATATTACACAACCTGTAGAAGTTTCACCCAAACCCAGCATTTCAAATATTAACACTATAATTTAGTTTACTGGAAAAGGCCCAACACAAGCACCATTCATTTCATATAAAATAAATTATTCTAAATACCTAAATATCAAACTACCAAATTCTTCAAACGGGTCTAGATATTGCGGACGTACCCAAACCCTACCCGTTTAACATGCGGGTCAGCTTTCTAACCCATAACTAGCCCATATATATTGCGGGTCAAATGCAGGCCAAGTTCGGGTTATCTTACAGGTTGGGTCAGATTGTGCCACACCCATTACTGGACCTTTGTCCCATTCTCTGGGTCTGGGGCCCTCTGCATACTATGACCCAACCCAATCCAAACCCAACCCATTTGCATCCCTATGAAATTTGCTGTTGTATCAATTCAAAGCTAACCTCATTTCTCATTTCTTTCACATAGAGAGAGAGAGACGGAGAGAGAGAGAGAGATATGGCAGGAACACACATGATGAAGCGAATTCCTCTCATCAAATTCCCTCAAAGGCATCCCAAAGGTGCTTCTGCAGGTTTGATTCTTAGTTGCTTTCATCTTTTCTCCCCTTTATATGATGTCATATTTTCATCATAGGTTGATTTGATTTTCTCCTGTTACTTGAAGGTATTCTGATCTGATTATTTGATTGGGAAGATATGGGCTTTTTGTTATATGGGTCTTTCTCTGTCTATGTCTATGAATTTGATTATGCAGCAACCCCTTTATTCTTTTTTTGTGGAATGTAATAATTTCTTATATTGTGGGTGTGTTTGGATGCACCTTAATTCACTGGTTCATCGGCTGTTTTGGGGATTTGGGGTGGTTCAGAAACTGGAATTGAATTGTCCTGGGTGTGTTTACCATCTTCTTTTTTTTGAGTTAATGAAAATCTTTCAGTTTAGAAAATTTCCTGCCCCTTACAAGAATAACCTAGGAATTGGTAGTGAACAAGAAGAATGTATAGGAATTGTTCAGCAAAGGCCAAGTGATGGATGGCTTTGATCTTCTAATATGGGAATTTTTTAGGGTGGCATGTCTTATTGACAGTGGGGATCCATCAGACGATGATTTGGATCGCCGAACATTGGGCCCTACCTGCTTAGTATGGATGTAGCAGTTAGAGATGATTAGTTAGGCTCTACATTTAAGATTTCAGCTTCTTTCTCCAGTGGGTTTGTTGAATGACAATCACATTAGGCACTCAACCTTTGATTCAAGTCCCCTATTTTGGATTTTGCCTTCAATCCATGCGGCTTCCATAGGAGATGGAATTTGATAACTCTTTCTTCCGGGATTCAGAATATGGTTATCATATTTAGTGATTAATTACATGGTTCTCTTCTTAGTTAAAGTCATTTTACGAGCATCTTATATAGAATGACCAACAGGCTGCAATTTTATTTAAAAGAATGAAACTACAATTCCAAATCCTAGAGAAAAAGATTCATATATAAATACACACACTGCATCCCATCTGTAGGTAATTTTAGGCTTTAGGTGTGAATCTTATGAATCTTTACTTATT
This sequence comes from Litsea cubeba, assembly GCA_012931725.1. NCBI lineage: Eukaryota > Viridiplantae > Streptophyta > Magnoliopsida > Laurales > Lauraceae > Litsea > Litsea cubeba. The sequence goes on along the minus strand of CM022947.1, from coordinate 18,748,707 downwards.
CGGTCAAATTGCATGACTCAGGCACTTCTTCTACTGGGAAATTGCAACAACTGATTATAGAGATGAAAATGGGTTAGGTTCAGGGTTGGGTACAAAATATACCCAAACCTGAACATGGATTACTATTAATGGCCCACACTTAAACCCTGACCCAAATTGGTGTTAGGTAGGAAGACCCTAACCTGCACCCAAATTCAAATTAAAGGTCTGAACTTAGACTCAGACTGGAATTAGGCCTAGTAGCATTTTTTTTTTGAAATATGATAATATTAATAATAATACCGTGCTAGTGGTTGGTTTTAACCATGGATGAAAATATCGGCCGCTACGTAGCGTAGCGGCCGATATATCGGCCGTAGCGGTGGCCACCGCCACGCTACGGCCGATTTATCGCCTGTCACACCCGTAGCGGCCGCTACGTCCGCTACGGGGCCGCTACGGCCGCTACGAGGCCGCTACGGACCGCTACGACCGCTACGGGGTGAGAAAAAAAAAATTTTCAAACTTTTTTAAAATGCATGATAATACTTAATTCTTTTATTCTTCTTTCCAAATAACATTTCTACACAATTCTTCTACCCTTTTATGTTTAAAAGAACACCAAAAAGCACAGGATCTCGCCGAATTACAGTCGATACAGAGAGTTCTTCTTAAGGATTCTTCTCTAAGTACATCCTATTAGACACCCCCTTTGGTAGATGTATTTTTTTCTCTAGGTACTCCTAAGTCTTGACTTCATGACGTTTTTTCTTTTATGAGCCTTTCATTAGTTTCTAAGTTAGCATAACTAAACAACATGAACACATGTGAAAAAAATTATCATCATTATTATTTTCTATTTATATATCGATACAGGACCTCATACAATGAGGGGACCGCTACGCCCCCTTTTCTTATTTACTTTTGCAAAAGAACCACATATTCTTTCATTTTACAATTTTCTGGATTTTCTGAAATTTTTTCAGATTTTTTGGGCGATTTTTTCAAATCGCACCGCTACGCCGCTACGTATCCCCGCTACGCTACGTATCGCCCGCATCGTAGCGGTTTGGCGGTGGGCCGCTACGCCCGCCGCTACCGCTATTTTCATCCTTGGTTTTAACTTGAGACCTTCGTTTAAGGGATAGAATGTTGTGAGCAATTGTGTGTTTTTATTTACATCATATATGCAGTATACTTCTATGGCATCAGATATTTGGGTTCTTGGGTATGAAATCCGGGGAACTGAACCTGGACTCAAATTTTAGCGGGCTTATGGAGAGAGAGGGCTTGAATGTGGAATCCAGATATTGGACCTATACCCTATATTTGTGGTGCAGGGTCCTTCAGGTATTTGGGTATGCGGGTACTTGTTTTTATCAATATCCAGATGGATATTTTTATCCATTCTTCAACTTGTTTTTTGGCGTATTAAATTTTAAGAGTTATTTAGTGATTGAGGAAATTGTTTAAGATTTTGGGGCTCTGTGGAATTTTTATAGAGACAAAAAAATTACCATGCAACTGGAGTGTTTGACTGTAGATATATGTTTTCCCTATATTCTTTCTATTTTTGGTTATTTTCATGATTTTAGTAATGATATTTTAAACATATTCAACTAGTTGTGCACATAACCACATCATCAACATCAAAGCCTTCTCCCAACTATGTTGGGGCTGGCAACCTATGTGAGGATTTGGTTCGGGATAAATCAAAATGGAGAAACAGAATTCATGGGTCCACCCCTGGTCATGTACTATATATATATAAATTTTTAGGATTTGCGGGCGGGGGCTGTGAATTTTAAAATTTTCTTAGATATGGGTGGGGGCTTCAGTCCCCTGGCCCTTGTACATGGGTCCACCCCTGGTCATGTACATGAGAGAGTTATCGAGAGAAACCATTGGGACTTGAGATAAAATAATAGTATTTTTTGTAAATAATAATGTACTCATTTTTATTTAATGGATGTAAGGGCAAACCTGTCATTTATATAAGAATTCTACACAAATTTCATGGTGGCTGCTCATTCTTTTTAAGAATATTGATTTTGGGGACATGGAAGGTATTAAAAAGAATGAGCAAGGGCCTATTTGCAAAAACTAAAACCTCATGGGCTTATTTATAAATCCTACAAACCTTAGGGGAGTATATACAAAAAGCTCTAAATAAATCGTAGGATGAAGTGTTAAAACCATGAGATCCAATGTTGTTTAACTGAGGTGATTTTACCAAATATTGGTAACCATAGTGTAATATATCTAATTGTTATTATCACAAATAGCACTATCTAGTTTTTTTTTTTTTTAGAACCTTATCTAATGTCAGAGATCATCGATGAATCTATTTATGAGAAGTCATTGTGGGATTCATTAGATGTTGGTAGTCAGCTATCAAATGGTTGGGAAATTGCATGACTCAGGCACTTCTTCTACTGGGAAATTGCAACAACTGATTATAGAGATGAAAATGGGTTAGGTTCAGGGTTGGATACAAAATATACCCAAACCTGAACATGGATTACTATTAATGGCCCACACTTAAACCCTGACCCAAATTGGTGTTAGGTAGGAAGACCCTAACCTGAACCCAAATTCAAATTAAAGGTCTGAACTTAGACTCAGACTGGAATTAGGCCTAGTAGCATTTTTTTTTTTGAAATATGATAATATTAATAATAATACCGTGCTAGTGGTTGGTTTTGAACTTGAGACCTTCGTTTAAGGGATAGAATGTTGTGAGCAATTGTGTGTTTTTATTTACATCATATATGCAGTATACTTCTATGGCATCAGATATTTGGGTTCTTGGGTATGAAATCCGGGGAACTGAACCTGGACTCAAATTTTAGCGGGCTTATGGAGAGAGAGGGCTTGAATGTGGAATCCAGATATTGGACCTATACCCTATATTTGTGGTGCAGGGTCCTTCAGGTATTTGGGTATGCGGGTACTTGTTTTTATCAATATCCAGATGGATATTTTTATCCATTCTTCAACTTGTTTTTTGGCGTATTAAATTTTAAGAGTTATTTAGTGATTGAGGAAATTGTTTAAGATTTTGGGGCTTTCTGGAATTTTTATAGAGACAAAAAAATTACCATGCAACTGGAGTGTTTGACTGTAGATATATGTTTTCCCTATATTCTTTCTATTTTTGGTTATTTTCATGATTTTAGTAATGATATTTTAAACATATTCAACTAGTTGTGCACATAACTACATCATCAACATCAAAGCCTTCTCCCAACTATGTTGGGGCTGGCTACATGAATTCTGTTTCTCCATTTTGATTTATCCCGAACCAAATCCTCAGATAGGTTGCACTTTTTCAAATCTATTATTAGTACTTCTGTCAATGTCCTCTTTGGCCTACCCCTCCCCCTTGGTCGGCCATCAAACTCCATGTCATATATGTGAATGATGTTCTTCATATCATTTGTATTCTATATTCCTATTTGTGATTGCATTGGTATTGCCATGTCTCAAAATGAATGGATTTTTTTTTTAATTTTTTGAATGGTGATATGTATTAATCAAAGCAAAACAGTACAAAAGGCATATGCTGGAATGCCAGGACAAATACAAGGAAAACAAAAACACCATCCACAAGAGCTAAAAGGAAGCACAAAGCCTCTGTGAAGTGCCCCAAAACAGAACAAAAAACTAGGAAGAGACTACTTCCCTCCATTTAAACAAAATGACCTCCATTGGCACACCCCCGAAGTCTGGCAAAATAGAAACCCATGAAGCTGCGAGGAATCTGGCATTCACAGCAACAACTAAAGAAGGTGAAGAACAACCTTCAAAACAACGCCTATTTCTTTCCTTCCAAATTGCCCAAATGTTAGCAACAAAGGACGATCGCCAGATAAGTCTTCCTCTATTAGACTGAAACCCAAACTTCCATGCATAAAAAAGCTCCGAAATGGATTGAGGGAGAACCCAGCTACACCCAAAACAGTCAAGGGGGAAGTCCAAATAGCCTGGGCTAACTTGCAATTAATCAAAAGATGATCTACTAATTCCTCCGCTGATAGGCATAGAGGACAAGCTTGACTTGGATCACCCTATGGCGACAGAGATTATCCATAGTGAGGATGCTGCCTCGAAGAACTAACCAGCCAAATGCAAGAACTCTTGGAGGAGCCTTTGTCTTCCAAAGGAAATCAAATCCACTCTGGAAATTGTGGCAATTTGAAAGCACTGAGAAAAAAGAGGAAACCAAGAACACACCATCCTTTGAGGTAGCCCACAATCTGCTATCTTTCCCTTCTGCCGTAATGAACACTCTGCCAAGCTTGTCAAGGAGGCTCATTAGATTATCTTCTTCTTGCTCAGTCAAATGTCTTCTAAATTAAAAGAATAGCAACCTTATTTTTATTTTTTAGTATTTTCATTTTCTACAAAAATTAAAAGAATCATACAATCCACAATGTGATTCACATTCAATTTGATTTGACCCTTTGAACATTTTTCTATACACGATTCTTGGTTTTTGGAACAATGCGTCATTTAAATTCAAATATGAAACCGAACAGGAAAATAGGAGACTACAAGTGCATGCATGAGCTGTATATTGTATGAGTCCATAGAAATGGATTTGGGTGGGGGGGGGGGGGGGGGGGGGGGGGGGGGTTTAATGATATCTGATCATCATAGGTTGGTTTGGATTTTTGAATATCTTTGGCGCCTCATTCATTGTTAAGGCAGAGAGCTCCATCAGTATATGTTTCCCATTTGTGTATCATTCCCTTTAGCAAAACATACCTTTTATATCTCCCTGATAACCACAACTAATCTTCATTGCTCTCTATTCTTTTTCTTTGCTGGCTTGGTTGAATTTTTGAACCCCCTACGATTGTGAGGTATCCTAAATAGCACTACTTGCATATCTTTAGCGCCTCACTCATTGTTAAGGCAGACAGCACCATCAGTATATGATTCCTATCTGTGTATCATTCCCTTCAGTAAAACATACCTTTCATTTTGTTGTCTATAATTTAAGATTATAAGAAATTAGTTTATCTTCTTCTCAATATAAGTATAATCATGAATAGGTACTGCATCCCAAGTTCAGGTGGCACCGTCGGGCAGTAAATCTCAAGATTACTCTTTAAGATCAGATGTTCCTGCTCCTCCTATCAACACTGCTGTAGGGGGGAAGGCTTCTCTACAGCCAAAAAGAACACCAGTCACAGAGAAAGAAATTGAAGCCATTTTGGTATGTCGAACTTCCTCTTTTGCTCTTATGGTCATAACTCTGAACACCAATCTGCTACTTGCTCTTTCAACTCAGTTAGAACTCTTAACATTCACTTAAGATGTTGCAATAAGCACAGTTTGCCTTCTAACCCAAACCTTTGAACTGTTTGGTAATTTAAGTTGTAGAGTCAAAAAAAAAATGAAATGTCACGTCATTGAAAAATAATGGTGGTTTGAAAGCAGAGTTGACTTTTTTTTTGTTGAATGAAAAAGGTGTTTGGATGGTCGTGGTAAAGGAAAAGTGGCTTAAATTTTTTTTTTTTGTTTTGCAAAACTACATTTTCTATATAATATTGTATGGACACAACCATTCATGTGCTCAATTAATGGTGGGGCCCTTAGCGTAAATCCTTGGAGAGTATGGGCTTAATCTTGAACTTTGCAGATTATCTCTAAGTGGGCCCTACCACTCATTCTTGACATGGAGTGATCACATTTCCATCATGCGCTCAATCGAATGGTGGGAACTGACTCTATTGAAATGAAATTTTAGGATGTCATTGAAGAGGACAACATTCATTTTGAACCATTCATATTTTCATTATGTGGGCCTCACAATGAAATCCCGAAGACCTGTAAGTTCACATATAATAGCTACATAGAGGATCTGGACTCGTATTCATCACCACCAATCATCTCCTCTCTATTGAACTGAAATTCTAGAATATACCAATGGATAGGATGATATTCATTTTGAACGGTTCAGATTGTCATCATTTGAGCCCCATAATGGAGCCACGGGCATGTGTTACAGGGTTCCCCATGTAATAAAGTGGATCACAGTAAATTTTTTTTTTTATTGGTAAGTGGATCACAGTTCTGGACTCTAAACAGAAAAAACTGAAAATACACGCTGCTTTTTGAGTCATTTGCTTTCGTACCATTTAAGTTCAAACGACATTTCACTCCACTTTTCCTGATGCCCACCAAACATGGAGATGGAAACAATTGGAACATTGGGTTGTATGGTTATTTTACCTTTACCACATGGTGAATTTACCAATCAGCCTCTTAAGCAAGTGAATTCATGTTTTGCTAATTTGTGAAAGTTTGATCATTTAAAATGTTAGATCAGAATGATCAAGGATAACTTAGCAAAACAAAATTCAAAAAAGAGGTTGGCACAATTGTGAGAATGAAAGTTCTCCATCTTTTATTGGATTCATATAGGCCTTTGTGCTTGTGTTTTTCACCTTTTAAACTCTTAAGAAGGAAAGTGTGATGTCTCTATAGAAGTCAAAGACACTGCTGTTGAGGATATAATTTTCACTTCAAAGATTGTAGATATCAAAATTTTCATATTGCCTTGTTCAATCAGTTATTGTGTAAGTTATTGCATGTAGAGATCTTGCTGTAAATGATGAGTCCTTGAACTTGTCAATGTTTGGATTGATGCATCAACTTGTTTCAGCCAAAGAACAAACCAAGCAACCACTTGGAAACATGTTTATTGGCATCTGTCTGGATGCATGATTGTTATTTTCAAAACTTAGAGCAAAGCTGTATTGATTTACAAATTTCACAAAAAAAGAAAAAAAGAAAAAGTGCAAGGCAAACTGGTGTTGATCTATATGCTTTGCCAAGAGGAATGTGCTACTCACAAAAGAATCCTACAAAATGCCTTCCTATGCTAATGAGTCAGCTATATCAGTTGCCTCACAATGCACTATGGACGATCTAATCCATCCACAAATGAGAATCCAGTAAAATAGCTTGCAAATTTATATGGACAACTGGTATTTTCCAATGTAGTTTAAACTTAATCCATTGTTGTTTCTGTGCGAGTTATGATAGTCTTTATTTTATCTTTATATTTTTAGGGCGGTGGGATGATAATTAAAAATTATATCCCAACTAAAGTTTTGCTCATTAAAATTGAACCTTAAGTTCAATGTGGAGCAAAGTTTTTAAATTCCGGTGCCAGTCTTCATGCTAGTAGGGACTAGGATGAGTTGAACACGTGGAGCAAAGTTTTAAATTCCGGTGCCGGTCTTAATGTTAGTTGGGACTAGGACGAGTCAGTAATACACATCCTGGTCCATGCTGAACTGGTGGGCCGGGTTAGTCTTAAAGAGTTACTAAAGTTCTTGCTAGAGAAATAAGGAATAATGAAAACACAAATAAAAATGTGCAAAATAAACAATTTAAGCGGTATTTTATCTTAATAGTTTTTTTTTTGAGTGCTGACACAGTGCTTATGACTTCATGAAATGCATGGTTTTATTAATGTCTAAGGTATTTAGGCATGAATATAACATTTAATGCAATGTTATTTATCACTAGAGCATCCATTAACCAAAGAGACATAAAAACATATCTCCTGAAAAAAGCTTGGTTTATTTGAGATAAGGTTGCCACAAACTACTTTCATACATAATATGTCTGACATGTTCTATGCATATTTCAGTTTTTTTTTTTTCTGGTCAATAAAAGAAATCTACTAGCAAGCCATTTTATCACTAGCCCTGTTTTTGTTAAAAATCAATAAAATGATGCATGAGTATCTTGATGGGAACCAGTTACCAGCTCCATTGGAAATTTTTATTTTTTATTTTTTTTGCATGCGTGCTTAAGTTCTAACACTGAGCATATATGATATACAGAAACTCCATTTTCCTTTTAGAATCACATGATTTGTGCTGCCTAGAAGATACTTAGCGGTACATGTTTTGTTTGCTGACTCAGCTGCCCTCTAGTTTCTTAAATTCTTGAATGGCCTAGCTAAGCCAGTTACTCTTTGGCATAAAGTAGTTTCTTTTTTTATATTTGTACCATTCTAAATTTCTAATTCATACATGTGCACTGTTTTCGTGATTGGTGAAATTCTTTGTTGGCAGTTGGGTGGTTGCTTCTGATCTTGTTCCGTTGCCACAAGATTGGATGCTGATGGGACATCGTTGCTGTTTCTGTGGGTGCTTTTTTAGTAACTTCTCCGGTTTCCATGCCGAAGTTGTTGTATTCCATGTTGCTTAAAGGTATGACAAATTAGCTCAGAACTTGACATACAAGTGAGAAAATTGAAGGAATTCTTCACTTATTTCTTTAACTTTGATTCATCAACCATACCATATGTATGTATGGATGGAGTCACATAATTCAAATGGGTGATTATGGTTCATTGAAACAGTTAATATATTGCATCATGTGGCGAAAATTGTGTAATAAGTTGTATGGAGGACAGACCTGTGGCCCACATGTGGGGGCCAAGACAGTTTAGGATTTTACTATTTCCCTAATATGTTGTTAGTGGCTTTCTAATTTTATTTAACGAGTTGTAATTAGGAGAGTTTCCAATTTGCATATTTCCTAGTTTAATTAGGAGTATTAGCAAGTTTTTCTTCTTATTTATATAGCATTGGACTCACTATAACCAATTAAAAAAAAAACAAAACTATGATAACACTAGTAAAAGCTAGTTGCAAGCAGCGGGAAAACTGAGCAATCCATCATGTTCTGGCATCTGGAACCCAATTTGAGAGCTCAAGTGACCCTTCTTTAGGATTAATGTTATCTGTAACAATGAGTCACTGTGACTTGTTCTTCCAGTTCTTTGAAATGAGAAAATATTGCACATCAATAGGGATGCTTATCTCGAATTCTTTACACACTGCTGGATTAGTCTACTACTATCAGCATTATTCCGCAGTTTGATGAAATATTTACACTTTGATTTAAGTTGGGCATTGGAATGTTTATCAATTGAGTGTTCAGTGTAATAGTTTTATTTTGTTCTTTAGTTAGGTGCTGTTTTTGCATATTGGTGTTAAGTTATGCATCCATGCAAATCAAGTTGCAGAATATACAAATTGTTTAGGGTCTGATTGTTTCATGTAATTGAGTTCCTTGGAATTCTAAGACTTTTATTTCTAAAAAGTGGTTAGAATTGAAGAAACAAAGGTGAGGAACTAAAAATGATCATCGAATACCCACCCCTTCAATGGAAAATGAATCAAGGGGAGATGGGAAATGTAAACCCAGCCGTCACCCTAGTAATTCAAATCCTAGGAATGTCAAGGTCCCATCTACATCTCCACTTTACATCCTCCACGGCCCTTACCTCCATAATAATCCTCCATTTTTGAAACCCATTTTACCATAGATCCCTATATTTTCAATTCCATGCAAACACGCAGGCACTTAAAAAAAAAATAGCCCAACCAACACCCTGTTCAGATGTCAGATTCTTTTTTAAGTGCAGCCATCCTTTATGGAGAGGCAGGCAGCTCAGCTGCTAGTGTCATTCTTACATCCAAAAATTGCCAAGGCATGCTGGCTTTTGGAAGTTAAATTCATAAAAACTCTGACAAGCTAGATAACAGACTCTGTTTTCTTGCTTTAGCTTTCTCAATGATCTGCTGCTTCCTTTTATTTTTCTGTTTCAATATGGGAACATTCTTACAGAAGATGAGCGAGCAAGACGTGCTCATCAGTTGATTTATTCATTGGAGGACAATGACTATACTAAGAATTTTGAAAGTATTTGTGATGCAAAATCAAATGAGTTGCTGAGATATTCTCATTGAAACTGCTTCTCTGTCTGCTCCACTTCTCATCGCATGGTATTTGACATGGAGGCCTGTCATAGAGGGTAAGGAGCAGAAGAATAAGAAGCTGCAGGAATGAGGATAAGTATAGGGTTGAACAGCAAAAATGCTTTCCCTCTCTTTTACCTTCATTTGGCTGTAGATTTGTGTTGATGCCGACTCCATGGATGGTTTTGCGTGCCTTGGGTTGCCAGTCTGTCTGTTTCCCAGTCCACAATTTGAGATTAAAAACTTCTGCAGTGGTAATAAGTTTGAGATTAATCAGTACTAAAATTTTACTTAAGATTTTTCATTTAGTTGAGTAAATATGAGTGATGGATTGTCCATTTGATGGGCCTCCAGTGAATGGGTTGACCAAAGAGCTCCTTTGAACAATCCTGATCATTGGATTAGTGGATTTTTATCATTGTAGCCCAACCAGATAAATTATCTGGATTGAAAAAAAAAAAAAGAAATAAAGAATTATGCCGTGTTTTTTAGAATGCTATGCCCATATAAAGCTCTGTTGTCAGTTGATGCATTTCACATGGTCTATCACAAAAGCTTCCTGCTTGCATGAGACACTGGTTTAGGACATTCAAAAGTGCCAATTCTGAGGTTTGAAGGCAAGTTTTGATATTTGCAAATGGAGTGGATTCAAGGCAACTTTCTTTCTATGCGCGTGTTTGTATAACCTGATTTACCAGTAAGCGACAATTACTTTGTTCTCTGCCATTATGAATTATTAGTAAACAGAATTAGATACTTAGGTTGCAGGGCAACCAAATTTGAAGGATCCAAACAAGCCTTAAGAAATTCTCTCTTGCACACTTGGTGTATGTCATTTCTTGTATTTGATGATATAAGCAAGTGGTTACCAGAAAGAGTGGGGGAGTGGAGGTATTTAACATCAAAAATCCCCCCAGAAGCTGCTATGCATTGCTTCTTGATGAGGCGAGACCCAATCTCTTCGTATTCCCATGTCCCGTTCTTGTACTCCTCGTGAAGGAACAACTCTAGATGTCTTGCATCCAATGTCTGCATAGTTCCTGCACAAAACGATGCAAAACAGCACTCTTTTGTTAACAGTAGTTCAAATCCTTAATAAAAAAAACCAAAGAGTTCAAAGTCCTATGTACTCTTTTAACATGCGATATTACTAGATGCTATTGGAACCGTTGATAGCATTTCTTGTAGAAGTTTTTATATTGGTGTCTCTATTTCGTAATGAAACTTGAATTATGGGTGCCTCCCAGTTTTGATTAATTCAACATGTTCCCGCTGGACTCTTTAACATCCCTAAGTAACATATGGCTTTAGTTGGTCCAGTATCTGGATCCTTGGCTGGAAGCACCCACTGAACTGAATCCAAACACTAAATCAATACCCATGAATCAGGATTCAGATCTGAATCTCTCCAGTATAGTAGTATCAAGACACAATTTCTAAAGTAATCGGATTTCCATTGATTCTAGAGTTCCACATCAAGTATATACTGTATATAAATGCCCAGGCCAAAGAGAAATCAGACTGTATACATATGTTCATTTGTGCTACCGGATTGGGGGTATCATTTTCTTTGTCCGGCATACCTTCACAAGTCTCAAGATTGCACACTGGGCATCGAACGAGCTGTAAATCTGAAACATGATGAAATCAATCATTATACTACTGATGCCACTTTGAAAGTGTGTTTTGACAGCATTCTGAAAAGGTCGTACCGGCAATCCATATCCCTTTTTTAACATTTTTCACCAAGCAAATGCCGCTCTTCTGGATCATCTCCTTTGTTGATTCTTCCTGCGGGAGTTTCCTGGGCAGTGACAGCCTATCCGTCACCATTGCGATGGGCGAGTCCAAGAAAAAGGCTCCAATTCGCATCCAATCTTAAGCATACAAACAGGAGAGCGAGCAATTATGAGAACAAAAGGTTACTACAAAAAGAGAGAAAGCAAGTATATAGGATAAGAGATTGAAAGTAGGCAAACAGGCCAAATATAATTTCGATCAGGTAATCCTAACCATTAATATTGTAGCCTCGAAGTATAAAGATTTTTGGAGTGAATTTGTTTTTGTGTTTGAATATCTGGTGGCTAATTGTCAGATCAATGTCAAATTGTGAATTAATGTCAATCAATTGGGATGGATCATTGTAACTGGCTTGGATTTATCAAAGATGTAGCCCATTGTACAAAATAAATGGAGAGGATTGGAGCTTAAGTGGGTTGATAAATCCACTTAAAAGGCTGTCACTGTTATACACTTATACCTGGCCTGAATGGTTCAAATTCCGGACTGGTTAGAGACCATACCAATTCGGTGACAGTCCTTGACAAATTGGCACATCTTCAAGTCCGGATCCACTGAGGCATTGACTTAGAAAAGTCCTGAGCTAAAAAGGAGCGGAACCCCACCTTGGGGCCCATCTATTGGGAATCTGAACTGCTAGAAAAAGGACTTCTTCGTGTACAATGTATCCAAAAATTGTATCCCAATAGGAGTTGATCCCACTATAAGAGTGACGGTTTGATAGAAAACATGATTAATGAATATATATAAGATTGTGCTAATTGTATTTTTAAACAAATGTCCAATTTTAATAGGGGAGTAAAATTTGAAGATACACCATACAATGGAAGGGAGCTTATTTTGAGCTGTTTGGATTTCCAATAGGTGGGTCCCATGATGGAGTTCCACTCCTCTTTAACTCTGGAATTCTCCTAGTCAAAGCCTAGAAAATCCGCACTCTACATATTTAGGTTACAGGCACCTATCAAAGGGATATGGGTGCCATTGTGTAAGGATTAAGGAAGATTGCAGGGTTCTGAACAGCTGAGAAATGTACAGCCAGTGGGGCAACTCAGGTGGGTTGGGTGAAGTATTGGCTCAAACCAAGCCTGACCATAATTGCATGTGGAAAACCCCGAATCCGACCTGGACGCCAAATGATACCTGACCCAAGTTGTAAAAACCCTACCAAAAGTGCAATTCGGTTTGAGTCGGGTTGACTCGCATGCGTGTATCTGAGTTTGCAGCCTTGGTTTGCTTTTCTAAATGTGTAAAATCTAGAAAACTTGCATATTTTTTAAATATTAAACTGCATCTATTATACAATATACATTTTTTTTTAATGTAAGTTTCCCACCTCAGTCAAACCCAAACCTGACCCGGATTTCAGGAAGCTTTCAAAATTCATGACCGAGCTTGATCAAAACCCTCATTAGTTCAACTTAAATTTTAATTTTGGTTGGGGTGGGGTCACGAGGGTTTGAGTTTGACCCAGCCCAAGTTGCATCCTTACGTAGTATATATGAACTCTGAGCCAATGGGCCCTTGCAAGTGGGTTTCATAAGGGCCCATGTTCCAGTGATCCCTTCCTTGTTTTGGTAGAAATGTTTCAGTGATCATAAAGTTGAAAACTTGAAAAAATTAAAAACAATATATAACTGTCTTCTGAAATATATATGGGAGCCCCCACCTTTATCTCTCATAATAAGGTGAGAGTGTCTCTTACAAGAGCACCTCCTAATATATATAACAGGTGTATTATACATGAACTGATTTCACTATGGGCTACCAATTAATATAGAAACTAGAATGTGGAAGATCATACACATCCAATTTCCTAATTCTTTACCTGGATATTTGTTCCGTCCAATCATAATCTTTCGCTTTTAGGAATCAAAATCGAAGGTTATCAGAAAAGGCCCAGTTACAGTACCAGATCCGGACTCCTTGAAAATGAACATATATAAGCAGTTAGCTGAGTCAAAAACAGAACTCACCAATATGCTTCTCCGGCTGATGATAGCTGTATGAATGAGATCCATCTGTAGTTCAAGGATGCATGTTAGAGTTTGACAAGAGATATTAAGATGATCGTCACATGAAGACGGATTAAAGAAAATGTTGGTAGTAGCCAGCTCGAGTGCAAATGTGCAGCATAGTTAAAAACTCAGAGACACCTGAATGACTCAGCTGGGTAAGGCACCAGTTGGTTGAGCAGAATGAGTTGGTCCAGTCAGCACGTAGGTACTGGGCCAGACCCTTCCGATTAACTTGGCTCGGTTTGCCATTTTGGGTTGAGTTTCTGAGTTTTCGAGCTATGATGTGGTGCTCTGGTCAGATCTAATCTAATCAAGTGTTATCTGAGTGAACCCAGATTTAGTTGAGTCATGGTCGAATTGGATTTTTGTCCAAATCATTTACTAAAATTCTGAACAAGTCGAATCAAATTTCATCCAAGTTTTTATACACAAGAAGAGAGAGTATGATGTGAGAAGGAGAGATACCGAAAGCAGAAGCATATAGCTGAATCCAGTTGAAGGCAACTTGGTCAGGCGGAGGGACATGTAGATCGCGTAAGCAAGCGAATTTCCATACGCTCTCTTCCATGACGATGCGGTGGAACCATCGATTCACCAATCCCAGCTTCACCAGACATTTCCCGTCTAGAAACTTTGCAATCTCTGTCCAAATATCCTGTTCGTACCTACGTATACATACAAAAATTCCATGTAAACAGAGCAATATGCAGTAAAAACTAACATCCATACACGCAGACTGAGTTAGTTGCCATTTGGACCCGTTTGGATCAGGAGAAAATAAGGAGCAGAGCCAGAGAGAAACTCCTTATATCACTTGAGATGCACATCGATTTTTCTCCAATAGGTATTTGAATTTGAATAGAAAATCACGGAGGAGAGAAACCATTTTGAAACAATTTATTCAAACAAATACCATAATTATTAGCACTAGAGAAAACAGTGTTTTGGTTTCTCCAAGAGAAATTTTTCCCTCCAAAACATGGTGAAAAATTGTTGCACACAAACAGGGTTTTGAAAACTAGTACTACAAGTGAGTTTCTCAGCCACAGGACTGCTGCAGCATCATTGTAATTTTGAAGCGGGAAGGATTTAGGAGATGGCAGAAATAAGAAGCAAATGAAAACACAGAGCGGAAACTTTATCAGGATCTTCAGATCTGAAAGCAGAAACTACTTATTTTTTGCCTGCTGAAGCTTTTCGAGTTGCAATCGTATAATCGATATTCAACAGCTGATATTCATGTAAAATCAAAACAGAAACAGATGATCTGAATTTGCTGCAATAGACATCCACAAAACTAGATGATGATGATGATGAGAAATCAGCTTTCTCCAAGCTTGTGGAGGTTCTGATCCGATCCGAGAGATGCAAATCACCGTCCGGATCCCTAATTCCTAATACATAGGAAGGAAATTCATCGAGAACAAAGAAATTGAAGGAAATTCGAGCTGATCGGTTCCAATTCTGAAATCGGCTACGATTTCCAGAGTTCGAGATCAATCTCTTCTAATTCTCATGCTGAGATCTGAGATAGATCAAGTTTTCAGCTCCTTTGCGCTAAAAATCACCTGATCTGAACATCTATATGAGAATTGAAGTGAAATCAAATTGTACTAAAAACGTTATTCTACCGCAAATCTCACTCCTCTTCGTCTTTTAGAGAAATCTAATCGATCTGCATTCATACTAGTAGAATTCTACTCCATCAAAAGACTCCAGTCGTTCTGGAGCTGAATCAACCGAGAATTACTGAATAAATCTACTGAGAGAGACAGATCTTCTTCAACAAATCTCACTGCGATTTTGTTTTTGAAGAAATTCATCCGATCTGCATTTACATCGCTAGATGCTTAGTTTACAGAAGATTCTAGTCATTTCGTAGCTGAATCAGCCGGAATTACTAGAAATGAATCTGCTGAGAGAGAGAGAGAGAGAGAGAGAGAGAGAGAGAGAGAGAGAGAGAGAGAGAGAGAGAGAGAGAGTATACCAGTTGAAAATAGAGTGAGGAGAGAGAAAGACAGATCGAGGAGAAGTGCAGGAGGAGATGGAGCTCTCTCTTCGACTGGACTTCGCCATCTTTTCTCTCATTGCTCTTTCCCTTGTTTGTAGATCGCTTTCTTCTTCTCTTTCAACTGTGAGAGAGCAAGCAGCGTATTGGAGAAGGATGAGTGATCGGCTCTTATTTATAGACGCGCGCGGGAAGAAAGACAATTTGAATTGAAAAACAGAAAACAGGAGGAAAAGCTCAAGGTCCTGTGCCTTACAGACCGTATTCCATGAGCCCTCAGATTCTTCATATTTATAGCATTTGCGAGCTGGGGGCACATTTTTTTAGGTGAACCGCAAGGTCGAAAAGTGGGGCCCATCCTAGATGGAGATGACTCAAATGAAATCAATGGGGCTTTGGAAGATCATGATATTCATCTTCCTTTATGACCGTCTAGTTTTAGGCCTGTCACTAATTAAGATGATATTTTGAAAAATATTACAACGAGCAGATTGCATATATATATATATATATCAACTTGTGGGGTCCGATTAAATGCAAGCTTATCAATGGGAGGAGGGCAGATGGAAAGGTCCCCTCGTGAAAAAGGGGTTTCAAAAAATAAAGTTTTTTTTTTTTGGTAAAATATAGTATTAAAGTTTAATGGCATCTTAAGTGGAGATTTTATTGAGATTCAATTCAACGGTGAGTGAGAGTAAAATTGGGTCCAAAGCCAGATTATGGGATAAAAAGAGTATCGAAGGGGCTGCATTGATGAAATGTGCGACCAAGTGGGCCCCACGGTGCTGGACTATGCTAACAGTTGCTTGTAGGAGAGCATTTTACATAATTGTGATGTATTTGTCTAATTATGATTTCAGATAATATTACAATATTTTTAAATTGTTGATGAAATTTAAGATATAAAAAAACACATTAATTATTTTGAAGCTAATTTTTACCATCTATATTTAGTTTTCTGTGTTTTGGTATTTTTGTTTATTTAAATTTTCTTAATGAATTTTGAGAAAACATTGGCACTCGAACTTTACAGTGGGAGTGCAAGCATCCTTGTCTGAAACTAAAGTCTGAGTTGAAAGCTTGACTGAGCTGTGTGATTTTGGTACTCGTATATGTTTCAATTTTTTTTTTGTAAGATCTCACACGCCCAACCCTCACACTCACCCAACTCTCTCACCATCATCGCTAGTGAAGGATTGATTCCTGGTTGTTATAATGTAAGTAATTTTCAAAATATAGAGGGGCTTTTTTTAATTTTTTCAGGCGCTTAATTGCGGAGTTCTGAAAGAATCCGGAGCATTAGCGCTGATAAATGTTTCAAATGGTACGTGTTATACAGTGAGTTGGAGATGGTTAGTATCCATGGTCTCTCGGTATCACATCATCATCCATGGTGATGGATGGTCTCCATGTTTAGTAATAAGCCGGACTTTTATCTTGCTTGTATCATACTCATAACCAGCAGACTGTTGGTTCTGCTAAAAGCCCATACAAGACTATTGATATTATCTAACAAGGGTGCAAAACAAGGAGATCTCTCGGTCGATTGAATGTGCCATGCACTGATTAGTGCCTAAAAGGAGAGGAGATGGCTCCAGTACAGAAAAAGACATAGCTCTGTTGGTGTATTGTGTGAGTGGATTGTCTTCACCACAAAAAACAAGGGAAGATTAGTATACTTATATGGGATTTGATCCTCATGGTCCTGAGTTCATAGCACTTGGTCTTCGAAGATCCAAACAGGACCCATGTGTGTCTGGATTTAGCCAAACACATCCTAGGAGGTAAGGTAGTTAGATATGCTTTTTCAGGTACATGGTAGGGCAATGAAATAAAAGAATCCCAGTTGATTAAAGATGAGGATGTATAGATCCAACAGATTCCATAACATGAACATAAAATCAAGTAGTATCAACTGCAGACGCCATGTCAAGAAAGAAATAGGCATAAGGTGCTGAGACACAAGAACACTACAGAGCAATGTCTCCCATGATGACCACCCATTGGGGCTTTAATCTTTTGATGGTCAGCCATACTGTCACTTGTCTACACTATGGCGACCTTCTATAAGTTTAACATTTCGTCGGCATGGTCACAAATAATTATCATGCGATTCTTTCGATATCTTTTTTCATGTCGTCTTATCATTTGGTGGAGTTTGAATTTTGGCAGTTCCATCAGATACTTGTCTACTTGAGCAGCTGCTTGCCGGTCCTCTCAGATGGCCCACACCACCAGTGACTTTCCACGTCGGCAATCTCCAGTGGAAAAGAGCCCTTCAACATTGGTTGAGGAGTGACCATACTCTGCTTTGAAGTTTGACGGATTGTCTCGCTCCAAGCCCAACTTACCTGCAATTGTCTGGATGATTTCGAAGAAGCAGAAATAAACTCCATTAGGAAACAGGGATCTGGTATATTTTTCAATAAATTTGTGGTATCATAATCATAAGATCATTCGTCTTATTTTTTTTCTTTCTAATTGGTACCATGTCATTTCCACCACTTATAGTCCAATAATAAAAGTTCATCAGGCAGATTTCTATCCAGATGAAACAGACCTATGCTTTCCATTAAACACTAGATAAAGTATAGGAAGCAACTGGGTGTCTGTTGAAGTGAAATCATAATTATCCGCAACTTCAACATACTTATCAGGTGCAGACGCTGCCAATCCAAAATGAGATGGAACCACCATTCTTAATGGTCACCAGATAAAGATAGGACTTCTGTGACTTCAGTTGAAACATTATAATTTATTTATTATAACAAGAACAATATTCCACTAGATAAATAAATAAATATTAGATTAAAATATGAAAGATTTCTTTTCTATTATTTAGCTTCTGATGAAATATGGTTGTAAATTGTGATTATAAGGTTGACAGGAAAAGGAATTAACCAATATAACAAGCAGATGTAGGAAAGATGAGTGCTCACCAACTCTGGACCAAGAAACCCTACTGGTAAAAGTACCAGATCAGCCTCAATCAACTCCTCAGAGCCTTCAACTTCCTGAAACTGAAACATCCCACTAGCATCCTTTGCCCAGCGCACCCGCTTCACTTCAAGTCCTTTAACAGCCGCATTTTCATCTCCCACAAACCGCTTCATCAAGATCTCATAAGATATTGGATCCCTTACAAACTTAGCTGCTGCTTATGGGTGACCATAGTCCAAACGGAAAATACAAGGCCACTGCAAAGCCAAAACATTTCACAGAACCACACATCAGAACAAAATGAACTTAGTCATTCCTCTTCTTTTTCCAAAGGGAGAAAAGGTGAGAATAGTTGCAATTCATAGAATTCTTCACAGTGAAAAAAAAGAGTGCATTTAATAGGCCAGAATTACAATGTTTTATAGAGGTTTGAGGGAAATAGGAAGAATATATTGAAATGGCCTTTTCAGAAAGGAGTCAACCTGAGGCCATGGGTTGCCTGGACCTCTGGTTCGAGGTGGCTCGGGAAGAAGCTCCAGATTTATGATGTCTGTGCATCCATGCTGGATAGAAGTTCCTATGCAGTCAGTTCCCGTGTTGCCACCTCCTATGACCACTACCTTCTTCCCCTTTGCATATATGTATTTCCCATCCCACAGGTTGCTGTCTAGCAAGCTCCTGGTGTTTGCATGAAGAAATTCGATCGCAAAATGAATTCCTGAGAGCTCTCGTCCAGGAACAGGAATATCCCTGCACAAAGTACAAACAATAAGGTTACGTGGTTTCATGCCCAAAATAAAATTTCCAACAAAAGCATTTTTTGATTGGTAGAAAACAAAAAACACTGACATCTGAATTCATTGTTGGCTCATGAGATACAACATTAGATACTGGTAACAAAGATTGAGGCTTTTCAAAGTTCAGACTAACTTTTGTCAGAAACTAGCCCAGCTGACCCCTTCAATTGAACTCTGAATAGTTTTCTACACCACAATGAGTGATATTTTGAAAATAGGCAGAAAGCTTTTAGAGGCTCAACTGATTCTCCAATATTGCCCATGATCATGTGGGGACTGTGCAAGGTCATCATTATGTTAACAGGAAAATGCCTTCCAAATGCAAATCACAAACTTCGTTTACTTTGTTTTCCTTGTCTCCTATAATCCATCCCCCAAAATCACAAACTTCCTTTACTTCGTTTTCCTTGTCTCTCTTATCAGGGTGCCTGTATGAAATACTCTCACGCTCATAAGCAATAAAGCCTCGATGCTTGAGAGGATCTCGAAGCCTTGTTGGTCTCTTTAATGGTTTTGTATCTGCCTCCTGTTCACCAGATGTATCTTTAGAACCTTATCAAGAATTTGACTGATATAATACATAAAGTAGTTCTTGGAACACATAAGCTTGTCGAAGAAGGAAATGACGAATGATGATCAATCAGATCTGTTACAGAAGAAAACCGCTTTCTATTGATAAAATGTCAAGATACATCTTCAGTCATGAAACAATATTTGTCTTCTCCAGTAGTCATTATGGCCTTAAAACTTCTACTATGACTGAAGTAATGTCCCAGCAAAACACATTAAGTAAACAGAATAGTGAATTACATGAAGGAAACCGTTGGGAGTAACATTTAAAAACTGTCTACGACGACAAGTCTACAATAGCTTTGTAACAGATAGTGTAATAAAAAAGAGCAATGTTCCTTTGCATACGCCTCTCACCTCCTTATTGTGAGAGGCAGCTTGATGGGGCCCACCTTGGGCCCTACTGATCATGGGACCGGGGGGATGGAAAGAGATGGGCCCAGATATCAACTTTTGGGTCAATCCCATGCCTCTAACCCCTTCATTTGTGGCCCACAAGTTTAACTACTTTATATTTAAGAAAAAATTTGACCCTTGATCCAACGGTCCAGTCCATTCATACAGATCGGTGAAGACCCAATGGATCCAGTGTAATTTAGGGGGTCCCGTCTATGTATGGTTCAGATGGATCATAAGGTGGGCCCTACCATCTTGCCCCTCACCGTAATACGATGAGAGGCTTATCCATAGGAAAATCTCCCAATAAAAAATAACTTATCCACTTTGTTGATCAACGATGAAGCTGCTAACTTCTGTAACTCTTCGAATGCATCCTTTCCCATCAACTCTGCCTCCTACGTAGTCTCAGCGTCAAGAGCAATTTTCTCCACCTCCATGTTTTTAAGAACTTGCTTATAATCTCTTGGCAATACTTTCACAAACTTTGGAAGAAGGATCTCAAAATTGCCAAGAACTTCTCGTGCTTATTCACTGTTTGTATGTCTGCATCATCATTCTCAATGTTGCAATGTCCTCTTCCTCTTCAACTTTATCAAGATCCACACTCTCACGATTGCAACGGGAATGAAATTTTCCTTCCACATCAAGAACATAAGCAATACCACTGCTCATGCCAGCTGCGAAATTCCTTCCAGTTTTCCCCAGGATAACAACATTACCACCTGTCATGCACTTGCACCCATGATCACCAACACGTTCAACAACAGCTTTAGCTCCTGAATTACGTACACAGAATCTCTCAGCAGCCATCCCATTGAAATAAGCTTCCCCACTTGTTGCCCCACAGAGAGCAACATTACCAATGATGATGTTTTCCTTTGGATCAAACTTGCTTAATCTTGGAGGATAAACTACGATCTTACCCCCAGAAAATCCTTTCTCTACATAGTCATTACTGTCACCTTTGAGCTCCAGTGTGATTCAAGGAGAGAGGAATGCGTCGAGGATTTGGCCAGCACTCCCAATAAATCTTACAAGGATAGTATCATTTGGAAGCCCATTCATGTGATACCGCTTTGTGGCTTCATGGCTAAGCATGGTTCCAACTGCGCGGTTTACATTCCGAATTCGCATCTCAATGTATATTGGAAGGCTCTTTTCTAAAGCAGCCTTAGACAAGGATATAAGTTTCTGGTCTAAAGCCATATCCAAACCATGGTCATGTTTCAGGATGCAGTGTTGAGCAGCATCTGGCCGAATGTCAGCTGCAGGATGAAGTAAGAGCATTAAGTCAATGTTCCATAGTTTCTTGTTGATCTTGACCACTTCCTTATCAATTTCTAACATATCTGAACGCCCAACCATTTCATTGATGGTGCGGAATCCCAGCTGAGACATGATTTCCCGCACCTCTTCAGCCAGCGTAAAGAAAAAGTTTATGACATGCTCAGGTTCTCCAGTGAATTTCTAGCGAAGAAGGGAGGACTCTCGTCGTAGCAATGCCTGTCAAGGACTGAAAATAGCGGTAAGCGGCGGGCAGCTACGAGTCGGGCGATACGTAGCGTACGGGATACGTAGCGGACATAGCGGTGCAGATTTGAAAAAATTGCCCAAAAAATCTGAAAAAATTTCAGGAAATCCAAGAAAAATTCATAAAATGAAAGAATATGTGGTTTTTTTTTTTTTTTTTTTGCAAAAGTAAGAAAATGGGACGATAGCGGTGCCCTCAAATATTGAAGTCCTATATCGCGTTTGTTATCAATAGAAATAATAGTAATGATTTAGTTTTTTCACATGTATCATGTTTTTTAGTCATACTAACTTAGAAGTAATGGAAAGCTCATTAAAAAATAAATAAATGAAAAAAACTAGAACATGAATAAAGGCATAAGACTTAAGAGTTAGGTCATTGACGTCATTAATGAATATTGAACAATTAAATATCAATACTTCAACAAATCAAGGTTCAAATTCAATCAAGTGAATGAACTATGAAGTTATAAAGTGATCAACAATCAACATTCAACACCAATTTAGAAATGACAGAATAGAGAGTTAGTGAAGGAACTAGGAATACCTTAGTCACCAGCACAATGAGGGTTCTTTATAAAATAATTTAATAAAGACCAGTTTGAAATCTAGTGGTAATAGATAACTATATCTTTACTACCATACAATTTCAAACATAATTAAACAGGTTTAATATCTTATCTAGCAAGTTATGATAATAATAGACATCCAAGCACAAAAACGAAAGACAACCAGCAAAAGAGTCCTAGCTATCATGGTCAAGTATGATTATTTTGTCTTCATGATTGCCACTTCTTTAAACAATGCGCTTCACGAAGGGGGTCCGGGGGTATCCCCCGAAAAAAAAAAAAAAAAACGATATGTATCGGCCGCCACGTTTTGTGGCGGTTGTAGCGGCCGCAACGGTGCGATACCCGCTATTTTTTAAATAGCGTGGCGGTACCGGCCGCCACGGCCGATATTTTTATCCATGATGCCTGTCACAGCCCCGCCCAACTCAGCATGATATTTTCCGCTTTGGCGGACGAGCAAGCGCGAGGACTTCCCAGGGGATCACCCATCGCGGTACTGCTCCTGTGTGAGCACGCTTAACTCCGGAGTTCTTATGGGATTCAGGGCCGCACGGCTTTAAAACGTGTCATGTTGAGTTAAGATGGGGTTTAACTTATAAGCCCAGGGTTAAGACTTGGATATTTCCAATGTGGGACTAGCGGAGACTCACCGTTGAAAGCCCGTGGTTGACATGCTACGCCCCATGATTAAGTGTGCCGCCCGGACCAAGTTCTCACACTCTCCCCCACCGGAAATAGAGCCATCATCGGCTCTGATATCAACTGTCACAGCCTCACGACCCTCGCCCAACTCAACATGGTTTTGTCCGCTCTGGCCCACGTGCGCGCGCGAGGACTTCCCAGGAGGGTCACCCATCCCGGCACTGCTCCCGCACGAGCACGCTTAACTCCGGAGTTCTTATGGGATCCAGGGCCGCACGGCTATAAAACACGTCATGTTGAGTTAAGACGGGGTTTGAGTTATAAGCCCAGGGTCAGGACATGGATAATTCCGATGCGGGACTAGCGGAGACTCAACGTTGGAAGCCCGTGGTTGACACGCTACGCACCATGGTTAAGGGTGCCGCCCGGACCAAGTTCTCACAATGCCTATAGGGCAAGTGTTCTAATGGCATTTTCGCATCATGATGCAACCAAGGATCATTAGAGGGGCTGTGCTGAAACCGAATTCTTGTGCACCAAGTAAGGCAGCAATCTTAATTCTTAACATCTCTTCCAGTTTTTAGTCGGCCAACCGTCTGAAGAATAGTTCGGCCACGAAGGTCATTTGCAACTAGAGTTTGGTGAGTCTCAGCAAAACCAAGCTCCCAGGGAAGCCCTGCATTATTGATTCCAGTCCAACGAGAAGCTCCTGTACCTCCATCATGACCTGAGATCAAGACATGGTCAGCATGGCCTTTCACAACACCACTGGCGATTACTCCCACCCCCACCGCAGATACCAACTTTACACTGATTCGGGCCCCCTGGATTGGAATTCTGGAAAGGACTATCAGGAGTCAGAATTGCTATGTGATATACTATATATCCACCAACTGGCAGATGTACAAGTTCCAAACTTCTACAGGCAGGCAGCAACACAGAAACTCAGAGCAATGAGTTACCAAAGTATTAATTTGGATAAGAAGTTTCTTGTGGATCACCAAAATTACAAAGAAAAAACAGTAGTGCCAAACAGAAGAGGCGAATTAAGTTTCTTTCTATCAAACAGAGTGATGTGTTTTCTCTTTCGAAAATAATATTAAAAGAAAGTTATACCTTCAGGTCATGAATCAGTAGGGCAAGATCTTCAATGGAATATATATCATGATGAGGAGGGGGACTGATCAGTCCCACACCAGCAGTGGAATTCCTTGTGACTGCAATATCCCTAGTAACCTTGTGGCCTGGAAGTTCACCTCCTTCACCTGGCTTTGCACCTTGTGAAACCCAGGTAGCTAACCTCATCAAAAAATAGTCAACTAGCTAACAAAAACAAAACTTCAAGTTTATATAGAACCTACCTATCTCAGAGGTATGCATCACTCATAGCTACAAAGACACACTAAGGTGCTTTGCATACTTGATGACATCTGCCCATAAACATATAATTATAAACAAGAGGAACCTCTGTTCCAACTGGAGTGGAGGGCTAAATGAGAAGCATGCGACCCAAACAACAAACACATGAAATATAAAATGATACTGAAGTACCACACAGAGCCGCCAATTACCTAAGCCATCTTTATCTGGAGTTCATCAGCATTTGTAAGATAATAGCTTGATACTCCGAATCTTCCACTTGCAACCTGCTTAATTGCACTTCTTTTAGGATCCATTGAACCATCCGCAAGAGGCACCATTCAGGATGGATTCTCACCCCACTCACCTTCAAACAACTCATATTCAATAATAAATAAATAAAACAAAGTTTAGATAACATGTCCAACCAAGAATGTTCGTGAAGTCATTTGAGATTCACAGAACTTACAAACCTGAAAACAAAGACGGAATGAAAAGGAGGGGGGGGCTGGGCTGCACCAAATACAAGTTGTGTGACAAATGAATGTGTATAAAAACACATTAACATATATATATTGAAATGGTTACTGTTAAGCCAATATAAGACTTAGTTAATGCTAGTTAAAAGATGGTTCAGAAATGCCCCAGCTGAAACCAATGGCTGATAAAATGGTACTCAGCCTTTTAGTTTTAAAAGAGAAACCGTAAATATGAATAGATAATATATAAAAATATACATCTTCATTCATAATATTTTCTATGGTGTTTTGGATGTAGAGACCCTGAAATTTGTGAAATAACAGTAGAAGAAAAGTTGTTCTAAATGAGTTTTAGTTGGAACTGCTTGCCACCAAAAGTCAGTAACTGTCGCTGTCAAAACCATAAGTATGAAACAGAATCAAAGAAAGTATCGTTAACTGAAACCTACTACAAATTGCTTCAGGAAGAAGATAAAATGGCCATTTGAATGAAAAAATAGCTTGTTATATTTTTTATTGATGATCATAGATGCGATGAGGAAGAGGAAAGAAAAAAACAGTTGGTCAGATACTTAAAAAATAATAAAAAAGAAAGGGACAAAAAAAGAAAATAAAAAAAGAATCAACTGTTTTTTTTTTTTTATGAACAGCACGACAGTATTTGATTTCCCTCCAAGTTTGTTCATTGCAAGAGCGAGGGTTGTGTGTGCCTCTACAGATATCAATCCATAACTCATTGCGCCAGTAGCAAAACACTTCACAATCTCACTGGCAGGTTCCACTTCATCTAACAGAATGTTTGCCTCCTTCTCTTTAATTTTAACATGCCGCGCAAATTGCAGGCCTTGTTCAGCTCCTGTAAACATCTAGAATATTATATGCGGCCACACTGTTTCCACGGGCTGCTTCTTGCAGCTTTGAAATGGCAAGGGGATCATTGAGATGTACTTCGCCCCCTTTCTCCAGTGATAGTCTCCAGGATTGGGCAGGGCCACAGCCTCTGCACTTCCACGAGGTAAAGCCCTGCTTGGAAATGCAAGCTGAAGTGCATCCCAAGCAAGCATTTCAAATGTTGCACCCTCTACTCTGCTGGGAGTCCCTTTAAAACACCTCTGAATTGCCTCAGAAGAAAGACCTAGAGCTTCAAAAATCTGAGCACCTTTGTAAGAAGCCAAAGTTGATATCCCCATTTCGGCGAGAACTTTCATCATTCCATAATTGGTAGCCTTAAAACACTTTCTGACAAGATCCTCCCTGGAATGAATCTCCCCATTTGGTTTAGGGAGGATTTTTCCATCAATCTACAATCGCCAAATGGCTTCTATAGCCAAATATGGGCATATAGCATCAGCGCCAAATCCAACAAGAGTACAGAAATGGAGCACTTCTCGAGGCTCTGCAGTTTCTACTAGCAAACCTATTTGAGTGTGCTCATGCTTTGAAATTAGATGGTGATGAACAGGCAGAACAGCACCAACTGCCAGGAGGGAGCTTACTGCAACACGCACTGAGAGAAAGCTACATTTTGAAAAAAAAAAAAAACTCATACTGTGAGCCACCTAATGGAAAGTCTAGAAAACACAAGGTGCATATGGACGCATTAGATAAAATGACAAATACCAGAATATATTGGATAAAGAAAATTATTCAAATAAACCCTGAATCACCACATTGTCAATATTCAATGTTGTCGAAGCATATCACCTAGATTGAAGTAATCAGTAAATATTTGTACTGATTCTGTCCAATGGAGAATCAGATCAAGAAAACTGTGACAAATTCTACAACATCACCGTATGACTATGGGATAAGTAGCCATCTGGCCTACCCCTACTGTACAAAGGGAGAACTAAAGCACAGTTTATTCCCACAATGCGTCATAACCTGTAACCACTTAAATACAGATTGTAATTGCATCTAAGAATTCTATGTAAACAGGGAACACCACACACAATGAAGATATACCTTTCACAGCCATTCTTGTTCATTCCTTCCTATCACTTGCTTTCTTATTGCATTAAAATAAATAAATAAATAAATAATTCAAATAAACCCAGTCCAGCACAAGATTGGTGCATCTCCTTAAAATCTGTAACCATGTGGCCCTCTTATTGTCAATTATATTGTTGTCAAGATATTGCCAAAATCAGAGTAAACAGGTAAATTTGTACTATGGCAAATTATATTCAAACTCTGCTGCTATTTAGGGGTAAACAAACAGGTACTTTTTAAATTAAACTTAGATTGAAAATCATACTAGTATCAATACTGAATATCTTAAGAGTTCCAATTTCACCTTTGTAAATACTATTTTTCTTTCTTCGCGACAAACTTCAGATGTAGGCTGAAACATCATTCCAACAGCATACTCACCAGGTGGCAGAAGCTCAAATTCAACACCCTTAGATACCTGAAAATGTAAATTCTAATATAGTTAAAATAATCAGAGAAAAAATAATGGATGAGAAAAGGCTAAGTTGATGAAGGTGACCCAACAATCAGTTTAAGCAAAAATTAAAAAAAAAAAGTAATAATACAAAGATAAACATCAGGAAATGAAACGATTTAAATCATCATCATCATCAAAGCCTTGTCCCAACTATGTTGGGGTCGGCTACACGAATTATGTTTCTCCATTCCGATCTATCTTGAGCCAAATCCTCAGATAAATGAAATGATTTAAATATCATTCAGAAAATTATGGTCAGAAAATTCACTATACCTCAGCAAAGAAGTCATGGGGTAGAGCAACAAGAATTCCTACTCCATCTCCAGAATTTGGTTCACAGCCACACCCACCTCTGTGGGTCATCCAAACCAACATCTCAATAGCATCTATCACCTGCAAATCCACAGAATATTACAAACACTCATATGCAGAGTTAATTTTATGTATGTAAATAAAAAAAAAAAAAAAGATGACAAGTGCAGCAATAGAACAGGAAAAGGAAGAAAGAAACATAAACCTTCTACTAAAAAATTATACTTGCTGTTTTTGTGCTGTATTAAGCAGATAACTCTGCAATAAATCCAACCCCACAAAAATCCTTATCAAAGGATGGATCATATATACCTAGCAGCTTCTCTGGCACGGTTTGCTTCCATGAAGGCTCAAAGAGGCAATGCTCCTTGGATGATTAATTCTAGTTGGAAAGTCTGATTCATTTCGAAGCTGAAAGGTCTAACCTGGAATGGGTGCCATTGTTGGAATATCCCTTGAAGGAAGGAATTTCAAAGAAATAAGGAATCTTTGTCAGAACTTGGACGAGAATCTAAACGATGTTTCTACAATTTTGATGCAGAAGTAGTTATCTTTCTCAATGATATAGTTGTTCTATCAAACAACTAACGATTTTATCCCAACTATCAACTAATGATAGTTTCAAAAAGAGGGGTTTCCAAGAAAAAGATTTTCCCCACCGTTTCTTTACTTTCCCCCCAAAAAGATCCTTTTTTTAAAACACTGCAGCACAAAAACAAGCCCTAGAATTCTGAAAAAGCAAGGCCGATTTCTCGAAAATGCTTCCCTTCGCACTTAAAGTGCAAAAACAAGTGAAAACAGACGGATCTAAGATCAACTTCGAAGGAAATAAAGACTTCCAGTCAGATTTCCACCGTTTCTTCGATTTTTCACCAAAAGCTGCTACTTTCTAACTTGAAAAAAAGCACGGAAACTAACAGAAACATAAGAACAGATCCGATTTCGGAAGCCGAAATCGCCTCAAGATCCTTCTACACAGATATTCTGCCGTTTTTACAGAACTATACACCGCCAATCGCTTCTTTCTGCAGTGAAAACAGCAGAAATCAACGAAAAACGAATGAAATCAACTGTTTGGACGCAGAAAAATCAGTGAGATTCTTAATATCTCTCTCTCTCTCGCTTATCTCTTGGTTCTAGTGCAGATCTCCTGCAGAATGCAGAGACAGAGAGTCACGGCCAAAAAGATCTCGTAATCATAGTTATCAATTTCGTTAAGCCGAAATAACCGAAATCTCAAAAGAAATACTTGGTCCGGTTTATTAATTTCACCTCTAAAGTTAGTCAAGTTAAATATCACATCAAAATCACTTTTTATCAAAACTTCCTCCATCTTTTTTAACTAAAAATAAAAAAATAACTAAATTTACTCACTAAAAAATAAGAAAAATTACATTTTTCCAAATAAAAAGTCAAAAATATTATATCCCAAATAACTAAAAACAAAATACCATCATAACTCACTTATATTTTATTTATTCTTTTTATTTCACTTTTTCACCCATAAAAATAATGATGTGATATATACATCATCTTCACTACACTATTTAAATTAACAAACGGGGCCCAAGTGCGGTCAATTTCGTTGGCTGCCCGAAATGTCCGAATTATTGTGGGAAATTTATCCAAGTTTTTACCTCAAAAGGCTGTTTACTTTTAGAGGATTTTACCCGAAAAATCCTTTAAGACTTGTAAAAAGCCAAAAGCACCATCCACATCTTATAATGACCACATTAGTCTCAAAGGCCCTATTTGGTATTTTTTTTTAACTTTTTCTTTAAGCAGGGATATCCCTGCTCATTTCCCGTAAACAAAACCCAAAACCCAAAAATCCATCATCTCCCATATCAGATTGAGGAAGGAAGGAAGAACCAAACCCTAACCCTAAAATGAAGAAGGTGCAGGTCTTCGTCAAAACCCTAACAGGCAAAACCATAACCCTAGATGTCGAATCCTCTGACACCATCGACAATGTGAAATCCAAGATCCAGGACAAGGTGGGCATTCCCCCGGACCAGCAGCGCCTGATCTTCGCCGGAAAACAGCTCGAGGATGGCCGGACCCTCGCCGGCTACAACATCTAGAAGGAGAGCACCCTCCACCTCGTCCTCTGCCTCCGAGGCTGCATGGCCAAGAAGAGGAAGAAGAAGACCTACACCAAGCCCAAGAAGATCAAGCACAAGAAGAAGAAGGTCAAGCTCCCCGTCCCAACTGAAACCACCTTGAGAGACAATACTCTGCCGCTCACAGCACTAACAATGGCAGGGATATCCCTGTTCACAGCATTAATTTGGGCGGGGATATCCTCGTCCCAACTGAAACCAGTCCTTGAGAGACAGCACCCACAATACTCTGGTGGGCGGGGATATCCCCGTCCCAACTGAAACCAGTCCTTGAGAGACAGCACCCACAATACTCTGGTGGGCGGGGATATCCCCGCTCACAGCACTAACAAAAGCAGGGATATCCCTGTTCACATCACTAATTTGGGCGTGCACTGTCTTCTTCTTCCTCTGACGTTCTGGAATCTGATCTCTGCAACTGAAGAGGTTCTAATATGAACCCAGATGAAAAAGACCCAAATCTCCCCTCAAAATGATGAATCCAAGCACAATAGCTTTTTAATCCTTACAGATCCAAGAAAACCCTTCTACTTAAAAGAGGAGAGGAAGAACTGCAGGCTGTCGGTGCTGAACCATAGGGAATAAGGGAGAGAAATGAAGAAAGACGGAGGAAGAGAAGAAGTCGAACATGGTAAAAGGCAAAAGGATTTTTGGGAGGAGCAGGGATATCCCTGCTCAGAGAAGAAAAGAAAAAAAAACCAAATAAGGCTTTTGAGACTACTGTGGTCATTATAAGATGTTCATGGTGCTTTTGGCTATTGACAAGTCTTAAAGGATTTTTCGGGTAAAATCCTCTTACTTTTATTGTTATAAAAACTGTATTTAAACTTTACTAGGTTAAATCTTTGCTAACCCATTGAAAATTCAAATCGGAACTAAAACCACTGGGCTTCACAACATTGCTTTCAATTTACATTTGACAGATGCCACGTAGATAATTGCTCTTCATCAATCGAATCAAATCACTTGAGATATATTTTAAAAAAAAATGCACTGCATTGTGTTTCCCATAACTATTCAATAGCATCTACATAAATAGAAAATTAGGAAAGTGGTCGTAAGTACATTAATGCACGGTCATGAGATGAATGCACGAGTAAAGTGACTTGACATTTAGAGAAATATAAAATGAGTGATTGTGGAGCGAAGTGAGCAGAATAATCTTGTATCCGTCATTTTATTGGAGAAGCCAATATATGATGAGAAAGAGGCGTTTGCGACAAATGAGATGAGGAAGAGGAAGAGGAAGAGTTTTTTTTTATTTTAATCAAGAGATTTAATTAAAAGAGGTTTTGTCAAATCTTTATAAGGATGAAGAGAAAGGAGAGAAAGAAAGAGTGTAGAGGGAGAGGGAGAGAAAGGAGGTTAGATGGAGAAAAAAGAAAGACATAAAGAGGAGGTTAGATTAGAGATGTCAAGTGGGCCGTGTCGGGCCGGCCCGCCAGTCAACGGGCCGTGGCACGGCACGGCCCGGTCAACGGCACGGCCCATGACGCGGGCCGTGCTGGGCTGAGCTTCGCAGGCCCGCTGGCTCGTTTCGCACGGCCTGCCAGGCTAGCGGGCCAGCCCCTGCGGCCCGCCAGGCAAGCCCAAAAATGCGTATTTTTAAAAAAAAATTGTCAGTTTTATTTCTAAGAGAAGTATGTCATGTAAGTAATCCACACACTAAAATATAATTCACTTGAACTTCCCATTCTATCCATGCAAAGTTGTACACTGGTATCCGCAAACAAACTCAAAAATCAAAATGCATTGTACATTAATAAATTTTAAAAATTAGTTGTTTTGATTAGTTTATCTTCGAAAATAATTCTTATGTGACACTGGATCTTATTATTTTTCTATTAGTAAAAAGATGAAAGTATGATTTATTTTGAAACTGAGGAATGCGGGATAGCCCAGTGGTAAGGGTGTCCCATTTTACATGTCGGCCATGGTTCATCCTTGGCTAGGTAGATAGTCTCACATGTCTTGTACCACTCACCCATACTAGGGTAAAAAAATAATATTTTGCTACTATAATTACTCCCTTCCAGGGAAAATTCTCTCCTTTCCCATTTGCCAATGTGGAAACTTGCAAGTAACAAGAAATGGTCATCAGAATCTCTAAGAGCATCTCCAACGGATATGTTATTTTGGAGATGTCAAATTCCATTTAAAGACTTATGTGGCAATTTGAAGGTTTAAATTCGACATTTCTTAAAATAGGAATTCCACCTTATGTGTCAAATTACATGAAAAGTTCCCCCTTCTTCTTCAGTTCTACATTGTTAGTGTAAATTTGTCTTTATTCAATAATGTTGTTATTTTTTATAAATTATAATAACTTATTATTTTTATTAATCAATTACGTATATTATATATTCATTTGCGTTTAATTTTATTGCATAATGATTATCATAAAAATAAAAGTTTGACCACCATGCTTAAAGTACAACACATAAGTACAAAAAAATAATAATTACAGTATCTATAGTATGAAAATATAGTTATTTTTATAAAATACCTCATGGCTAAAGTCTAACTACTTTAGGTTCTCATCCCTATCTAAAGTGATTAAATTCTCATCCTAATCTAACTAGTAGTTTAATACTCTAAAGTGGTTAAGTTTTCATCCTCATCTAACTAGTTTTAATATTATTTGGATAAATTTTTGTATACAATAGTTAGTTGGTCCAGTGGTTATGTTTACCTCTTAAATCCTAATGGTAGTGAGTTCGAATCACACCTAGCACACACATTTTATTTATTTTTAAATTTATATATAGGTTACGCAGGTCGAGCCGACCCTTGGGCTTACTAAAATTTAATCCAAGATAAACTTAAACCAAAAAGGGAAAAGTAACTAAAAAGTAGTAGGCTTAAATCGTGGGTCCCAACAATGTTGCACATGTGGTCATGAGGACCACTCATGTCTAACAATCTCCCACTTGGTCTCCCACTTGGTCTAAATGACCACACATATGTGATCTCCCACTTGGTCAAGACGACCATATAAAAGCAATCCACCTTTTATAATATATTTTTGAAAAATAACTAGTTGAAAAAAAAATTGTTTGGACTCAACTTGGATTCAACTAAATTTAAAAATTCCGACGAGTGGCCACTCATTTGTAAAAACAGCCCAATCAATCTTGTTTATGCTAATTCTTGTATACTGTAACTAAATGAAATCAATAATGCGAATCATGGCGGTCAAACATCAATTTTGCGACATAATTCCTTCCACGTACCACAACATTAGTAATTCCATTTAGTCAAGTCATAAATCGAGGAAAATAATAGGAGTGGACTAAAATTCCTAATTATTGGTCCAACTGAAATTTATCTTGCTTTTCAATAATGAAGTAATTGTGCACAACAAAAATAAGCAAGAGAACATAATCAATATTAATGAATATTGATCAACAAAAAAAATGTCTAATTAAATAGCATAAATCCATTCAACCACATACATTAAGGTAACACAATGAGACCCATTTCTCTAACATGATCATTATAGGCCTCAGCCAGTAATGTTTTGGTCATAGGATCTGCAATCATGAGCTTTGTACTGATTTGCTCTATAGACACTAAACCATCCCGAACCTTCTCTTTAACGTCAAGATATTTTATCTGAAAATGTTTTGCAGCGCTAAAACTCTTGTCATTGTTAGAGAAGCGAATAGATGAGGTATTATCACAATAAATTTTCAGCGGCTTAGAAATGGAATCCATGATCTGAAGCCCTGAAATAAAATTTCGTAGCCATATAGCTTGATTAGTGGCCTCAAAGCATGCCACAAATTCTGCTTGAAATGTGGAAGAAGCAATTGTAGTCTGTTTAACACTTTTTCACGAAACAGTCCCACCAACAAGGAGAAAAATGTATCCTGATGTAGATCTCCTTGTGTCGAGGCATCCAGCAAAATCTGAGTCTGAATATCCAATCACTTCCAAGTGATCAGATTTTCTATAAGTGAGCATATGTTCTTTAGTCCCTTGTAAATATCGCATGACTTTCTTTGCTGCTTTCCAATGTACCATGCCAGGGTTAGACTGATACCTTCCTAGCATGCTAACTGCAAAACTGATGTCTGGACGGGTACAAGTTTGAGCATAGAAAATACTTCCTACAACGGAAGCATATGGAATATCTTACATCTGTTTTCTCTCGATGTCATTTCTTGGACATTGATCTTTGGAGAATATATCACCTCTTGATATAAGTGCTTTTCCTCCAGAATAGTTCTGCATATTGAATCTTTCAAGAACTCTATTGATATAGGTTTTCTGTGAAAGTCCTAGTATTCCTCGAGATCTGTTTCTAATAATCTCAATTCCAAGTACAAAGGATGCTTCACCTATATCTTTCATTTCAAAATTCTCTGTGAGGTATTCTTTTGTTTCATGTAGTAGGCCAAGATCACTACTAGCAAGTAGGATGTCATCTACATATAAGACTAAAATAATGAACTTGCTCCCACTGATCTTCAGGTATATACATTGATCAACAATGTTTTCCTTAAACCCAAAGGAGGTAATGGTATCATGGAACTTAATATACCATTGCCTTGAAGCTTGTTTAAGCCCATATATAGATTTCTTTAATTTACAAACTAGTTTTTCTTTGCCTTTTTCCTCAAATCATTCTGGTTGTTTCATATATACCTCTTCAGATAAATTCCCATTTAAGAACGCTGTTTTCACATCCATTTGATGTAACTCTAAATTAAAATGAGCTACTAATGCCATTATGATTCGAAAAGAGTCTTTCGAAGAAATGGTGAAAATGTCTCTTTATAATCAATATTTTGCCTTTGAGTAAATCCCTTAGCTATAAGTCTGGCCTTAAATCGTTCGATTTTGCCCTTTGAGTCTCGCTTGGTCTTAAAAATCCATTTACATCCTATAGTCGCAGACCCTTGAGGCAATTCGATGAGATCCCAGACTTTATTTATTGACATGGATTTTAACTCTTTTTGCATGGCATCAATCCATTTATTCGAATCATCTCCTTTAATGGCTTGTGAAAATGTTACCGGATCTTCTTTAACACCTATATCAAAATCAGATTCTTGAAGATAAACAATATAGTCATCCGATATAGCAGACCTCTCCAGGCGGGCCCGGCACGGCCCGCTCCAGCCCGCTCCACTGCGGGCCGTGCCACTAGGCAGTGCCGTGCCAGGGGTTTTCCCTGGCGGGCCGTGCCGTCCCGGCCCGTGCCCGTTTGACATCTCTACGGTTAGATGGAGAGAAAGGAGAGAGACAAAAGGAGGAGGTTAGATGGAGATGGAGAGAAAAGAGAAACATAAAGAGGAGGTTAGACGGAGAGAAAGGAAAGAGACAAAAAGAGGATGGAGAGAAAGGAGAGACATCGTTCAATGAGTCATTTCAAGATGAGTTCTTCTTCTTCTTTTTTAATTCAAAATTGAGATGTATTAATTGGGTCCCACTTCCATATGCTGATGTGGCTAGTTGTGGATAGATTTAAACTAGAAAAACTTAAAAAAATGTTCCTCAACTGCACCAATCATTTTGTACCTTTTAAGAGAAAGAATTATGGTAAGTGATGCGCTTAAATTTTATACTTATATGTTAAATATTATTTTATCATAATAATCAAATGCATAGAGTATATTTATTTTATTTTGTTTTTTATTTTACCTAGCATATATTTATATTTTGATTTTATTTATTTTTCTCAAACGTAATTCCAAAACTTTCACTGAACTTCCGAATGGGCTGAAATATGTCATTTTAGAGGTCAGGCCGAAATGGGATCTGAAACGAAATTAACAACTTTGCTTTTAATTGATTCCTCTTCTTCTACTTCTCTTTCTCAATTTCAAGTATTTGAGGATGAGATGTGGAGACCATGTCAACTAGTGGGACCCAGTTTCCATGTGATAGCTGGAATTTTTCTGCAAATGGATAAGACACATGGATTTTTGCTCTTGATGTGATACGCGAAAACAGCTTGTGGTCATGGCTGACCCACGGCATAGAATGAATGGAACCACCACCCACCAGTCGCCATCAGTCTCGTTATCAAGCCATCGCGGCTTGTTTTCTTATAATATAACCAAGGAGCCCTTGCTTGGTGTCAGTATCGGAGTTTTTATGCTATCTTGAAGATTCTTGCCTTCAGAAAAATTGTGCGGTCTCATCTTTTTATTGATCAAGAAGATCATCACAAAGTGAAATGAATTTTATAGTTGCCTTAATTTGAGAGGCCATCAAGGGAAACACATGTTTCAAGAAGAGAACCATGCACACGTTGATGAGTTGTGCAAAGAAACAAAATACTTTGAGAAACTAAGGCCCATCATGTGATCCATTGTTCGACCTCTCAATATTCAATAATCTTGATCTATTGATGAGATGAGATCTTGTTCCAAAAACATTGTGCAAACCCGAAGTCAAATCATGCTAAGGTTTATTGATGGCGAATTATAGGCTAGATGAGTTCCTCAGACAAACAGTAGCATCACGGGCTACCCATCAAAAATTGAATAATGCAGAAATCAAAAACCCAGCTTTGATACCAATTGTAAGATCTAATATGGTTTGCAACACAAATCAAACATAAGGATCTTGATTTATGCATTAAACAATAGATAATCTAAAAGCCTAAGGCCATGTTTGGGACCACTAGTCTATTTCTTAAAGACCATTCAATATAGACCCATACAAAAAAGAGTCATAGAAAATAGAGGCTAAAATAAAAGGAGGTGTTTGGTAATGCAATGGTCTATGCTAAATAGACATTTTTATATCATTGGTTAAGAGTTTTTCCACATATTAAGTCATGAAAATTGTTCATATGAACTTTCTCAGCATTTTAAAGAGGTCTCACGGTTTGGATCTTGTGTTTTGAGCCCACATAATCTACAAAATTATACCAAATGGCTCACTTTTTTGCACATATCTAGAGATTGGTGATGATCCAACGGGTGAAATTTGGTCTCATGGTCACGTTTGATATTGTGAACATTACTAACAGTTTATATCTAATTTTACACACCTCCAAATAAAGAAAACATTTGAAATAGTTTACTGCTCATGGACAAATGCAATATTGAGCATAATACATCAATGGTAATTTTTGTTTTGCACGTATCTCGAGATTGACAAGGTATTATGTGATCAAAATTGACCACATAGCCATTTTCAGCCTCCCAAACATATCCAACAGTTTTGATCTTGTGTTTGGGGCCCACAGATCATAACAAATTATATCCAATGACTCACAGTTTGTATCACATATCTCGAGATTGATGATGATTCAACAGCTGAGATTTGAATATATGGTCGTATTTGGCCTTGTGAACAGTTTCAACGGTTTGGATCTTGATTGGGCCTCTCAGATTTGGAGAAAATTTGAAAAAACAAGACTGGGCGTGATTATGCATAAAACACTATAGCTCCACCTCTTCTTTTTTTCCTCTATTTCTCAACCTCCTCATCAAGGGGGCTGTGGAAAGTAGAGTCATTGCCTCTACTTCTCTAAAATATGTAGAGGCTGGAAGGTGGTGTCAAACACTCTATTTTTTCAAACCTCTATCCATTTTAGAGAAATAAAGGGAAAAATTAGACTTCCCAAACATGCACTAAAAGCGTACCTTATACCATGATCTTGATGATGAGCAGTATGGACTGATCTAAAGCTTGTCCTGCTGCGAGATCAACGACTTTTATCAAAATAAGGTTTCTTCCTATCTCCATTGTCACTCACTCCAAGATGCATGAGAGTTAATGGTATTTTGCAAATACTGTGAGTCAAGAGAGAGGACCAGAAAACCCTTTTATAAATAACCCTAGAGAGATTTCTTCCCATCAAAGAAATCTAATACAAGTCAGTTTCCTTAATTCCCTCAAAGATTAGCCAAACAAGAGTCCTCATAGATTTGGCTTTCTTAAAGTGAGTTCAATCAAGATTTATTAAAATCAAGATCAAAAGGGGAAGGTTTATCAACTGACTTAGAGTGGGACCCTATAATTATTAGACATGCGGTCATGGGGACCACTTGCATCTAACATTTACAAGTGACAATATCGCCGCTTCATTGGAGTTGAGGAAAAAAAATTTGGCTGGAAGGCTTCAAAATTATATTATATTGTGTGTTTTTGTATCCATCTTTTTGCCAATTTTCATTTTTTTTATGGCCGAGTCTTTAATCATGTATTCTTTGTTGTGAATCCCTATTATACCTGAATGTCACATACTTCACCTTTGTTATATGTGGAATGACTAAACTATGGTTAGATCTTAGTGGTCCATCTTTGTTTTCTCTAATCAATTTCTTGGGATAATAAGGTTAGTGGGCCACACTATCATTCATGTTTCACGAGTGAAGTCAAGGATATTTTGGCATGTTCATCCTCATTATCATCCTTTGCTCTGGGATGAGAGAACCATAACAGAAAACCCATAGAACTTGCCCCGGGTTCTCCTCTTGGTTTCTTGCAACCCTACACTATTAGTTCTGCCGCTTTTTTTTTTTTAGTTTTATTTCCAAAATTTTAATCATGTGGATTAGACATGATCGGTCTGCTTAAGGCCACAACTTCGATTGGAGAGAAGCTTGGCCTAGTGATGAAACATGGTGGGAACAATGGTATCGAGCAATTTGGATTTTGTAGTGGGTCCCATTGATGGATTTATAGGACTGGCTCGGAACTGAAGATTTTTAAGGTCTCCAGACCTACCATCATAGACATTCTATTAAGACATATACTAGTAGAGCACTAAATGTGCAAGGCACATGCAATGTCCAAAACACAACCGACACTACTTTTGGATAATTTCTTTGATACTTATATTGTTTCTAAATTTCCTTCATTCTCCAATCTCAAGTACCCATACTATTTTTTTCAACCTCACTTTCAATATCTTTCCATTGTAGGATGAGCAGGAGTGTGAGTTCCACTTCCACAATTATAATAATTCTCCCAACAAGCAACCTGTATCGCACCTTCTACCTGATTTCAAAGATGAAAGTCCAGACCATGCGACCTAGACCTTAATATACACCCAACCATCAAGAAAAGACCGAGAACTTCTCTATCAATTGATTGTAATAGCTTGTATGTAATTCAAAAGGCACCAATAGCTACACAAGTATGTTGCTCTTAAAGTGCGAACATAAATGAGTTTGTTGACACGCTCAATTGCTCCACATAAAATTGAAACAATTTCACGATCCAGCCCAACAGTCTATGACTCCTTATAATCAACAAAAAAGAATGTCTTGTTCGAATGAAATCGAGAAGGGAAAAGCAAGGACTATAACCCTTATATAAAAGAGAAGAAACCCATCCAAAATAGCTGGTGAATAAGAGATAAAATTGATTAGGATGGAACTAAGGATGCCCAAAATTTGAATTAATGCATATACTTGTGATCAAATAACAAGGTATTTTAGCTACAATAACACATGCATTATAAGATGTTAATATATGCTTGCATTCTAGCTTCACAGTAAGCAAATAAAAAACATTCGTTGCAATTGCCCCATGAGTATATTCATTTAGGCCAAAATATAAGTCACTGAGATGGAAGACACCAATCTCAAGATGACTAAATCAAATGAAAAAGAAGAAAAAAATATATAGAATGCACAACATCAAACATGCTTCATTAATGTAATCTTCAACAGATATATGACATCAAAATTCTAAGGAATGTGAAATTTTAACCAAAACTTATAAACAATAAAATAAAAACAGAAGTTGCTGAAAATACAGAAGGCCTATTAACTAGTCAGTTTTATAGCTCAAAAATAAAATAGTCACATTCTCCACATTTTATATAGAAACATCTAAAAAATATCAAGAAAT
This sequence comes from Litsea cubeba, assembly GCA_012931725.1. Lineage (NCBI taxonomy): Eukaryota > Viridiplantae > Streptophyta > Magnoliopsida > Laurales > Lauraceae > Litsea > Litsea cubeba. The sequence continues at coordinate 18,709,108 of CM022947.1, read as the reverse complement.
CAATATGCAAACACATCAAATATGATGAAAATAATGCATTGATTTACCCTCCCTCCAATTAAGTCCTATGTTCCAATGTTTTCAACAATACATCCAATAGCCTCGATAATCTTAGTAGAATGTAGGTTTAACATAAAGATTAGAAAACCATTACTCATTTTCAGATAAATATTATTTTGAAAATAAAAATGCCGTCAAAAAATGTTGTTAGAGAAACACACACTTTTTGGTAGACATGGATAATCTATGGACTTGGAGATAAAAGTTTTCCCTTTGGACCTTGTTTATTGTAGAATATGCATTGCCTACTTCATTATTTTTTCCCCTCTAAAAAAATGTTCACTATATGGTATGGAGTATATCCATGCACCTGAGTGTATAATGTCTAATATAAAATAGCAGGATATCATATGTTTGGCCAATATTATCAAACACGGTATCATAGAAGCCTCATCCTCTTAAACTATAAAGTACTTAACATAAAAACATAACCAATATCTAAAACTGTCAGAATCAAACAAAACCACAAGATCATGAAGAACATGTAGTTTGCCTCCTATAAAGGATAATTCTAAAATGCAAGACCAAAGCATAACTTCGATGCAAGGCATTTCCTCCAACTCTAGCTCTAGCAATCATCCTCCTTGTATTAGAAATTTGTATGTAACTAACTTTGGTATGCTACTACCACTATTACTATCATTGCTTTTCATTTTATTTTGTTTTCACTCTTTTACCGTCATGAGATTTCAATGTTACTCTTTTAACGTCATGAGATTTCAGTCACACATGATGTAATTATCGTGTTCAAGATTAGGTCTTGGTGTTCGTTCTTTTAAGGATTATTCATAATGCAAGATGCCTAATCTATCCTCATGTATTGTTTCTTTTGAGTGCACCATCAAATTGAATTACATTGCTTGAAATTCTACATGTAGCAACCCCATCTTTTTATTCCAAACCAGGCTAAATTTGGCAACCAGTCTCATCTCTTCCAACTGTATCAGTTAAAATTGTGGTTCCAACCACAATTTGTGGAATGGATGGTATAATCATATACTAATTCACATTATTATATTAATAGGCAATAAGTAGAATGTAATGGGATGTTTGGGACAAAACTTGTCCAAGTTATGATAGTCAACAATCCCTTATTTGGGTTGAATCTCTATATATTAAATTAAGGGATAGGAATGAAAACCATATGCAAGAAATTCCCTTCTAAGAAGGAAAGAAAGAAAATAAGTTTTTCATGTATGACTTTTGCTTAAAATAAAACTCAATCTAAATTTATCCCATGCATCCCATAAAAGTCACACAAACTATAAAAACAAAAGAAAATATTTGATATAAGAGAAATAGTCCTTTGCTAGCTATAGTTAGATTCATGATCGTGTGGTCTTAACTTGAGATAATGCCTTTGGCTTCCAATTATGGATAAGCATCTCCGACTTGCAGGTTGCCAAACATACATAAAAGTGTTAGATATATTAAGATATATTTCGAAAGGCAATGTTCACCTACAAGCAAACTGCATAAAGGAATTGCGTTAAAAGATAAAGTGAGATTTGGATAGTCCTAGATTTAGTGAAATATTGGACATCAATGAACAAAAGGGAGTTCTTCCTAAATCTTAGGATGGGACAAGGAGAGACTTCACTTCAAATTTATTAGATGTACCACACTTAACTCATTAAAGAGGACATGACCAAATTGTGTGATAAGTGAAATTAAAATGCCAACAATATGTGATACCAAGTCTGACACTAGCGGTATGAGACCAATTACATTCATTTGACTCACTAGGCCTACAATACAATACAAACATACTCAAAATTCAATATTTATGGAATCCAACTCCTACTTTATTAGTGGAACTATGTTTTCCACTCCTAAACAAGAATTGCTACATGGGAATTAAATCATACAAAAATTACAAACAACCAAAAATCAAAATACCCAAATAAGGAGATGATGAAATCACACCTATTTCTAAAAATATATATATATATATATACAAGTTCATCAAAAGTCCACCATAGCTGCATAAATACAATATATGGGCGATGGGTCAATCACAAAACTACAAACCAAATAAAAGGAAATAAAGAATAAAATCAAACTTATATCTCAAGAAAATTTATAAAGTCAAAAGTGTTATGGAGCTATCGAAGCTTATAATCAGGCTAATAAAGTAATATAAGAAATTCATAAAATGTTTGAAACTTTATTATAGGCTAAGACACTGCTTTGACAAGACCTGCACTGGGTGATGACTTAACTTTAACATAGGAACATCCAGCATTCAAGGGAAAGATTTCAGATCAGAATATCAATACAAATCAAAAGATCATAACACAACATCATTGAAGCCTCATCCTACCCAATTGGGAAATGCTTCCCAAAATAACATAACAATGGTGCATGCTAAAATGATAAAAGAAAGTAATAATAGCAAAAAAAAAAATCAAACAAAATTATAAGATCATGAAGAATATGCAATTAGCCTCCTATAAAGGATAATTCTAAAATGAAACCCCACATGACACATTACACATAAATTAATGTAGATCACAACCCGAGCCCGAGATTTGACTACTCCGGACTAACCCCGAGTCACGATCCATACTTACTCCCGTAAACTCCGAATTAACCAAAGTTAAAACGAAATCCACAATGGGTAAACAAGCATTCTCATCTATCGAATATACAAATTTTGCGGAAAATATATTCAACGATATCAATGTACAAGTCCTTTACCAAAAGTAAAGTTGATATACACATTTTATTTTACTATCTATGTCAACCACTGCATATTCAAATACAATGCAGGTGACAACTATTTACATCTCAAAATGAATTTACAAAAGTATTTCAAAACATTTCCCAAAATGTTCAATTCCATTCATAGTTTGTTTGCACTCGGATATCCATCAACTGATATCCCGTCACGTCTATTCTATTAATCTTCCTGGAGGAATCTGATTGGCCTCCTCTGCATGTGGCGCGGCCTCTGCATGACTGGTACGGGCAACTGGGCATGTAATGTCATCAATAACATATGTGAACACGACAGTTCAATAATGTATACACATATCTATGATAGAACATGCTAACACATGTAATAAACTTGTTCAATCTATCCATTAACAATTCTATGAATCAATTCGATTATAAACAATTCTACTCAATCTGTACAATGACAATAATATGAGTATTTAGAGTCAAGTAACGAACAGTTACTAGTGTGGCAACTACCATAGCATTTCATTTTATTTCATTTTGCATCTTCCTAAAAGGAAGGAATCATTTGTTTCACCATCTTCCAATAAGGAATGAATCATTCATTCAATCATTATTGTTGTGGGATTTACCAGTGTCCGAGCCAGGAACAACTGTCATCACCACGGAGCTCCGAAACGCTCCCAAACCCATCCACTGCAGTAGGAATATTCATCATTTCATTCATTAAGTCAATTCAGCTCTAAAACGAGTTTAATAAACTACTATGTAGTGACAGAGTCGGGAATCAAATCAGTATACGTATCTCAAGTCTATGTTCAACCCTTTTGGGTTCAATTCAATTCTATGATTCCCAAACTTTCAAACCGATCATTTAGGTGAAACGTTCGTTATCTAATGTACATGTTATTATCGATGAATATCATTTTATTTGTAATTTGTACATTATGATATCCTTAGCTAACACCTATAAAGGTTTATGTACAATTCTCAATTGATTCATCATTTCTTTCGGTCAATCCGGAACTTGGGTTTGTTTCGAATCAAAACCAATTATGACTACTAAGTTCATACGGTTAGCCTCAAAGCTATCTAATTAATAGCCATAAAGAATCTCTGATTCAATAAGCTCAATACCGAAAATTCAAAATTTTCTAGCATAGAAATTTTGTGCATTCGGTCACCTTTCGGCTGGCCGAATTCACGAATTCAGCTAGCTGAACTAGTTCGGTCAGCTTTCCAGTACCTTGTATTTTGTTCAAAACTCTGTCTGGTCAGTTCGGTCACCTTGCGGTCACTTGTTCGGCTGGCCGAATTCGTAATTTTGGCTAGCCGAACAATTTCAGTCAGGTTTCGGTCAACTTACGGTCAACTTTTCAGAAGTAGAATTTCACTATGAAAATCAACCCAGATGGATTGGTCACCTGTTAGCCGAACTGCTCCCAGAACTTCAGAATTTCTGAGGTGAAATCTGGAATTCTTAGCTCCTTGAGCTCATACAACTCTAATAGCATCCTAAATCGTTAGAAATGAGTATACTTGCCTTAGTTTGAGGATTAATTGATAAAACACCTCTTTGCTAGCTTGATCTTAAGATGAAATCCCCAAATTGAGACTCTTTTTCAACCTAAAACCAAGACCAACTCACAAATAGAGCTTCAATGAGCTATCTGTGCTAGAGATTTACTACAAACACTCAATATAACTTGGAAGTTCCTCAAACAACCAAAGCACTTATTTGAAGTTTTATGGAAAGAAGCTTTGACCCTTTTCTCAAGCTCCAACTCCAAGGAAAACCAAGCACGAAGATGAAGAATATAAAGTTCCAATCTTCTATCAAAAGCACTTGAAAACCTCTAATCTTTGACACTTGATGGAGAGAAAGGAAGGAAGAAGAAGCTAGGGTTGCTCTTCAATCACTTGGGATGGAATGAGTGAATGAACTCATTGAAGTTCATGTCAATCCCCTTATAAATATAAGTTTGTACTTAGCCCCGCCATCTCTATTTCTATTTACAATTTAAGTCAAATGAGAGGTCATTTGATCCAATTCTTGTCGAATGACTTCAAGTCTATTATGGAAATCAATGTACTCTTTGAGATACAAGTGTTGGTATCAACAGTGACCGTATTCGACAAAATACACGAAAATTCGTATTCACGGAAAAGTCCTAATTCTTCCTTGTTTGAGTCTAAAACCAACTTAATTAGCTTAATCTCTTCAATATCATTTCACTAAGCTCAAATCATTCATTTGAGGCTAATTAATTCAGTTTGGTCATCAACCATCATTAGCTTAATTAAACACAGTTAATTAGCATTAATTTCAATCAATTAGAGTTAATCTTGATTAGCTCGGTACGAGGTGTAACAATTAATATACATGAAGAACATAATCCATAAATTAAAACGCGACTTAAAGAAGAAGTTTCAAGTCTCAGAACAAAATGCAAGACCAAAGCACATAGAAACAAAATTCACCCACAAATGTGGAAAGAAATAAAAAAATTTATAGCTAAATTAAGTAGCGAAAACCAAAAAATGCACACCCACATCTTTCCATGGCCTAAAATCAAGTTTAAACACGAGGAAAATGATATTTGTTGAGGAAATGCATGTGCATTACACAAAGGCTGGTTGCTTTGAAAAAGGAGGTATAATAATCACATGTTGAAGAAAATAGAATGCCAATTAGACAAAAAAAAAGGAACCATTTGTAATATTTTTTGAAATCTAAAACCAACAACAAGATCTTAAAGCCGAACAAGAATAGAGGCAGTATTATCCTACTATTGAAACTAAACTACGAAGCTATTATACTACGGGTTGTAACTCATGCACCATACTTCATCCTCCACTAAGGGTTCTCTCAAACACATTAATGACAGACCACTCTCTCATTAGATTTTTTGTTTTGCTACATGCAGCCATTAAGTATCGTTCTCTCCTTCTAAATAAATTCAGGAGGTAGTAAAAATAGATTTGAAGAAGTGCATCTTATATAAAGATTTGGCTCAAGATAGATCAAGATGGAGAAATAATAGCTAACCCCAACATAGTTGGGATGGAGCTTTGATGATGAGTCATGGTTGTTCATTTGAATCTCTATCTCTATTTCTTCCATAAAAGGCTTGTTTGGATGGGTGGTGAAATGAATTTTTTTTTTTTTTTTGGGGGGGGGGGGGGGGGGGGGGGGGGTGGTGGTGGTTTGGGTATTTTCTTGCCTGGATAATGGAGGCTTTAACGCCGCCCCCCCCCACCCCCCCCCCACCCCCACCCCCCCACCGGGGGGGGTTGGGTATTTTCTTGCCTGGATAATGGAGGCTTTAACGCCAAAAAAATCATTGGGGGGGGGGGGGGGCGTTAAAGCCTCCATTATCCAGGCAAGAAAATACCCAAACCCTATCCAGCTGAGTGAAAACCTAATTAGAATTAGAATTAGGTATTAGCTATGCAGATAGCTTTGGTCAGTAGTTGAGACTTAATAAACTAAGTTGGGCCATGACCAATTAAGTTTTAGTAAGTTGGTAGTGTTTAATGATAGCTAGCTTATAAGGCTTCACTGATTAAGCAAAGAGAGGAGAGTTTTACAGTTCTATTCATTTCTAAAGAGAGTAGGAGGCAGCCCTAGAAAAGAGGATTAAGGAAGATTAAGGTTCTTATCAACTAATCCAAGTCATTAAGAGTATCATTCTACCCCAAGGCAAGTGCGAAGCATATTTAGAAAGTCCTTTGACTTTGATTAGTGTTGAAATTCTCCTTTAATTTGCAATTACCATTTACTTGTGTTTATCATTTTCTTAAATCTGTTGTAGAGTTAATTCTTGCTGAGAATTGCAATTGTGGTGAAGATATTGCGAGGAATATATTGATCAGACCATGTCACAAGTTGATTTGTGATGCTAGATGTTGAATTGAGGAGTTTTCTTATTGTATTTCATTGATCTCTCATACATCTCAGATCTCTGTTGGAATTAGACTCTCTCTTTCTCTCTCTCAAAGATTTTAGATCTTTGTTTCTTAACATTGACAATATTCTTGTTAATTGGGGGCTAGATCCATCATTCATGTTAGTTGGTGCCCACTTTTAAAAGGGGTCTTCAAGTTTAATATAGATAGGGTGGCTAGAGGTGTGACCCCAAGGGTTCAGTACCCCATGCTGGGCTACACTTCTGCTTTGACTCCTCCCAAAGGAGGTGAGGAATGAGAGTCCCACATTGGAAAAGCAGCATCCTAACCCTAGGCTTTAAAAGGGCGACCTGGACAACATTATTATAGATTCACTTTATGAGATTTGGTTATTTGATCTCCTTTGGTGAATAGGGTCCTTAGGTGTGCACATCCCTAACCCCAATTACATAATCACTAATACCCAAGGAAGCAACCTATCAACCCCTTGCTTGTAACATATCCGCTATGGAATTAGCTGCTGTTCTAATCTCTCGTGACAACTTTTAAAGCTTAGACACCCATGCAATCGCATTAAACGTGCAGTTTTGTCGACACCTTATCAATGATCAGATCCCATCATCTTGGAGTACACTCAGAGGCAACCAACCCTTGGGATCAACTCCTTGCCGGTTGGGCCCATCTGGTCCCACCCTCCAACTGACCCAAGAACCAATCACATGATGTGCTTCTGTCATCATGAGCACCAATCGACATTCCATCTTCTTTGCTGAAAATTTCATTTCAGGGCCTGCTCTTTACTGGTCTAATTATCTGAACCGCGCCCCCATGTTATTTCTTTAATTGCAGATCTTAGAAATTGCAGGTAACCCCCTGACATTCATTATATTAATGGTTGGGCTTGTTCTCTTTATTCTTCTTAGTGCTAGGCTTTCCAAGATTGTACCTAGGCCCCTGTTGTTCCTTGAATTCACAACTGAATCCGTCTTGGGTTGTTTCCTTAGCTTTAATTCTGAGAATTACAAATAAGCCCCTAAAGTCTACCAAAATTACAAATAGCCCCGGTTTCCTTTTGATTTCAACTGAATCCCAGACTTCTATAAAATATAACTTAGGGCCTGTTGTTGATCATTATTTGGTCTCAATTAGAGTCTAATCAATTCTTGGTGTTCCAAGTTCTGATAAATTGTCAAGGAGCCCCTGTTGTTTCCTAAATTTACAAATGACTGTCGTGTTGATCAACTCCAGGGGATCCTAAGATTATGAAGAGAGTATTTGACTGGCATGTGGTCAATGGTATACAGTGTTCATCCTGGTGTGATTATTGGAGTTTATTTTGTCGTGATAGATTTACTTGTTGGCATTACCTTGATCCCTGTTTGAAGCATCATTGAGCAATTGGCAAACATGCATGGGAAGGTTGGTGCAGAGGATGGATGTTTGGGAAGTCCCTTGTGGAGCCTTTATGCTACACTGCAGCTAGTTCCTCTCTGTTTTGTGTTATTTATTACCTGCTTTGAGTAATTCAGGTGAGTAATACTAATATAAGGGGAAAAGTGTAACGTCCCACATCGTTCATGTGAGTTTTCAGAGACTGGGTATGGCTATATGTGTGGGCTCTCCTTATATAGTATAATGCATTTTGAGTTAAATTAGAGCTCTGACTCAGAAACAAAGCCGTGCGGGTTAAGCTAGGGCCAGCGGTTAAGCTAGGGCTTCTGGCCCAAAGCGGACAATATTATACTGGATGAGTTTGGTCGTGGTAAATGGTAGCAGACAATATTATACTGGATGAGTTTGGTCGTGGTAAATGGTAGCAGACAATATTATACTGGATGAGTTGGGTCATGGTAAATGGTATCAGAGCCAAGGACGGCTCTCCTCTGAGGGTGGGGGATTGTAAAGTCTCACATCGCTCATGTGAGTGTCCAGAGATTGGGCTATGGCTATATGTGTAGGCTTTCCTTATCTAGTATAATGCATTTTGAGTTAAGCTAGGGCCTCTGACTCAGAAACAAACCCGTGCGGTCGTGACAAAAAGTGTTACAAGATAGCATGGTGTAGGTTTGCCCTACACAAAGTGATAACATGGTGCAGGTTTACCCTGTGCAAATTAATAACGTGGAGAGATGTGCCTTTGTCATGTATTTTTATTAAACTCACTTATTAGTCATTTATTCCCCATAATTTAATGTAAATTGAAACATTACATGATTTATCACTTTTGTATTCTATCGTCACACATATGCTTTATACCTTTGCCTTTCTTTTAGAATGTTCCTTATGATTGTATATTTTAAAATGCCCTATTCATGTAGATTAGTACTTTGTTGTGAGTAGGTTTTGATTAATTGTGCAGATTTCAAGGTAGGAGACCCATTTATGAGCTCTTCTGAGGCAGTGAGATAAAGGACTGAGTATTCGGATACACTTTAGAGCCTATATAACATTCAGAGTTTGAGGTTATGTTATAATTTTTTTTTTCTATTTTTTTAATCTAACGGAGGGTTCCAACTCTTTGGGCTGGACTATTCCCTCCGGGCCCAGAGAGAAACCAGGTAAAACCCCTGTGGCCCGTAGGTGGTAGCACAAGTGGACTCAACCTTTGGTTTTTGAAGAGGGGCCAAGACCTCTAGCTCCGAAAGAGGTGGTCCTGACCACTCGGCCAACCCCTTGGGGTTAAATTTTTTTTTTCAATTGATATTAGTTGAAAACTGATATTATATAGTTTGACTATTGTTCTTTATAGTCTAATATTGATTTAATAATCTTTATAGTTAAATGACAACGTAAAACCCGAACTTTGGTATTATATGGGGGTGAATCAATGAAAGGTGTTTCCGATGCGTTACCATAAACAGATTTGATCTAAATATTATCTTGTTATCTTGGTATCATTCATGTCCCGGAGCATGGACTTCTGGCGGTAGTGTAGGTTTTTGGTGCGTGACACATTCTTTTTCTTTTTCTGTTTTTTTCTTTTTTTTCCTTCGAAGGGGTGCGTGACACATTCATTCCGTATCCATTTTGTATCTTGACAAGAAGAAATAATCTTTCATTGGCATGCCTTTTGGATATAGGTTTTGTCCCACCAATCAAGTGTTGACAGTGCACTATCTTAAGATAAAAGATCCTTTCTCGCAAACTCCCATGTGATATAAATAAAAAAGTTTATTGATACTAATACGGATATGCAAAGAAAATTTCAGGTATGTGATGTAATATAATAGCTCAAACATGCTTTCTATTTGGGTATTGACTTCTTTCTTCTTTTATGTATTTGTATCAAGGAACTTCAATCAAATGCTCAAAGCCCACGATCAACTTTTACAGAATAATTCAGGACAATGATACTGGATAGTGAGGCATTGGTATTTTCTCACTCTACACAAACAAATGCATAGATGTGGAAAAGGGCACAATTCGGAAAGCAACTGGATGTCTTTTTTAGTTTTTAAGAAAAAGCAACTGGATGTCTTAATCCTCTCGAAGATGATTAAATATGATCACAACAAAATAAAAAGTGATTTTAGAGGCGGAAAGAAAGGCCTTTTGCGGCGGTTTTCTCCCGCCGCTAAAAGTGTCGTTTTTGTCCCAAGTCTTATTGTCTTTTCTACCGCTAAAAAGGGACTTGGTAGAATTTTAACAGCAGAAGAAAAAAAAGCCGCTAAAGGTGTTTTTCTCTACCGCTAAAAATCACTTTTTTAGTGGATATTAGGTTATAAGAGGATCTTTTGCTACTATGAAAGAAAAGACAAATCAAATCAGAGGCCAGCTCCCCTAAGCTTAAACTTAAAATAAGGTAAGCTCAAGTGTGTGGTGGGGCCCACTTGGGGACCTACATGGGGATAGGGGTGAAGGGGATTTCAAGGACTCCCTAAGATCTTCCTCCCTGCAAAAAATCAGCCACAACCGTAATTTCTATCATCTCGATATGGGCCCAAGAATTTAATGGTCAACAATCCATTCGGATTGATATATAGTCAATCCAACGGTCCAGTAAATTCGGATCTTACCGAAAGTTGGTGGACATGTGCAATTTAAGGGGGTGGCCATCAAATCGTACATAATTTTTTTTTTTTATTTTAATGATAACATAAATGTAAGCATGGATACATGCACCCTATTGTCTCTTTATATTTTATTTCAAAAGAATCAATGTTGTTTGTTTAAAATCAAGCATATTCTTAATTGGAGAACTTGTCTTTGCAGTCGGTTTTATGCAGAATCCATTATCATTCCAGTGGATCTAAAAAGGGAGTGGGTTATAGCAATCCAGAAAATGGGGTAGTAGCCTCCCATCACATTAATTCAGATGCTAACTATGGTCCCAGGACATCACAAGCACCAAGGTGATTCTCAAGTTGATTCTGCTATCAGTACAATGATGAACACTGATGGACTAATAAACCAAATGTTTGGCTTACTCTCCTTTCATCTCTCCCAACGTCTCTCTGTCTCTCTCTCTCAAGTTCTTAAATGTGTTACTTTTGTGCTATAACCAATAGTTTGGCCTACATATGGGCAGCTCAAATCTGGATGTTGTGCAATGGAATTTTGGTTTGTTTTTATTCAAGCCACATTCCAACTTCCACAGGTAAAAAAACTCGTTTAAGAAGTTAAAGCAATCTATCTGAGATGGACTCTTTCAAAGCTCAACTTTGTTACTCTACAATTTTGTTGTGCGCGTGTATGCGGAAACGTGAATCAGCAATCGAGCGAACAATTAAACCACACAAGACAAACAATCACACACAAGAGAATTACGTGGTTCGGCAATCTTGCCTACGTCCACGGGAAAGAAAACTCGACTCTCCTTTAGGTTCACTCTTCTCTGTCTGTCTGTCTATATCTCATGGGTTACACATTACATCATATATATAATGTTCTCTTTCTTATTCCCTAAGAAACCCTATCTTAGTCAATAAGAAAGTCCCGGTACAATTACCATAATACCCATGTCCATGAATCCAATTGGTCTGGACCTACTAAGCCCAACAATCTCCCCCTCCAGACCATGGGGAAGACGTCTCTGAACCCCTTACTAGGAGTCCAGTCCTGCCAACTCTGAACACAGCTCCAGCTTTCCCTTAGACACAACCTTAGTCATCATGTCGGAGGGATTCTTGTCAGTGTGAATCTTTTCCAGCTTCATGAGATTCTTCTCGATGACCTCACGAATCCAATGATATCTCACATCAACGTGCTTTGTGCGGGCATGGTATGTAGCGTTCTTGCTAAGATCCATAGCACTCTGACTATCACAGTAGACTACATACTCTCCTTGCTTCAAATCCAGTTCTTTAAAGAAATTCCGCAACCAAATCATCTCCTTCCCTGCTTCATTAGCAGCTATGTATTCTGCTTCGGTTGTAGACAATGCTGTACACTTCTGCAACTTAGACTGCCAGGAAATAGCTCCCCCTGCAAAAGTAAATAAGTACCCAGAAGTAGACAACCGACGATCAAGATCGCCTGCAAAATCAGCATCTGTAAAGCCTTCAAGTACTGGTTTTAAGCCTCCGAAACACAAGCAAAAATCTGATGTACCTCTTAAATATCTGAAGATCCACTTCACTGCTTCCCAATGCTCTTTTCCAGGGTTAGAAAGAAATCTACTCACTACACCCACTGCATGAGCAATGTCTGGCCGTGTACACACCATGGCATACATAAGACTCCCAACTGCTGAGGAGTATGGAACAGACATCATCTGTTCCTTTTCTGCATCTGTAGTAGGACATGATCTTTTACTGAGCTTGAAGTGACTGGCTAAAGGCATGCTAACTGGCTTAGCATCTACCATGTTGAATCTCGCTAGCACCCGTTCAACATATTTTTCCTGTGACAACCACAGCTTCTTGGCAGTCCTGTCACGACGAATTTGCATTCCCAAAATTTGTCGTGCGGGACCCAAGTCTTTCATGTCAAAAGTTTTTGACATATCCCTTTTTAATCTGCCAATCATCTCACTATCCTGTCCAACTATCAACATATCATCTACATATAAAAGAAGGATGATAAATTTGTCATTACCAAATTTACGAACATAAACGCAGTGATCTGCAGCTGTCCTCCGGTACCCTGACTCACCATGAATGAATCAAACTTCTTGTACCACTGTCTCGGCGCTTGTTTAAGCCCGTAGAGACTCTTTTTCAACCTGCAAAGCAGCTGTTCTTTTCCTTCTACCTCAAACCCCTCCGGCTGAGTCATGTAGATCTCTTCTTTCAGATCACCGTGAAGAAATGCAGTCTTCACATCCATCTGTTCAAGTTCAAGGTCCATGCTGGCAACTAGACCCAAGATAACTCTGATAGAAGTCATCTTCACAACTGGAGAGAATATTTCATCGAAGTCAAGACCCTTCGTCTGCGCAAAGCCTTTAACCACTAGCCGTGCTTTGTGCTTTATCAGTTTTCCACTGTCATCTCTCTTCACCTTGAACACTCATTTGTTCTTCAGAACCTTCTTGCCTTTTGGGAGTTCCACCAGCTCATAAGTATTGTTCTTTTTCAAAGAACTCATCTCATCCTGCATAGCCTTCATCCACTCATCTTTATCTTCATGAGTTTTTGCTTCTGGGTAGCTCTCTGGCTCCCCCTCATCAGTAAGCAAAATATAATCTGATGCAGGATATCTTGTTGATGGTTGACGCTCTCGAGTAGACCTCCTAGGAGGTTCCGTGGTTTCTGACTGAGGAGACTGCTCCCCCTGCTCAACACCCTGTTCATCTGGCAACCCCTGCGCCTCTTCACGATCTAAATCGTTTTGTCCACCTTCTCCACCTGTAGTCTGCACTAGAGAAGGAGTCGGTGTGAGATCAACCACTCCATCAACAACTTCTTTAGACTTTTCAGTCTTTTCAATATCTCCAAAGAATTGGTCTTCATGAAACACCACATCCCTACTTCTGATAATTTTTCTTTTCTCTGGGTTCCATAACCTGTAGCCAAACTCGGCTCCACCATAGCCAAGAAAAATGCAACATACTGCCTTATCATCCAGCTTTGAACGCTGCTCCTTTGGTACATGTGCAAAAGCCTTGCACTCAAATACCTTCAAATGAGAATAAGAAACATTTTTACCTGTCCATACTCTCTCCGGAAGATCAAAATCCAAAGGAACTGAGGGAGACCTGTTAATCAGGTAAACGGCAGTCAGAATAGCTTCACCCCAAAATGGCTTGGGTAGCTGTGCCACTCTAATCATGCATCTCATCTTTTCAAGAATAGTACAGTTCATTCTTTCGGCTACACCATTGTGCTGTGGAGTACCAGGAACTGTTCTTTCATGTCGAATACCATGCTTTGAGCAATAGCCTTTAAACTGGTTGGATGTGTACTCACCACCATTATCTGTGCGGAGACACTTCAAGAGCTTTCCTGTTTCTCTTTCAACCATGACATGAAACTGCTGAAATACTTGGAACACCTGATCCTTCGATTTCAACGCATAAACCCAGACTTTCCTGGATGCATCATCAATAAATGTGACAAAAAGCTTATTGCCACCCAATGACTCCACCTCCATGGGACCACAAACATCAGAATATACCAAATCCAACACATTAGATTTTATAGTTGATGTTGTAGAGAAAGAAACCCTATGTTGTTTACCAAACAAACAATAATCACAAGGGTCAAGGGATATACCTTTAGAGTATTGAATCAAATCTTTCTTTGCCAATAACTGCAGTCCTTTCTCACTCATATGTCCAAGTCTCTTGTGCCATAGATTTGGAGAGGATCTGTCTTCAACAGCATTCAACACACCTTTGCATAGCTTCACATGTGTTTTGTACAGCGTGTTACACGCCTTCCCTCTCGCAAAAATAAGAGACCCTTTAGTGAGTTTCCACTTGCCATTTCCGAAGTAACTTTCATAACCTGCACGGTCCAATGAAGTCCCGGAAATCAGATTCAACCGCAGATCAGGAATATGTCGCACATCTTTCAGCGTCATTGTGCAACCAATATCGGTTTGAATGCAGACATCACCGATCCCAACAATATTTGAATGACTTGTGTTGCCCATCTTCACAGTGCCAAAGTCCCCTGCTTTGTACGTCGTGAACATCTCCTTACAAGGAGTAGCATGGTAGGATGCTGCTGTGTCAACAACCCACTCAACCTGATTATCTGCAACACTCAAACACTCTTCAACTTCACTGGTAAGAATCACTACTTCATTATCCAAAGTAGCAGTAGTGTTCGTGTCATTCTTCTGCTCATTGTTGGTTTTTTTCTTTTCCTTCAAGGCAAAGCAATTCTTTCTAATGTGATCCTCCTTGCCACAATGAAAGCATTTTCCAGACTTTTTCTTAGTCTGTGAATCCTTGCCACCTCTGGACTTGCCACGACCCCCCTTTGGTCCCCTACTCTTACTCCTCCCTCTATTCTCAGTAACAAAGGCATGTGCATTATCTGTCCCTGCAGTTTTCCTTCTTGTTTCTTCATTTAACAAGCCGCTAGTAACTTGACTCATTGATAACACAACATCTGGAGTAGAGTTGCTCACGGAAACAACCAATGTCTCCCATGTATCTGGTAAAGAACTTAGAAGAAATAAAGCTTGCATCTCATCATCAAGGACCATCTTCATTGTAGCCAGTTCATTCACAATGCATTGAAAATCATTTATGTGATCTTCAATTTTACCACCCTCCTTGAATTTCATGTTTACAAGCTTTCTAATCAGAAAAGTTTTGTTTACGGCGGTTTTCTTCTCATATCTTTCTTCTAACTTCATCCAAAGGGTTCTCGCATTGGTTTCATTAGACACGTGATGAAATATGCCGTTATCCACCCACTGTCTGATGTGACCAATGGTCTTTCTATGCATCTTTTTCCAATCTGGATCAGACATATCTTTTGGTCGAGCACTATCCCCCTCAATGGGATCATAGAGGTCTTTGCAATAGAGTATATCCTCCATCTTAGGTTTCCAAATCAACCAATCGGTATGGTTGAGTTTGATCATGGTAGTGTTCACAGTGTTGTTCTCCATCTCAATTAAATAATCAAGAAAATATAAACAACTGTTACTAACCTCAATTTCTGCACCAATCTGTAGATCTCGTCACCACGAGCACGCTGGAAGAAACGAATCTGAAATCAGACTCTGGATGGCTCCGATATCGCAAAAATAGTTTTCTGCGCTCCGATTGGTCAAACTTTCTTGTTGACCGTCAAACTGCCAATCTTCTTCCACAGTTACGTAGATCTGCTCGCAACGAATCTGTAGGCGCAAACGGATCTCCGATCTGACACCGGATGATCAAGTTATTGACGAAACAATTCTCAGCCGTCAATCTGGTCAAACCCCTGTTGACAGTAAAGTGCGCTGACGTGGCGATGACGTCAGCATAAACTGGAGTGGGCTTCCTGTTCACGGGTCAGGCGAAACTGACCCAGAACCGACCTGACCTGGTCTTGCTGTGGGCTTAAAGCACTGGGCTTCCTGCAGACAGGTCAGGTCAACCTGACCCGAGCCCAACCCGGACTTGGTCCTTCTTCCTCTCCCAAACAAAACTGGGTTCTGTTTCCTTTCTTGTCCGGCAACGAGCAGCCTCTGTTTCTGCAAGAAGAAACAGTTCTCTGTTTCGAATTAAGAATTCGATCCGTGTGTTCTGTGTGGCCCAACAAAGATCGGAAACGATCTCTTTTTCCTGCGACGAAGAACCACGCGCAGAAAATCCGGATACCCTTGATCCGATCCGTCGATCACGAGCACGGCACAAACCAACCCTAGTAAAACCTATTATTAGTGGGACAGTTGATCACCACAAACTCCACATTGATATGATATTGTCCACTTTGGGCCTAAGCCCTCATGGATTTGTTCCTGGGTTCTACCCAAAAGGCCTCATATCAATGGAGTACTTAGTCCAACTTATATGCCCATGATCTTTCCCAATTCTAGCCGATGTGGGACTTTAGTTGCACATCCCCAACAATCCTCCCCTCAAACAAAGGACCATATCTCTTTGGATATTTTTACCGGGCCTCCCCTCAAACGATCATCCATCCGTCCGCTCCATCGAGAAGAGCCAACTCGAGAGCTTCACCACGGATCCACCAATCGTGAGTACTGCGGTTTTCCTGCGCATCACTAGGCCACCACCTTTTGTTTGGCAATCTGAGGATTCTCCGGGCTAAGTCTGGGCCTGGGCTCTGATACCACTTATTGTGCGCGTGTATGCGGAAACGTGAATCAGCGATCGAACGAACAATTAAACCACACAAGACAAACAATCACACACAAGAGAATTACGTGGTTCGGCAATCTTGCCTACGTCCACGGGAAAGAAAACTCGACTCTCCTTTAGGTTCACTCTTCTCTGTCTGTCTGTCTATATCTCATGGGTTACACATTACATCATATATATAATGTTCTCTTTCTTATTCCCTAAGAAACCCTATCTTAGTCAATAAGAAAGTCCCGGTACAATTACCATAATACCCATGTCCATGAACCCAATTGGTCTGGACCTACTAAGCCCAACAAATTTGACATGTCACTTCTTAGAACATTATCTAAATATCTTCATCAATTCTTTTCTCCTAACCTAACTCTTTGAGTTTGTCGCTCCTCCAATTCGTCAAACAGGGTGGCATCTTCATCTTGGAGGCATTAAAAATTCTAGCGATATCACAAGTCTTATAAGTTAGGGGAAAGAACATAAAACTTAAAAGGAAAATATTCAAGTGCATCAATCCCTCACCATTTTTGGTGAGGGACACCCCACTTTGGAAAGTGTCAAGTACAAAAGGGGAGTGTGGATACTTTCCAAACTTAAAACCAACAAAATGAGGTCAACTAAATAGGTGGGGTATAAAGCATTACTACATGATTGCAATGGAGGTCTCATCATCCATGGCTTGCTTTCAGGTACACTTCAGATGAAAAGGTTCCCAAGCTTTGGCAAACTAAGCTACAAGACTGATCACATTATGCACCACAAACTTATCAGGCCAAATAGCACACCGTTCCAATCACTTCAAGTATATTATTTCCAGAAACCAATTGGGGATTACAAGTCCACACACACTCATAAAAGCAAAAAACAAAAAAGGAAGGAAAACAATACATGAGAACTAAAAAATTAAAAAAGATTACAATACAGTTCTCACCCCTTCATGGAATTAGCTCCCAACTAACTTGCATCCCAAACAGAACTACTCAAACATGGAACACCCTTTGTAGTCCTAAAAATTGAAAGAACATATGGTTTGGAGGAAAAAGAAACAACTTGTCAATCAATAGCAAGAATCCCAATGCTTCAAGAAGAAATTAACTCAACAACGTGAATGGGTCAATGTTCTCTATATCTCAGTGTCACAACACCTCATAAGCAGCTCGGAAACCATCCTCCGGGCAAAAGGAATGTAACTTAAACTGTACCTGAAACATATCAAACATATTAAATCAGTGGTAAAGTTGCGTTAAATCTCATCAGCATAGTTTGAACAGGAAAAAAGAAATTGCAGGAGACACATTCAAGTTCATATTGCAAGATATTATTGCACTTCTCAGGGACGGAGGGAGGCTGCGTCTTGACTATCAGCAGGTGTACAGTTAGCAGAAACATAATAATCAATTTCATTTTTGTTGGTTGGGGGAGGCTGAACATTCCCCCCCACCACCTGCTATATGAGATGTCCTGACTACATGAGATGTCCTGATACAAACCATATTATTGGATCAGTTTAATATATTTATCAAAAGATATTCCACAATGGTTAACACATTATTGACACGGGAGGTAAATTTTGATGGTGTTCTTGGTAATCATCCCTAGCATATAAGGTAGTATTGGCACTCCTCTGGCCCTGCTGGTTTTTGTTCAGTTAATGTAGCTGAAATGTTGGCTCTTAGAACTGAGTTGCTTAAAACAAAGCACCTAAACTTTCAGGACATTTGGTGGAAGGTGACTTTCAAGTAGAGCTCTCTGGTCTTTGGCAGACATGGCAGCAGAGGCATTGGTGCCTTTTTCCATGTGAAGCACAGGATGAATTCTAAGCAGTAGCTGTAGCAGGACGAATTCCATGTTGTTGTTGTCGACTTGTCGCTGTTGTTGTTGTTATTATTATTATCATTTGGTCTAACCAAGGAGTTCATAGACACAGCCTAGTTATCGCTAATGTGGATCTCTGTCTTTTTGGCATTGAATTTCGCTTATTTTGTAGCTTCTAACACTTCTTTTAGTAGAGTTACCATTTAAAAAATGAAAAAAAAAAAAGGCCAGACATTGAATTGGTATGATCTTTCAATCTGGAATATTTTGGGGACATTCCTCATCCACAGTGCAGATGATCATCAATTACATACATAAATTAAATCACCAACTATGGCCACAAGTAAATAATCCTGCGCTTCAGCAAATGTACGCTCATTGAGGTTCAGAACCTTGAAATTGTAAATGTAAAGAAATCTATACAGTTCATCTGATGAACCTGCTGAGTATAGCAAATGTTGATGCAGGCCAGACTGATGGGGCCGACCCAAATTTCTATACCCGAAGATCTAAGCTCAACAAGGACCAATGAAATAAAAAATTCCCGAACGTGTCTCCAGCTACAATTTCTAAGTTTGCAAGATTTTAGAAGGTTTTCTATATTTCCCTAATTTTTAGTAATTGCTAAGATTTAGAAGTAAATTAGAAGTTTATGTTTATTGAGATTTGTTTCCAAGTTAGAGCATAGACTAGTCTATATAAAGAGATGTAATCCTCTCCCAATTGATCATAAAATATTGAATAGAATTTGAGCTCTCTCTTTGAGATGTTTTCTGTCTTTGGTGTGTGACCTAGACTGTTTGGATCCCTATCCCCAAGCTTTGGCTTGGAGAGTAGTTTCTGGCCACTCTTCCCCTGCCCGTGTTGCGTCAATTGATATTAGAGCGAAGATCCGTTGCTCCGATCTCCAATTGAGGTAACCCGGCAGTCCCATCTCTTTGTTTTATTTTCTTTCAATCCGTTATCACCATTCTTCATCATCATCTGGCCCACCCCATCCATCCAATCCCCAACCTCTCAATCCCACCATCTTCCCAAACTCTGAACATTCAAAATAATAGTAATAAAAAGTAAATAAAAAAAAACTCGCCGAATCCAATCCCCAACTACCAAAACCCCAGCCTACCTCACAGACACCCATCGATCCAACTCTAAACCCACACATCCCCAATTCCATCTTCACCAAACCCTATTCCTCAAAAAACCATCACCACCACCACACATACCCAAAAGACCACCCCTAGCCCATTTCTCACAGACGCAAATTCCTCCAATCAATTCAAAGCCCAAAACCCTAAACCCCCCAAATTTCCCCAAGATCTTCAATCCCAAATCCTCTTGTCCTTAATCAAGTCCAAGCCCCACCCACCTTTTCTAGAATTCCCAACCCAAGCCACTATCCTGAAACCAAAACCCAACTGAGCCCTACTAACCACCATCGCCACCAGTCCCAACTTCAATTCAACCCCAACAATCCGAGCTCCAACCTCTTCGAAACCTTTCACCCACCCCACTACTCTAGCCAGACCTTAACCAAAATCGAACCCAACGAAACCAAAACCCCATCCATTCCAAAGCATTCACCCGAGCCTACTCCACCCCCACTGGGCCTCGAAGCCCTAAATCCAATTGAGCATAGTCAGTGCGGTTGATTGCACCCAAAACCCCTAAATCATTGTCGTCCCAAATTCCCAATCCCTTCTCTCCCATCAAACCTAACTACCGCACAAACCCGGGGAAAAAAAGTGAGGAAAAAAGAAGAGGAGAGTTGAGAATAGAGCGCGTACATGGTGTCATCGTCAACGGCATCGGTGTTGTCACCATCATCATCGAATACACCGAACAGCCCCACCTTCATCTCCATCTCTACCATTGTAAGATCTGGCAGGCCTGGGCCAAGGTGGTAGATCCGGTTGAAACCCGGTGTGCCCGTCACCCGCCAAAGAACACCAAGGATACAAGGGATTGCACATGTCCCACATCGGAAACATACAAGTCCAAATTATGGGCTTATATGAACCCATGGGTTACCTCCTCCACAAGGCATCTTTTAGAGGGTAAGGCCCTGTTGTGTGACAAAAGGTATCAGAGCCAAGGACAGCTCTATTTCCAGTGGGGGAGAGCGTAAGATCGGCAGGCTCGAGCCAAGGTGGTAGATCCGGTTGTAATCCAGTGTGCCCATCACCTGCCAAAGAACATCTAAGATACAAGGCACTAGTCCCACATTGGAAACATCCAAGTCGAGAGCCTGGACTTATATGTACCTATTGTTGGGAAGTCCCACATCCCACATCGCCTAAGTATTATAGGCTTTACATGTCTTAATATACCTATATGAGCCTTCCACTTAAGCTTTTGGGTTGGTACATTACATGGTATCAGAGCGGGTTCCAATCCCGTCGTTCTTGTGTAGCCCACGTGACAGGCCCATCCATGAAATTTGTTGGGCCTGTACGTGAGGGGGAGTGTTAGGAAGTCCCACATCCCACATCGCCTAAGTAATAGGCTTGACATGTCTTAATATACCTGTATGAGCCTTCCACCTATCAGCTTAAGCTTTTGGGTTGGTACATGGTTTATTACATTGGTTACCTCCTCCACAAGGCGTCTTTTAGAGGGTAAGGCTAAGGCCTCATGGTGTGACAACCATCAACTCCATCTCCATTCGCAATGGCCCAGCACCCACCATTGTCAGCACCAAAGCAATCAAAGGAAAGAAGTAGGACCCTACTTCTCTTTTATTTATTTTTCTTCTTGCGCAAAACCCAAGGCAAAATCTGGAAGGGTGGTTTTCCCTTCTTTCGTATATGGCCACTCTAGTGACACAAGTCGGGCCATTGCTGGGCCTGAGTTCGCGTCAGGTCCAAATTAGCAAATATTAAACAAAGAAAAAAAAAAACTACAAGTGGGCCCAGCAACAACCAAGCCAAGCAAGGGTATCACTAGCCCAATACAATCCTGTTATACAAAGTTGGCATGACCATGGCCCCCTGATTAAAGTAGATTAACAGCCATCCATCTCCAGTCAATGATAATTGGGTTGATCCTTATTCTAATTGACAATTAATCTTCGCATGCGTACTCTTGAAATCAAGACTCTACATAGCAGGTCAGTCTGTTCTTCCGAAAGAATTACATTTTTCTGTCCTCCCATCCAAGTCAATATGAGAAATTTTGGACACTCGAATGAAATTCAAAGAATTTTGTTTGAGCATAAATATGGAGATTGCTATTTTGAAAAGGGAGTCTACTTTGAGCAGTTCCTCGGCTTCAAGCAAGAAAAGTTTACCGTTGATGAATATACTGAGCGAATTCAAGATTTGTGTAACTTAAGTGCACTGGATGCGAGTCCAAGACATGACTTAGCTCAATATATCAAAGGCTTGAGACCAGAAATATTGGAGAATACGGATCACTGCAAAACCATTTAGGAAGCATACATATAAGCAATCCGTGTTGAGCACATGCTTAAACGGTCTCGCATGCGACAAGGTAAGTCTGAATCAAGAAAGTCCCGGCAAGGAAAAAGTGCCCATATTGTGGAGAAATTTTGCCAGAGGATAATCCTACACTCATCATACACCAACTTCTCACCACCAATGAGAAGGAAGATGAAGAGTGGAGACAAAGAACGAAATTCCAAATACGGGTTAAGTGCAAAGACATGATAGCTAATTTGGTTATTGACAATGATAGTACAATAAACTTTATCACGTAGGAGGTTATTTACAAACTTCACTGG
Organism: Litsea cubeba; assembly: GCA_012931725.1. NCBI lineage: Eukaryota > Viridiplantae > Streptophyta > Magnoliopsida > Laurales > Lauraceae > Litsea > Litsea cubeba. The sequence continues at coordinate 18,686,696 of CM022947.1, read as the reverse complement.
CCAACTAAGAAACTACCAAACCCTACAAAGTCACATGGTCTAATGGACAATGGTTTTGTCATCCCTGTTGACTCATAGATGTTTGGTATCATTTAAGATTGGTGGTTATGTGGACAATATCTGGTGTGATGTAATCTATATAAATATCATTTCTTTTGGGACAACCATGGCTTTTTGATCGTGAGGTGCAACATGAGAGAGAGAAGAACATATATTCCTTCTCGTGGAAAGGACGATGGGTTTCCCTTGTTCCATTGCAACCAACAACAAACATATACATATACATCCTACATCATCACCTTCAACCGTGACAAAAGAACCAACAGAAGAGCAAAAATAAGAAATCGAAGTCATGATTGCACCAAAAGAGCTACAAATCGTGACAGAAGGCACTTGAAGATAAAGGAGACGAATTTATTTCTATGGACAATGCTGATCAAAAGATGTAAGAAACAATGGAAAAAGAAGTGAACATTGAAGACTTGGATTTAGTTAGCAAGGAGATTGATCATCCAATGGATCTAATCGTAAGCCTACTTCCAAAAAAGCCAATCAGATATTCGGAAGAAAAATTCATTGTTCAAGAGGTTGCGAAAGAAGATCAAATCATTGAGGTTCCTCACATTGATTTCATATTCGGGGATTCACCATTGATATTAGAAGATTGTGATCTAGCTGATCTACTCATATAAAGTCATCAATTGAAGCATCTAACAATCATATCACACATCCAAGCTGAATTCAGACGTCAAAAGAGGCATCACCTCGACTCTACTTCTAGGAGGAAGAAATTATTGCTTCAAGCTTTCAACCCATCCAAAGAAAATGAAGATCCAAAACATTGAAAAGTTCTACGATTGATTTTCAACCCAAGAGGACATTTCAAAACTCGAGATCGATTTTTCTCTAAGAGGGGGAGAGTTGATGCAGGCCCGACCCAAAATTCTATACCCAATGATCTAAAGCCCAACAAGGCCCAATGAACGAAAAAATTCCTGAACATGTCTCCAGCTACACTTTCTAAGTTTGCAAGAGTCTAGAAGGTGTTTAAGATTTCCTTAATTTTTAGTAATTGCTAAGATTTAGAAGTAAATTACAAGTTTTTGTTTTATTGAGACTTGTTTCCAATTTGAGCATAGAGTCATAGACTAGTCTATATAAAGAGATGTAATCCTCACCCAAGATCATTCAAAATATTGAATAGAATGTGAGTTTTCTCTTTAAGATGTTTTCTATCTTTGGTGTGAGACCTAGACTGTTTGGATCCCTATCCCTAATCTTCAGCTTCGAGAGTAGTTTCTGGCTACTCTTCCCCTACTCGCGCTGCGTCAAATGTGCCAAAAACAACCGAGATTTGGAAATTCCTAACCATCCATTATTTCTAAATATTTCCCTGTTGAATGCAGACTTGCTATATTTCTTAAGCGTAACCTGGAAAATATTGATCAGTGAAGTGGGACTGCTTTATCATAAAGATTTCAGGGGCATGATTTAATGCTCCAGTCCAAACGAATGGTTTAGATAATCAAACAATGGGTACAATTGTCCATGCACAAGGGCCAAAAGTATGTATCATCATGATAAACCTGTAAGGCCAAGGTATGACAAGGATACAGCAGCGACACGTCATGATATGTCGAGAACATGAATTTTAACATAAAAAGTGAAGTATTCAGTAGAATACTATTCGAATACATTGCCTATTTCTAAGTATCCAGGATGCATCTAAATTTGGTAAAGTAGTTGGCATGGATAGAGGTGTCTCGCTAATGCTTTGGCAATGGAGAAGATGAGCAATAGTAAGAGCATTCAATGTATAGTCCATAAACAAACATAAAGCACTAAAACCTGTGTTCTTTTCATCAACTATGGGAGTTTTCAGAAAAGTCAGAAGTCATAGATGCATTATATTGTACCCATCCTACTGTCTTTTTAACTTCAGAAATCTTCTTCGGTTAATAAAAAAAAAGTCACACCATTATGTCTCAAAAAATGCAGAAAAGACAAGTTCACATGTCCACAGGGGGATTTTGTCTAACTGACAGGTGCCTTCAAATGTCATCTACATGGAGACAGAATTAGGTGGCTGTTTTGTTATCTACCTCTCTCTCAAAGGAGTTCCAAAAACACACAGTCTTTCATGTGAGAGGTAACAATTTTAGCACCTCATGGAACCCACCTATCATTTAATCAAAACCCCTCACACTCACATCCCATGAATTGGAACTTACCCTAATTTGGAACTAATCTAAATTAAACTCACTGTTTTTCATAAAAATGTAGCCTAAAGAACCATTAAACTTTTACGCCCTTAAATAAATATTTTAATGATCTGATCGGGAAGTTTTTTGTCCAATATTTAATCCACAATGAGGCTTTTCCATCCCAAGTATCCTCCCATGACTGTTATACATTCAAGTGGGTCCCACAAGGAGCTTAGATTTACCTCTCATAGGAACCCTGGTACCTCTATCTCTCTCTAGACACTATGCATTCATTATGTGACTCACAAACTTGTTCAATCTCAACATCATAAATTAATTTATATAGATAGTGAGTGGATTAATTAACTGGTTTAGTGAGTGGATTAATTAACTGGTTCGAACCTGGTTGGGCCCTAATAAAAGAAACAGTGGATTAAATAATTAGAAAACTAAAGATATCTCATAGGAAACAGAAAAGGGATAAGATTTTGTTGGTAGGGTTGCTCCCCTTCAGCAATTTGTTTCTCAAGACTTTATCTGATTTCCAATCAGAACCAAACAAAAATTGAAAGATTTCTTTAATTTTGGGAGGAAGAGTGACGCAATTTATTTTTTTAACACAGTAGTGAGTGTAAAGATAGTGGTAACCTCAATGGGTCGACTCAGCAATTGGGTCAACCTAACCTATTGGACCAGTCCAAACTCCAAACAAGCTCCCTTGACCCAGTCAAGAAACAAATCTGTACAGTCAAAATCTTCATTGTATATTAGTTGTTGTTTCCTTTTTTAGATTGTAAATCACCCAATCAATGGGTCAAACATTCTGTATTTAGACAAGTAGTATATTTAAAGACATAGTGGGATCACAAGGATCCTCACGTTTTTCCTCTCAATCATTCTCCTTTGCTCAGTTTATTCACATGGTATCAGAGAGTAAGAAGATCCTTGGCTCACCTTGATACATCAGAAACTGCTTCTGCTGCACTCAACCAACGTCTGGATCCGTGATTGATCAATCAGTGGGCCTCACCATCACAGCATCCGATCTCTGGAAGTCATATATTTCTGGTCGCCCATATTTCCTAGGATTTCTGGTGATTTTTCAAGTTTTTTTTTTTTTGGACAGTGCCGAGGTGAGTTTTCACCCTATCTTGGTATCAACAGTTTTCATGGAATGTTCTTATCACAGCCGTTGAACTCTGTGATCAACGGTCTGATCTGACTCAAATCTTGCCTGGAGTAGTCCCACTACAATACAAATCTAACCTGGAAGTTAGATTCTTGAATTGATTTCTGACCAAAGAAAAAACAGCCCCACAGTGACTGGTCTTGGGGTCGCCCAGCACTGTATTTTTTTATTTTCTGTGGTCAGCATGATGTTGTTGCTGTCTGGTCACAAGACAACTTCATCTTGACTGTGACCTCAGCATCTGTCCTGGCTGCCTAAGCAATCTGATTACAAATTTAAAGAAATTTGACGATCTGTATTAAGTTCTGTCCAGCTTTCTGCTATTTTTCTTGTGCTGTCACATATCTGTGCTGAGTTTCATCATTCTGAACTGTTTGGGGATCAGATCTTGACTGTGATCTCACATAAAGCAAGACTAGAGTTGGAAGGCATTAGAAGAGCTCTATTAGTCGTCCCTTGTAAGTATCTCAATATTCTAAGAACAGCAGACCAATGAATGGATGTTGGATGAGCGACAAATTGAGGTTACCAGTTACCATTTTCTTTACAGTGAGGATACTTATAGGATGCTTGTTCTTCTTTTTTTTGCTACAGCAGGAACTTGAACTTACGCACTCTTACTCACACACCCATGTCCCTTGCTAGCTGAGCTGCAACTCGGGGACTACAGGATATAATTGTTTAACTTGGAGAAAAATCATTTAGAAGGTTTTTCTAGGGCTTTTGGGGAAGTATTCTTCTCAAGTAATGAGATGGACTGGATAATCTGATGACTTTCCCTTTTCAGTCCTCCTTTCTTTCCCAAGTGGTTACTTTCTCTTTTCTTCCCTTGGTTTTTTTATTTATATTTATTTATTTAATTTTTTTAGCAGTGATGCTAATTGTATTAAGAGGGAAAAGGATGAACCACAGCTGGCATGAAAGGCACACCAGAAGATGGCAAAACACAACTTACAAATGGGGACAACAATCTATAGAAGCGGAAGTTGAAAATCTACTCAGCTGGCTAAAGATAAAGTTAAGCAGAAGTTGAAAAATCTTCATTCTTAGGTAAATTATGATCATCATGTGGCGATCAAGCATAAGGGAGCTTTGGCAATCATATAATGTAACTTCTTTTTTATTCTTTTTTCCCCTTGGCTGGGGTTGGGAGGTTTCCGTTGGCTAGGATATCGTGTTTTATGTTTTTCTCATCTTCCGTGTAATTCTTTCCTTTTGAGATATGGTAGAATCGCCACTTCCACAGTAATACTAGCCTAATCACCAAAACTACACTCACACAAACACAAGTGCGCACCCACACATACATACATATATATATATATATATATAGCGAGACAGAATATAATAAGATTCCTATAATCAATGGTCATGTTAATGTATTGGGGAAAAACTCATAGTTATAGACACGGTTGAAATTCTCAAGCAATACCGGTCGTATTGGCCATACAGACCGGTATTGGCCTATACCGGTATGATAAAATGAAGTGACTGAATATCATCAAATTCTTGCAAATTTTCGGCCAAGAATTCAAAATATCGGTTGGAACTGATATATCAGTCAAGAAATTCAATTTCTCGGATGAGTATACAAAACCCCCTTTTCTTTCTCTTTTCTCTTCTTCTACTCAGTTTTACCTCCTTCTTCTAAACATAGTTTCAGTCACTTTCAGCTACTCTTTTTCTTCTATTTCACTTCCAACAAGCCATAAAAAATACCTATTTTTTGTGAATTTGGTGCAGGAAAATCAAATACAACTCAACCAAGGTTAGTATTTTGTGTTTTTTTTTTCTTTTTTTTTTAAGATTTGTATAGAAATAGCTTAGAAATGATGACTGCATGCTCTTTTTGTTGTGACTACCTTTCATCGACTTAGATCTGCACATTTTGATGCTAGATCAATTAATTTAGGGTTTTAAAAATTGGGGTTGTTGAAATCCTGTAGATCTTTACAAAATAATGACTCAAATTTGTTTGTACTATTTTAAAATGGTTGTGACTTCTTAGTTTGGCATAGATCAATTGATTAGAAGTCTAGATTTAGGAATTTTCATTTTGAAATTTGGGGGCTTATGAAATGTTAAGAGTTTTTTTTTCTAATTAGAACGTAAATACTTGATAGAATGTACAGATCCCCAACAATGGGTTTTTTTTTTTTTGGATTTTTTAGTAATTTAATATTAAATATTATATTTTGAGGATTTCACCATAAATATGGTCTTTAAGGTTACATAAACATTATGTACTTCGTATATGCTAATTTCTCAAGGTTGTTTTATGCAAATATTTTTTAATATTTTTGAATTTATTTTCAAAATTTTAAACTATGGTATATTAGGGGAAAAATTCAACATATCATCTAAAATGTGTTCTTTTGCTGTTCTAATTTCTAAATGCAATGTATAATTGTATATCTTACTTTCGATGTGTTTTAGACCTTGGATTAAATGTTAAAAGAAATTCGCACCATGTGCTTCTCTTTTTATAGAAAAAAAAATGGTGTGCAAGATAGATCCGGCATGAAGCCATGGCGAAGAAGCCGAAAGCAAGCATAAGGTTAAATGCAATTATTGTGATCGAACCCTTAATGGAGGGATAACTAGATTTTAGCAACACTTGGCTCACAGGCAAGGCCAAGTGGCAAGCGTCTAAAGTGCAACCTAATGTGAAAACGGAAATGCAAGAGTTCTTGGATGCAGGAAAGCAAAAAAAAGGTTGTCCAAGAGAGAAGAAGAAATGAGAAATTTGCAGCATGTAGAGAAGAAGTGTTTGGGCCGAGGAAAGAAGAAATAATTTCCTCCGGCGATGATAAGGACCCATATATGAGGAGAGGTAGGAGAGAAAGTATGAGGTCTCTTGGGGAGGAAGAAGAGTGGAGAAAGATGCAATATGAGGCGGCCACTAGAGGTAGCCAATATGAGCAGGGTGGCTCATCGGAATCCAGGGGAGCGGGCCCATTGCTCAGGCATGTTAGATGCGGCAACAGAACATGGTCTAGGAATAAAGGCACCCACCCCTTACAAAATTGGTCATCTCTCTGTAGAAAAGGAATATGAGGCGTTACAAATTTGGGTGGAAAGTTCCAAGAGGATATGGAGGGAGGGGCTGCACACCAATGTGTAATGGGTGGAGGACCATCATAAAACGTCATCTCTTGAATTTTCTAGTATACTCACCTTTGGGCACAGTGCTTATCAAATCCATCAATGCAACTGAACATGTCCAAGATGCAAGATATGTTAATAATTTGTTTAATGAGGTGATTGAAGATATTGAGGCAGAGTATATAGTTCAGGTTGTCACGAACAATGCTGCAAACATGAAGAAAGCAGGAATGATGTTTATAAAGCAAAGGCCAAAGATTTTCTAATCTCCATGCGTAGCATATTGTATAGATTAATGCTTGAAGAAATTGCTCAAGGAAAAGTCATGCAACAAGTGATTGAAAGGGTAAAGAAGATTACTAATTTTGCTATCTGTCGTATAGACTTGTCTCATTAATGAAAAAGCATGCGGACAATATAAGTATAGAGGAGGGTTTCTCCAACTTATAACTTCACAAAGTGGTTGGAAATAATTTGGAATGAAAGTGGGGAAAGAGGCCAAGTCCCCAATGCCAGAAGTGTGCAAGATCATTCAGTCCAAGAAGTTTTGGCCTTATGTGAATGGTGTTTTGAAGGTCTTCGAGCCTCTAATAAAAGCTCTTCGATTAGTGAATGGCGATGATAAGCCACAATGGGCTTCTTACATAAGGCCTATGATGCACAGATACGGCAAGGACACGCTATAGACACGGCAGGGACACAAATTTTACACATAAAAAATTAAGTATCGGATACAGTACAACACGATACGTTGCCCATTTTGAAGTATCCGTGCAACATAGCATAAGGCTATCGAGAGAGGCAGGATGGCTATTCAAGCAAATTGTAGATATCATAAAAAAAAAAAATGTAGGAAGATCATTGACAATCAATGGGAACGACAATTGCATCATGACTTACACTCGTGGTAAGTGGAGAGTGATTTCTTCTTGACTTCCATTGTTGCATTAAATTCTTCTTAGCATATTGTTGACTTGAATTCATTAATTATGCAGGTTACTTGTTCAACCCACAATTCCAATATCTAGTTTCAAATAGTTATATTCGATGAAATTCTTTTTGAAAAACCAGCAGATAGTACAGATGATGCAATTTGGGCCACTAACCAAGTAAACTTTAAAAAACTATCTTAGTATCTTATATGATGTCTTCTCCAACTTAATATACATCATTCATAATATTGGATACTTATTTTTCTACGTTAATGACTTTAGATTGATATATGCAATGAACATATAGGAAGTTTTGGCACTACAACTGCGCAAAGAGCTATCACGCAATCATATCCTCGTAAGGATTTTAAAATTATGTTTTCATTATTCTTTGATTTTCAGATGAATAGTAGTTGAATTATGGAGAAAGTGCTCTAGTACCAAGGATGATTGCAATTAAAGTCCTTAGTCAAACTACATCATCATTAAATTGTGAAATAAACTGGAGCACATTTTCCTTTATCCACACGAAACCAAGAAACAGATTAACAATGGAAAAGTTGAATAAATTGGTTTACATACACTATAACCTCAAGCTCCAGAGTAAAAATCGAAGAAGAGCATTCGAGGATCAGCAGGATTAATTTTGTCTAATTAATCTAAACTATATTTTTTCAGTAAAAGATTACTTGTTGGGTGAGTGGCTAGAGGAGGTAGAAGAGCCACAATTAGATTTTGCTGGGGAGAGATCTGAGCTGATGAAAGCCTTGAAAATATTACATGAGATAAATATGACATAGGAATAGAGGCATAGGCCCGGTCCTGCTGAGGCAAGGGAAAAAAAGGTGGATGAAGAGCGTGAGTCGAGTATCTCTACACCTTCATCATCACCAGGAATTTATCCCGACTCTCCTAGGGATGCCGGTCGTTATGGTATGATCAAGGGCTTATCCAACCTGGGCCCCCGCAACCTATTTTTATCCTTCAACAATTTTTTTGAATTTCAAGTGGCCCCCAGTCATCTCAATCTACGGAGGATAGCTCATCAAATTATCAAGGGATCTTCGCACCTCAACCACAATATTAATATGGCCATGGGTACGGGAGTGCAGAGCAAGAGTTCGGATCATATTAAAACCCATACCGAAGAAACAATGATGATGATGATATCGAGCCTGGGCGACACTCCACTTGGAATTAAGTTGTGCATTCAAGTCTCTCCCCTCATTACAGGTAAATTTTAAATGTCTAGTTGCTTTGTCATTTATCTTATTATCATAATGTAACATGTTATCTTGATGCTCTTGAAATTCACAACTTACTTGATGGTTGAGTGATGGGTATTGGGTACAAACAAGCTTTAGTTTCTTCAATTTCACACTAGTAGACAGCTTATAAGTCATAATTATGATTGCATTTTATAAAATTTGTGATTTTCCAACTTATTTTGGTATATACATGTAAATTTATTTAATTGTGAACAAATTAGAGTATAAAAAATTATCACGCCGCGACGTATTGCGAACCACGACCAATACCAATACCATATTGGTTTTTGGGGTTGGCCGATACCGCGATTTTAAACAATGGTTATAAAGTAATATGGAGATAAATTAGGAAACAAAATCAACAAGATGAATATAGTTTTACATCTTATCAGATGTTTATTATAATCCCAATCAGAAAAATCCTAACAGTTCTTAGGTATATAACACGAGTTGCAGTAGTAGTTTTCAATAAATTGTATGGTTACCATGTAAATCAACTTTTCACATAGTCAATTTCTAAACAACTAAAGACAATGCAATCATTATTACATTTTCTTCTGTTTATACTTATATTAAAATATGCCACCTATCTCTGTCATCATGATTGCTTTGAAAATACTCCTTACCACATTAGTCTTCAAAACTGAACAATCTGACACAAAAGGCAACTGCTTTTTAGTATCATGTGAGATCATCACGTCCGTACACTGCCACCTAGTATAGCCTGTGGGACCCACCTATCTAGATCCAGTTCATTCACATCGCTTGCCCCCTAGTTATACACATTGACCCAAATTTCTTGGTAATCAATCCCATACATGAGTATGGCCCTTTGCAATAAAACAAGCATCATATTTCTCAATTACCCATCCAGTTTATTTTAAGGATATGTGTTGGCAATTTGGCATTGCTCCTCTGCATATGTCTCGCAACATATGAGACAACCGGTGGGGCCCCCTATGATCAATCCAACCCAATCACACCCCCCCCCCCCCCCTCCTAAATGTCATGGATCCCATGGGTTTTACATGATGAGAATGGGCAGCCCCATTCGATTGAAATTTAAAAATAAAAAATAAAAAAAATAAAAAAAATAAAAAAAATAAAAAATAAAAAATGCATTCTAAAACCATTAAACTTGAGGGCCATGAATCAAGGGGTTGGTTATAGTATATGATTAAACGGACTTAACATTTTATATCTGGGATGGTCCCCTCTGGATCTTTCGATCCCCCACCTCATCCATCTTGCACTGTCTCCCATAGGAGACACCCATACAGGAGCAGGACCATTGAAAAGGGGTGTTTCATCTCCTCTCTTCCTTTTCATGATACAATTACTAGAAAACAATCAATTACAATGGTTTGCTATAAAAGTCAAATCTGGACCCTACTATTTAAAATCTAAACCGCTTAGTACAAATGCCCAACCCCTATATAGTTCTATTGTGAAGTTTTACTCTGATATGAGATGGTGCCTTTCAGTGAGCATAAGCTTGTTATAGGGGATTAGCAAGTGCAGTTACAACCTTCGAGGGAACAAAAACAAATGAAACTGAAGATAGGTAAGCCTTGTGTGGATTCCAGTGAGTTACAGGAAACAAATTTACAAATGGGAAAAAGGTACAAAGTTCTTTTGCCTTTTCTTAATGCAATGGGTACAGTACAAGAACTAGGAAAATGGGAAGTAGTAGCCAAGGGATCAGATGAATTTTTGGAAATGTAACTGAAATTTTGTAAAGAAAAATATGGAAACCAAAGTCCGATTCCTGAGGAAGGCCCCGACCTCATACAAGAAAAGACAAAAAAGATAAAGCAATTGCATAAGGTTAACCATTACCCACAAATCAAATGACCTACCATGCGAAAAGACATCCTTAGCTAGAGAATCAGTAGCAGAATTATCCACCCTCAGCACATGGGAGAAGACCACTTCACTGTTGGCTGACAAAACTTCAGCACATCTAACCACGATCTTGCCTCAACACACCCAATTGCATGCACCAGAGTCTCCCAACACCAAGGGAAAGAATCCCAGGTTGCAACCCTTCCATGAATCAAATGGATAGAATTATCATTGTTCCAATCCATGGCTGTTTTATTCCCCAGTGTACACCTTAACTGCATCTCCTTGCCACTAGACTGCAAAGTATCATACTCTATACCTCAATTCTCAGAATATAAGGTCATCACTAAAAACCGGAAGAGTAATATTTTCATCAAAGGATGAAAACTTCCTTGAATGAAGGGGAAGAAATCTTCCCAATGAATAGAAGGGACATTCTTCTGGAGTGACTTTTGAGACATACCTTTTGATAGTTATCATCATTTCATTGAAGCTACTTTTTGCTAGTCATCATCATCATCATTGAAGCCTTATCCCATTTAGGTAATCTATTCTAGTCATGCTTTAAAATAGCGGCCACTACATAGCTTAGTGGTCGCATTATCGGCCGTATCGGTTGAGGCTGCTGCGCTATTTTGAAAATAGCGGCACTACGGTCTAAAACCCATTTGAGCCAAGTAGTTTAAATTTAAAATACCGTTTTTCCTATTTCTTATCCTTGATAGCCCTACCTAAAGTTGTCTCTACCCTTATAAGGTTCCAAATCACTAAAAAAAACAAGATCGGTTGCTATACAAGATTCTTTTTTTTTTTTTTACCAGTTAAAAAATTCACACCGCTATGCCGCTACATATCCCCCCGCAACCATTATGTATCGCCCGCTACGTAGCATTTTGGCCACTGGCCGCTACACCCACCGCAGCCGCTATTTTGATCCTTGATTCTAGTAATGGGGAAAAAACATTTATATCTCTTTGTGTATTGGATATTATGTGTTTCTCTCCTCACTTTCTTGTACACTTAACCTTTTAACAAAATGAGATACCCATTATTGATTAATAGAAGAATCCGCATTTTGGTGTAACCAAATACAAGGTTCGGTATCAAGTATTGGAAGGACTGGAAGCTTTACAATTTTCAAATATAAATACGAAACGAACAAATTTTTGGCACCTTCTAGCCACAGAAGAGTCATACAACAGGCCAACAGGAATCCTATGTTTTGTAATACAACTAGTCAACTACTACGGGAAAATTATTTAAGATGCCAGAGAAACATGTTTCAGTATCGCTTAGCAAACTACCACGCCTGGCACACAGGCCACATCATTAAGCATACAAGAAGTGCATGAGCCTAAGTTTGAAACATTTATTTACTAGGCCATTCTTGAGACCTGGCTGAGGCCATTTTATGGATGCAACAGGCCAAGCTACGGCGTGACAGGACTTGGACCATGTCCATACCTACATTTCAGGCCCAACAAGTAAGTGGGCTAGGCTTTAGCTTCTTTTCTGAGCCTAAATAGCTAAATCACAAGAGCAGTATAGGCACGCATTAGACAAAACAACAAGTTCCATCATGCTTAAGAAGTCATTCTTTATAAGACACTTTCAAAATTGAGGAAAAAATGCAAATTATAGTGTAGGCATGATTTTCAGAAAAAAGTGAAGAAAACACTTGCCATATAAGAGCACAGATCTCACTGATAATTGCAAGGATAGTTAGGACCTTGTTATGAATCTGCAAGAAAAAGAATTGCGAGTGAAGATAACAAGATATATTTATATTCCTAAGAAGATGTAGATGCATTCTAAGATGCAAAAATGAAAGGCATATAATGTTTGCAGATACAACAAAAGAAGCTATAGAACAATTCTCATACATTGGTGGGGTCTAAAACTTACACAAAGAGCGCAAACAAGAGCAAGGATAACACTTCCGATGTAAATGGCTGTGGCATAAATACGCACAGGATCAAGCATCATTCTTAATTGTTGCCCGACTCCAATAAGTAAAGCTGTGCTGCCACACAGAAGTCGAAGTTTAGCTTCTGAGAGATTAAAATAAGAATCACAACCTCTAGAATCTAAAACTCAATAGGTAATATCCAAATTTCAAAAACCACAAGCAAAATCAAGCGATTTATAAGATACACATTTAAACAATCAGATTCAAGTCTCGAGTCAAACTAAGGTTTTAATAAGATTCTGAATGGGCACAAAGAGTAATAAACCCCAATGAGAGGTAGAACTTAGAGTTTACAAGGAACTGAGGTGTCTAGATAAAACCCAAGGGATAAGAATTGGAAGAATCTGTTCTGATACAAAGATTTGATTCAATATCAAATTGAAAATTCAAAGCTACACTGCAAACTTGGGCAATTTTTAAAGTGAATTGTACAGTGAAGTCATATTGGGAAATTCAAAGAAAAAAGACTGGCGCAATTGAGTTTAGGATGGTAAATCAAATTGGTACTCATTTTGATTGATCCGCTACTCAAGATAATCCCCTGCTAGCAATTCTTGATGAAATTAGGATTTTGGAACCAAAATCGAAACATCTTCAAGAATTCAGCCAATAGCACGATCAAAACCATTAAAATCTACAATTCCAATGAAAAAACAGACAAATACAAAATTCCATCAAAATCTAAACAACAATTCCACGCCCTTAAAGTTAGGTCGCTTAACCAAAGGAAGATGAAAATATTCAACCTCCAATAAATCTGAATAATGGAATTGTATTCACAATTAAGTAACAAATAATTTAAAGAAAAACATTAAAAAAAAAAGCATACCTCGATGGGATACTATCACAAAGTGGGTCAAAATTTGATGCAAGGCTAATGAGACGTTGCAAGGATACCCATAACCCATGACACACTCATGGGGTCCAAGAAAGTGTAACGGTTTAATTTCTTATTCTTTTTCCCCTATTGAGTTGTCATTACAATTAGCCTTCTAATTATGCTTGTTTCCTAGTTTTCTTAGTTTGCTAATGTGATTAGGTTCCTTATCCTATTTATATGATCATTGTAGAGAACGGAAGGAGTTCTGAATAATAATAGAATTTCTCCTTTCGGGTTTTACCATTGAGGTGTGTTCTCTAAGTGAGAAAGTATGATGCTCCTAACCCCTTGATAAACAGCCGACAAGTTTTCACCTTCCAAAATGAGTGCACATTCTATCCAACAGTCCAATCCAATGGGTGCCAAACCCAAGGAGACTATCGGGGTCCGGGGGGGGGGGGGGGGGGGGGGGGGGGGGGGGGGGGGGGGGGGGGGGGGGGGGGGGGGGGGGGGGCGCTGTTTTATGATTCACTCATATGGATCATCAAGTCGGCCCCACAAGGCGTTTCCGCCAAAACTGATGAGTGTCTGAGCTTAGGAGAGGAAAATCCTATATATATATATCCAATGGAGCTAATATTTTGAGTTTAGAGTTTAGACCTAGGTCTCCTTTAGAGTTTAAACCTTTCGATCCCCCACCTCAACCATGATTAGGATGGCCCTATGTGAGCCCAACAAGGGTGTGCTCGGTAAGGTGCTCACAGATGGTGCTCGATGGAGGGTGGTATATATAGATAGTCTCTATCAGGTGCACATGGAGCTCTCATGCGCAGCTCGCTGAGGGGCCCCACCTGGGCTGGGACCAAGGGGGATCTTTTCATATGGGTGGGCCCTACTAGTAGGCTCACCGCTCACGTGATCATTCTAACCCATTGATCAGCGGCCCACAAGTTTCACCCCATAAAAAATTGACCCATCCATCTAACGGTGCAGTCCATTTGGTTGGATGTAAAAAAATGGGGATCAGTGGCGGGTAGAAGGGGTGTGTGTGTGTCCATTCAGTTGGTTCATTCGGTGGGGCCCACCATGGCGTGTGCAGGGTATGAAGTGTGCATAGGATAATTAATATATATTATGTAGATGAATGATATAGTGCACATGGTGTGCACGGGTCTTACGTATGGTGCACACTGTTAAGAAGCCCAACCAGCCCATTTGTATTATAATTATCGCAGCCCACTTATAACATGTAAAGGGATTAGTCAATCTTGTACAGCTCATAACCGTGTGAGTGCGTTTAGGGATATTTTAGATTGTGATTACAAACTTGTAGCCTAAGAAAGGTAGGATAACTTCTATATATTGAATGAAAATCCTAGAGGTATACACAGTTTTGAATCCAAAAACTCCTCTCTTTAGTGTTCGTGACATGGTATCAGAGACGTGGTCGAGAGTCATCTCCTTCTCTGTTTCGTCAGTCTTCTCAAGATATAGAGATCTTTAGGTCCCTCCTCTTTCATCTTCCAGCCCTGGAAGCCTGTGAAGCATTTTATTCAGTCGGGCAGAGTAATTTCTGTAGAACGAAGATCCAATCACACTTTGTTCAACTATGGCCCACCTGCGATCATCACAACTACCTCAGCCGACACCTCCCAGCATGGTCGACTATTTATCCTGGTATTTCGGGTATTTCTTCAGCTTTATTGGCTCATCAAAGATAGGCCATCTGCTATTTTTTGTGGATTTTCAGTTTTTTCCACCAGATTCAATCAAAGCCGTCCAGAATTCAGGATTTTGAATCTTTTGGAGGGAAATTTCTTCCATTAGTTACGGAATACATCTCTCCAATCATCCCTTGCATCTGATCTGTCCAAAGATCATATTGTGGGGGCCATGTGGAGGACTATCCACTGACGACAGGGTCGTCTGGGGTGTTTTGGGTACTGTTCATCAGCAAAACAGTCTCTTCTGTTACCTGCTGCATATATTACTCATTTGGCAGATTTCTACTGAGAATTTGGACTTTATTCCTCTGATTTGGTTCAATCAGCTCCTGCTTTTATCAGTTTAACACTGTCATTCTTGCTTCTTGAGATTTTTTTCTGAAATGGAAAAATCTGAACTTGCATTGATTAAATTCAATGGAAGACTTATACTTCCTGGTCTTACCAATTTCAAGTATATTTGGAAGGCAAGGAAATGTGGGGGCATATATATTTCTGGGACGGATCCTAGACCACACGATGATGAGAAAAAAAATTATCATGGAATACAAAAGATGCCAAAATCAAAACCTAGATTCTTGGCTCCTTTGAGCCTAAGTACATGCTGAATCTCAAACCCTACAAAACTTCCAAGGCCGTGTGGGAATAATTGAAGAACGTTTACAATCGGGGTAGAGATGTCAAATGGGCCGGGCCGGCACGACCCAACACTGGAGTCAACGGCATTCCAAATAAGGCCCCATAATAGTAATGAGTATCACATCCCACTAAACCTATCTTTTCACATTCCAAAAAAGCATTAAAGCATGTTAACTTTTCACCGTTGAGAAGTTGTTGCTATTAAAAGAAAAAAGAAAACCCTGAAATTACAACAAACAAGAAATCCCTTTTTTGATCTGAAAATCCTCCAACATACGTTTGCACCTTTCCGCCCCCCCCCCCCCCCCCCCCTGCATCTGTGCTACTTGGAATCCAAAGAAGACAACCTCCTCTATATTCTTCTTCAATCGCTTCAATCCAAGGTGTTTTTCCCAATCTCGCTGCACTCCAAAAGTCCTTCCTACTTGCACTTCTACAATTGTCGTCGCTGCAACCTGGAGGCGTCGAGAAGAGGAACATGACTCTGCTATTGCTGAACTGAAGGCTCTATCGTTGAAGCCAAAAGCCATGTACACATTTAATATATTTTTTTCTTCCCTTTACACGTGTTAGTCTCCCTCTCCCTGTCTCTTTTTTTTTTTTTTTTTTTCAATCATCAATGGGGCCAACCGTTCCATCACGGATGAAATCATTTGATTTCTAGTTTCTATCTTCTTAACTTCCAGTCCTTTGTTTTCCCTCTTCTGTGATGTAGATCCATCAGCGGGTTCCACATGTTAAATCTATTTCAAAGGTTGGCCCCACTAATGGATCAAAACCCAATTGTTTCTCCCTTTGTTATTTTCTATCCCTTTTTATTTTTGTTCTTTTTAATGGATGTAGATCACAATGTCACAAGAAAGATTAAGTGGATTAGCCATACTATCAATTGAAAAAGATATGTTAGCAAAAATTGATTATAAAACTTAATTAGTAATTTTGCATCACAAAAGGCGAGAAAATAGATTTTAAATAAAATATTTATAATAATATTAAAAAGTAGAAAAGGCATCATTTAGGATTGTCGCTTTAGGCCTCAAATTGTCTCGAGTGGGCCTTGCCCATCGTTTTCAAAAAAATTTGCAAACAAAAGGGATTTTATCGCAAAGATCTTGTCCATATACCCCCAACAGAACGGGGTTGATGAATGAAAAAACAAGCATCTTCTAAATATTGTTCATTCACTTCTTTTAGAATCATTTTTTCCGGCTAAGTTTTGGCCAGAAGCATTAGCCACTATTGTTCACTTAATTAATCATCTTTGGTCTCCACCACTATTTCATCAATCCCCATATTATAGATTCTTCAACACAGAGCCGACATACACTCATTTGCGAACCTTTGGATGTGTGTGTTTTGTCCATCCTCCTTCGTCTGAATGAACAAAGTTGTCCGCTCAATCTGCGAAATGCGCTTTTCTCGGCTATGCTTCTCACCAAAAGGAATTTCTTTGTTATGATCCTGCAATTCATCACATCGGAGTTTCTCGAAACGTTTTTCTTTTTCTTTTTTTTTGCTAAATCAGTGTTTCTTTTTCAAATCACAATGAGTCATTACCTTCTTTTTCTCTCTTACCAAATTTTATTGATGATGTTTCTCCTCCACCGCTACTCGTTTATGAAAGGCGTCGTCACAAAGATGTACCACAACTTCCTTCCCCTATGAATCAATCCCCGCCACCTGATCCTCCACTAGAAGCTAATCCTGCTCCTGCTCGATCTCCAATTCAACTTTAGGCATTCTACTCGCCTCTCCCGTTCTCCAGAGTCCAGACAGATATGGTTTCACCCACACCTCCTTGCTACTGTTGACATACCTAACTCTTATTCACAGGCAGTGAAACATGACTATTTGATGAAAGCTCTGCATGAAGAGTTAGATGTCCTTCAGGCGAATCATACATGGGATATTGTTCCCTATCCATCTCATGTGAAACATATTGGCTGCAAATGGGTTTTTTGTATCAAACTTAAACCCGATCGCTCTTTGGATTATCATAAGGCACGCCTAGGTATTGACTATGACGAGACATTTGCTCCAGTCGCCAAGATGACAACGGTTAACACTGTGCTAGCAATATCAGCATCGCAATCTTGGCCTCTCTATCAATTCAACGTCAAAAATCCCTTTCTCCATGGGGATCTAAAAGAGGAGGTATATATAAAAATTTCAGAAGGCATTTTGGGTACGTCCAGTGGCGATGTTGCTCGCTTACATCGATCTTTCTATGGTCTCAAACAAGCGCCTAGGGCCTGATTCAAAAAGTTTCGCGATACTGTTCTTCGGCTTGATTTTCAACAGATTCCATATGACTCTTCTCTATTTCTTCATCATACGTCGGATGGGATTACTATGTTACTGGTCTATGTGGATGACATCATCATATCTGGAACTGATTCGTCTATGATTCAGCAGCTACAAACATCACTTAATGAATCGTTCCATATGAAAGATTTAGGACCACTTAGCTATTTCATGGGTTTGGAAGTTCATCACTCCAACAAAGGTCTAATTCTAGATCGGCACAAATATGCATTGGATCTAATTGATATAGCCAGTTTACAGAACTCTACTCCTGTTGACACACGTCTTGAGGCTAATGTTAAATTGTCTCAAGATACGGGAGATCATCTTCCGAATACCACGTTATACCGGAGATTAGTCGGCAGCTTGGAATATCTCACAATTACTCGCCCTGATATGTCATGTGCAGTAAATCTTGTTAGCCAGTTTATGACTCAACCTCGTCATCTACATCTAACTGTTGTCCGGTGCATTATTCGTTACATTCTTGGCACTCCGAACCGTGGCTTGTTCTTTCCGGTTGGCAATACTTTCTCTTACAACATACTCCGATGCGGACTGGGTAGGTTGTCCCGATACCAAATGATCAACGATTGGGTGGTGCATGTTCTCAGGAAATTCCTTGATTTCTTAGAAATGTAAAAAAAAGGATAAAGCGTCCAAATCTTCCACTGAAGCCAAATATCGTGATATGTCTGTCGCATCTGCCGAAATCGTTTGGCTTTGTGGGTTACTTTCGGAGACTGGCTTTCCTCAGACATCTCCAACACCTCTTTATGCTAATAATACTAGTGCCATCCGGATAATATCGAATCTTGTTTTTCATGAACGTACAAAGCATATTGAGGTTGATTGGCATTTCATCCGAGATGAATATAAGCATAACAGCATCAGCCTTCCACATATCTCGTCCAGACTTCAAGTTGCGGATATTTTCATCAAGAGTCTACGAAGACCACGACATCAATTCTTAGTTGGCAAATTGTTGCTTGTTGACTCAATAGCATGAATTTGAGGGGGGAGGGGGCAACCCAGCCCACTTGTATTATAATTATCTCAACCCAGTTGTATCCAGCCCAGTTGTAACATGTAAAGGGGTTAGTCAATCTTGTACAACTCATAACCCTGTGAGTGTGGTTAGGAATATCAAACTTGTAGCCTAAGCAAGGCAAGATAACTTCTATATATTGAATGAAAATCCTAGAGGGATACACAGTTTTGAATCCAAAAATTCCTCTCTTTAGTGTTCGTGACACACACCACCTACTAGGGCCCACCTAATCGTCCCCATCCAAATGAGCCACAAGTAGGACAAACCCCACCCCCCCCCCCCCCCCCCCCCCCCCCCCCCCCCCCCCCCCCCCCTCCTCTTTCCCCTTTTGAATTACATCAATCTCATTTTTTCCATCCATCTGAATAGACTAAACCGCTGGATCAACTGTGAAAATTTGTGGGCCATTCATCAAGGGGTTAGGATGATCAATCAAGTTTGCACAACCATATCTTTCAAACTCACCCAGCCCCATCCCCAGGTATATATTTTTTTCAAAGCAATACAAAACAGAGGTCATTTACTTAAATTTAGATAATGCTAGAAAACTCAAAATTCGCTAGAAAAGGTGTGCGTTTTATGTATGTGCATGACTGCAAGCATGTTGTGGTAAGTTCATATTCATACCAACCAATGTTATAGCTTATTAGTTAAACCAGAAGCAAGAGATGCATCTACGTAGTTGTCACCATCCTACCTTCCGATAGCCAATAGGTTTCCAAAGCTGAAGAGTATTGCAAACTTGATGGGTCTTGCAAACGCTACCAATGACTGCAAAGGGAAAGTAACAAAAACTCCATGTTACACATTGCAACTCATGACTTCCCTACAAGAAAATAAAATCATCTTTCTCCAATGCATATTAACGGTTAAGATCAGTTCCTTATCCACAGATAAATCTTGTCATGTTACAGCACTTTTATTTCTTACGAACAGTGTCTATTCCCTTACAGTTTACAAGTGCCATTATGAAGGTTCGAACAATTCTTCCCATAGCCCAACCATGGATTGGCAATAACCCAAGACCATAGTTTGCAAAGTCTTTGGTCTTCGAGTGGAGAATTTTCTACTGCAAAAACAAGGGTCAGCCAGTCAATTTTATTTGACTTCTTTTCTTTCCACAAAGTCCTCCTATCAATTATCTGGGATTGTTTCCACAATTGTAATGTGGCCTAACCAAGTAGAGCCTGCTGAGAACACACGCGCGCACGCGCACAGTGTAAGAGGACACACAAACAGTGTGTGTCGTGTGTGCGTGCATGGCGGCATGCGTGCGTGCGCACGCGCGCGCGCGTGTGTGAAGTGTCCACAGTGTTTCCCTAACAAAGCTTGAGAATAAAAGGCATGGCGTTTCATTAGAAACTCAATTGACCTAAATCACAAAGCAAAGGAGAATTCACTCAGATTAGATAAGATTTTCTACAATAACGCATTCATGGATTCCATTATAAACAAATATCGATCACTATAATAGAGATAATATCAAAACGTGTTATTTAGATATTGTACACCATTGTCTTGAGTGATACAAATTACAAAATACTCAAAACTTGCAAAAATCAATCCAAAATCACTGAATGCATTTAAAACTTTTAGAGTATGAAGAAAGCTGGTGGAGGGATTCTGCCCATATCGATGTCTAAATTCTACTTTTTCAGGTAGGAACTTAAATTCTTCAAAATATTTTATTCTGGCAAGAAAGGTAGAAAAAAATGTGCACCCAATGATGCAGTTCCATTTTTCCAAGCTTCTAAAAATAATTGCATTCACCCTTTGCAACATGGAAACATCCAGCATGCCCTATAAAAAGAAAATACCAAAGCTTGGAAACTTGATAAAGGAGATTCTATTTGGCCTTTTCAAGCCCAAGTTGTGCAGTCAAAATGGTGATTGACAAACAAAACTTTTTCAGATACAACACTATACAACCTACAGAATTTCAGTTGGAAAGACTCATTGTTAACCCATGTCCTTTTGAAACCCTTGGACCCTCAATCAAAAAATAAGAACCGCCCAAAAAGAGCCTTGCAAGTCACAACAATGGACGTAGACTCATCCACATGACTTAAGCTTAACCCATGCTTTGGATACTTCCCCTCCCCACCCCCCCACAAAAAAAAAAAAAACCGTCCCCATGTTTTTCTACAACAACCTTCCCTTATAACACATCACTTTCTTCCTTAAACCTCACCTTCCACCTTCACTTACAAAACAAAGCCCAATTCCTTTCCATGACAACCCCCCCCCCAAAAAAAAAAAAACCCTTCCACATGTTTTTCTACAACAACCTTCCCTTATAACGCATCACTTTCTTCCTTAAACCTCACCTTCACTTACAAAACAAAGCCCAATTCCTTTCCATGACTCTTTCCAGCCCCAAGCCCCAATTCCTTTCCATGATTCTTTCCAGCCCCAAGCCCCATTCTCTTTAATAATATTTAGAAGACACCACTTCAACAAATGAACTTTACTTTTTTCTTCATTTTCGACCATAGAAAACCATGTTGTAATTCTCCACTCCCATGCATAGAAAATCACGTTGTAACTTTTCAAACTTCTTCGCTCCACCAGTAACATCTAAAATGGACAAGTAATGAACTAAAAGGATTGCCAAGAAAGCCTTGGCCAGTGTGATGCAACCCCGCAAAAGCAAATATCTTCTTTCCCATGTAATAGAAACTTCCATCTTTTTTTACTTTTAATGTTTTAAATATTTAAAAATAAAACTAAAAAACACGAGGAACCCCATTTCTTGAGTGTCTAGGTGTTCAATAAATAAAGTGCACATGTTCTCAAGAAAAAAAGGTTTCTCTTGGTAATGAGCCTCTGCAAGCAAACACTTCCTAAGACTTTGACTCTATATGGCCCCTAATAACATAGTGATATCAAGTACTGCATAACATGATTTAAGGTGGAACTTTGATTAGGGAGAGTCTAAAACACCATTTGGGAGTACAAAATGCAGTTTCAACCCAAGTCGCAGGCACCACTTACTTTGAATCCCCCATGAAGTTTCGCAACTTGAAATTTCCATATAATAGCTATGTTCCAACCAGAATCACACCCATCCAAATGCATTGTAAAACATCAATCAAAAGAATGCTTCGGTAAGTACATAGCAAACAATGCGCATACAAGTAGTTTATTCAAATCCAAGCTCTCAAATAGCATAAAACATCCCAGTTTCATCATTGAATTCATTCAACAAGTTAAACTGTTCTGTGACGAACTAAACTTCTAAGCAGCAAATCGATCCACACGTAAACACGGACAAATGCACGATCGATTGAATGTAAATCCTCTCAAGCCACGGTAGAGATCTTTAGTTAACTTAGAATACATATGAATCCTCCCAATTGAAACGCAATAGAGAACTGTAGAATTTAGAACACATATCTCTTGAAAATTAAGTCCTTATAAAGCAGCACCGATCCATCAAAATTAAAATCAATAGCAAGCATTCAAATGGGGAGATTAACGGGGTTTTTTTTTTTTTTTTCTCATTCATACCAGAAGCATGCAAACCAGACCTGCAAGCAAGCAGCCAGCAAACCCATACAGTCTCTGCTCAAGGACAAGTAGCAAGAGAAAATCAAAAGAACGTGTCAGAAAACAAGACCCATGAATCAAAACAACTTGACAAAAGAAACCCAGACTTCAATATCTATAGAAAGACAGAACCCCATTTTGGGGTTTGTTTCAGGGTACCTGCATTGGAGACAGTGAAAAGGCGC
The DNA here is from genome assembly GCA_012931725.1 of Litsea cubeba. Lineage (NCBI taxonomy): Eukaryota > Viridiplantae > Streptophyta > Magnoliopsida > Laurales > Lauraceae > Litsea > Litsea cubeba. The sequence continues at coordinate 18,663,912 of CM022947.1, read as the reverse complement.
CGCTGGATTCATCCAAGAAATTGTCTTGTTCTTCTTCACCTCCACCCAGAAGAGACTGGAATCTACCCATTGTCGAACTAATCCTGCCTTCGATGCTTATTCAAACGGCTTCGATTGAAGAAATATTACTGGAAATCCATCCCATAGATTCAGAGAGGTGAGAGAGAGTTTTTGTGCGCGCGCAAGAGGCGAGATACGCGAGGAAACAACAGGGTTCTAGAGTGAGCCCACGACCTGAGAAATAAAAGCCACTTGGCTTGGTTTTTCTATTAGAAGCAAAAATTTCATCATATATCGGTTTACACAAAGTATTCAACAAAAAGATTACCAAACATGACTCTGCTCGGTTTTTCTATTAGAAGCAAAAAATTTGATCATATATTGGCTTTCTCTCTTTGATGCTTTATTTTATCTTTATTTTATAAGAAAATTACGAAACGGTAAGATGGTCATGTAAGAATTTGCAAGCTTGTCAAATCTACACAAAAATTTTATCTTTGACTAAGGTCACTTTTGACATCAAACTTATCAAAATCAAACTAAAAGGCTATGTGAAGCACCCTTCATATTAAAACTTGCCTCTAGGGAGCTTAAGAAAGATTCTGAAGTTTCCTAATTCATTTCGAGACATTTGAAGCCAACACCTCATCATGCAGCTATAGGAGCAAAATCAAAGTTCCAACACATGGTCAGAAATCTGTATCGTTCATAACGGTGGGAAGTTTCCACGGATTTCCTTGTCACGCCTCTAATTTCGGATCTCAAGAACAATGCTGAAAATTCGAAATTCGTGGCGAACATCTAAGATCTTAGTCGCAGTGAAGTCTAATTTAAAACCTTTCAAATATGTAATAAAAAACATATAAGCATAAGCAATGTAATATAGAATCAGCGAAAGCAAAAGATTAACATCCAACACAAAAAGCAAATTATAGGTGCAAGTCATATCTACAAGTTGCATATGGGTATAGTAGTTCGTTATACGACCAAATATCAACTCATCGTCAACTGTCTAAATGGAGTCACACTCCATCCTCCGACTAACCAGCTAAATTGTTGGTTCCCCACCCATAGTCCTTTGCATCCAGCGCCTCACCCTCAGGGACAACGGGGTCGGTGTCACCAACTACAGCACCAAGGTTATACAAAATTAAATCCAAAGGACCTGACAACACAATATACAGATAGCATAGTATGAATGCATCAAAATAAATAAAGACGATAATAATGACCAATACATTAACAATCGTAAGAAATGCTAGGCAGATCGTACAATAGTTCTACATCCATCAAGTTTAGCAACTCATTTCAAGCTCAATATATGTGTTCTAGGTTAGATGTAGTGAATGGATTTGGGGTTTTCATTATGCTTTTGTAATGAAAGTAATAAGGAGTGTTATAGACCTGTAATATGTGTAAGAAGAGGAGTTTTGAAGTCCCATATGCAATGGAGAAGGAACTAGGGGAAGTTATGACAAGATTTTTCAGAAATGTGAAATCTGCCATTTTATTTTAGGGTGAGTTTTAGGGCTAGCCGTAAAGCTAATCATAGCACAAACACAGCTAATCGTAAGCTCACCGTAGAGCAATCAAAATTCTACTCTGACATAGGCTTTTGGTTTTGTATTTTCACGGCTCGCCGTGGCAGGGTTACGGCTCACCGCAAGGTTGCTGTGAGCACACCGTAAGACCCGGGGGTTTTTAAATGGTTTTGGACCTAGTCTTGGATCTTAGTATTGGAACCCTTGGACCCTAAACAAGGCCCAATAGATTTTGAAACCATTGTAGATTATGTTTGAGCTGACATACACCTACACGGATGCCCCGGGTATCATTTGTACTAAGCCAAAGGTGTTGGCCCAGGGTATTTCGATGTCCATATTATCAAGCAGCCGTAAGATTAAGGTAGCCCGGAGAGATCAGAGACCTTAGTACTACACATAATTGGATACTAATGCCAACAAGCAATTTGGACCTTAGTTTTGGATTGAATTTTACTCCATGGCTCGACACCAATCTGTTATGCACGCACTTAGTATACGTTCTTGATATTTGCATGGCTTCATCATGCTTCTTATTTTGCTTAATTCCATATTTTATGATTTCTGATTATGCATCATGCCTTGCACCCAGTTAGGTAAATGCTCAGACTATGCAAATGCAAGCTACCATAATTGATACGCTTCATGTATGTATTCTAGGCGAGGACTTTACCAGACTATGCACATATGTACGTAACATGTTTATGTATGTTTATCTGAACCATTAGGTAGTCCTTGTATTTATGATTACGCCTATGCTCGTGATATGTTATGCATGTTGGAGTATACCCCTTATGCACATGTTTATATTCATGACACTTGTTTTTGTTTTATATTACTCCTTGTGTTGGCTCCACTCAGTTTTGATGGACACGCATTTCACGCTCGGCCCTTACTGAGGTCGGCGGACGTGAGAGTCCGTGGGGTACGACCCTTTCGTGACCGGAGGCAAAGCGAGTATCAACATTTTTCTTTTTTTTAGGTGGGTGTGCCAGATTTTCTACTCTACTTGGAATTGCAAATGGTGATCCGGAGATCGACCTTCACAAGTAGAAAATGAAATCAACTTCTTTTGATTTTTCATTGCACATATATTTAAGAAAAGAGACATGGTTTTGAAATGCTGTAAGAGGCGATTTCATTTGTTTTGCTGTTAAAGGCGATGTTTGCCGTAAAAGGGCGATTTTGGCATTTATAGCTGCTTTTTGGCATTTATAGCCGATTTACAATTCTTATCAATAGTGAAAGACAAGAGTTGTGATTTTTTTTGTCTCTTTAGAAAAATACAAACTACAATGAAAAGCAAGAAAATGAGGATCTAACTTCTCAGGAGATTGTGGGGGACGTTCAAATTGACTGTCGCAAGCCATGTATGGACTTCGCCATCATCCATGCAGATGAGAACAGAGGATGCTCTTGATTCGCTTGGCTTGGCTATAACCACAGATTTTTAGAGGACAAAGACCAAGAAGAGGTCTTATGTCCAAAAAAAAAGCTAAGTAGATGGGCTGAAAAGCCACGTCTAAGCCATTGGAAGCAGAAGAAGAAGGTAAAGGACCTTGAGGGGGATGCCCCCAAGGGAATTTTGTCACCTTGTAGCGGTGGCCGATGCAAAACTTCAGTAGAGTTTTCTTTCTTTCTTTGGATTCTGTCTGTCTGGATTTCAGGATTTAGATTGGTTTTTTTTTTTTTTTGACCTATTCTTCTTGGAAAGCTCTCCTATTTATAGGCCTTTGGTAGCCATTTAGGAGAGTTTATGGGTTTTAAATGTAATAAAGCCGCATAATGGGAGGAGTTGCAAGATTTAATTCATTTATTTTGTAATTCCTTTTCATTGGCTTCTGATTCACCGGTGGAGAATTAAGAGCATTTAATCGCCTTTAATCTCCATGATGGGAGGAGTTAATGCCATGATTGCTTGGACTTGTAACTTCTTTTTGCTTGATTTTGATTGGGCCGTCCAAAATAATTAGTTAATGACCGCAATAAGTTTCCATAAATGGGTCAATCATCATCAATGGATCTTCATGTTGATCGACATCGGATGACCATGCAACTTCAGACATTGATTGCTAATAGCGGGCCGGTGCCACTTATCTTGTCCATTTCTCGATCGATCGGACAGAAAATGTACTTTCTTGGTTTACCGGTTGGCGATCAATGATGATTTGATACTCTCAGAGACGGGCCTGTGATGTTGACGAAGATCGACGGATTTGGTGCCTCGAAAGTTGGAATTTTAGAAAACCACAGGGATCGAAAATCTCGAAATACAAAAAGGGGTCGAAAAATGCCCTTTCGGCGGAAATCAGGCGACCAGATTTCCAGAGTCGCCGGCGACCTTGGGGGATTTTTCCCCTTTTGGTCGCCGATTTTCGGCCGTTCTTCCATCTTTTCCGATTCTTTTTTCTTCGGTATTTTTCCTGACATTTTTGTACATTTATTGGCCTGATTTCCCTATAGAAAACTTGATAAAAATCTTTGCATTTTGGAGTGCAAAGTTTTCAATTTTCCGAGAAAGCCGAAGACTTTGTCGCGTAGAGCTGCCGATTTGCTGTCAGTAGCCGAAACTGGGTCAAATGATGTTGGAATGACCTGAAATTTGAGGTGAAGCTTGCTGAGCAATAAATAAGACTAACCATAGGCTTTTATTTGATTTTTGAAGCCATTAGGGGTCCTGTCGCTAGTAGACTTGATTCTGTCGCGAGGAAGATGTCGCGCTTTGATGTGCGGTCAACAAATGTCCGATTGACTTGAGATTTGACAGGGAGCCTATTGGAATCATTTTGAGATGATCCATTAGCTTTAATTTGGAAACCATGGTCCCGAGGAGCTTCACCGCCGAGAGGCCTGATTTGGCTTCCGAGAGTCAAAATCTGGTCAAATATTGTCGAAATGACTTGAAACTTGATGTGTAGCTCTTTGTAAGCATTTTGAAGCCAGCCATGTGCTCTGTCTGATGAGTAATGGCATCGGTGGTTCTCGCCGCCGAGAGGCTTGATTCTGCTGTTCGAGAGTTGATGCAGGGTCAAACGTTGTAGGTTTGACTCGGAACTTGACGTGAAGTCTTTTGGACGTATTTTGAGACCATCCACAAGCTCTGATCGAAGATTTGATGTTTTCGACAATGTCGCCGCCTGGAGCTCCTGTTCAGCTATTGGAGGAGTGAAGTTAGGCCAAATAATTTTGAAATACCCCAAAACTTCATGTGTACTCCTCTCTTGGCTGTCTTGAAGGATCTTGCAGTTTTTGTTTGATTCTGACAAGATTTGATTTTTTGGAAGTAGCATTGCCTTTTTATGGTAGGTTGCGGCTTCACATAGCTTTTTTGAGGTTGAAGAGGCAAAGTGACATTTTTGGTATCAACAAGTTTCGATCCCACCTCGGTCAGGCCTAGTTGAAGGGTCTTTTAGTATCATATTTATGAACTAGTTACGGTCTAGATTATGTTACCGGAGCTTACTGGTGCTCCAAGTCTACTATGGAGCTTTGTGGGCCCTATGCCTCCTAGTGGTACCATCATGCCATGTCATGTTATATTTCATGCTCTCATTTAGGCCATGCGTAGCAGCCAATTTGAGAGAGGCCATCTCATTAGGACACACTGTTAGATTCTGTCACCCATGATTCATTATGTTACATGCTTACTCATGCATATGCCTTGCTTACCTTTCATTGACATCATATGATCATCTGTTCTTTTATTCATTTGATGCTACATGTATATGTTTATAATATTTGCTCCACTGGCCATATGGCCGTATCTAACGGTGCTACACTTGGTGTTATAGGTAACGCCTTAGGGATAGATGAATGGACCCCAAATGTTATTTTCTAGGAGTCTGTATCGCGTGAGAACTCTTCTTAAGGGACTACCCACTACTAGAAAAAAGGGTTTTTATATCGGTTACAAAAACTGCCCTATATCGGTTTTTCATATAACCGATATAATATCTTCAGTCAAGATTTTTTATATCGGTCAAATTTTTTTTTATATCGGTTACATAGTAACCGATATAATAATCGCTATATATAATATTAGTTAACAAATATGTGATATTAATTGCTATATTTTATATCGGTTATTATGAAACCAATATTATATACACTACTAAAAAAATTATTTATATCGGTTTTAAAAATTTATTAATATCGATTATTAGTAAAACCGATATAATATGATCCTCCAAACTACCCTTTATCAGTTCAACTTTTCTAATATCGGTTGCTGAATACGTTTCTTTTAATCAAAGACTCGATCATTTCAACACACGATCGAGATTAATTCCCCGCGGGCTCACTACCGTTTCCCACCCTTTTTTTCCTTTTTTCCCTCCTTTTTTTTTCCTTCCCTCCCTTTTCTTTCTTTCTCCATCAATCGTGCCATCTCTGTTTGGGGTTTCTCTTCGTGCACTATTTTGGGATCATTCTTCTTATTTTTCTTTTGATTGGATGCTCAGTAAGGTTTACACTCTTTGGCTTTTCTCATCTGTACGTAGGTCTCTATACACTCTTTGGCTTTTCCCCTAGCAGTCAGCAGGTTCCTTCAGTTTCTGGTTGCAAGGCGGTTTTCGGAATGCAGGGTTGGCGTGGATTTTGCATCTGGGTTCTGCTCCTTCTTGCTTGGTTTGGTCTGCAGGGCTTTCTGAGCAGTTGAAATATTCGGTTCTTCTCCCCCCCCCCCCCCCCCCCCCCTTGGTTGCCTAGTTTTTCTTCCTGCAGAAAGGTTCCTTTCTCTTTAGGTTGCAGGGTGGTTTTTTGGTCTGAAGGGGTGGATTATCAGCTAGATTGTAGCTGCAGCAGGTTTCGGCACCTTCCTTCCTTGGTCTGTTTTGAAGGGCTCTATGAGTAGTTCAAGTCATGGGTTTTTGCAATTTCGATTAGAAGGTGCTTCTCCTGCTGCCTACTCCATCTCAGTCTTTCATTCTCTGCTTGCTGGATAGCTCGCGGGTTGCAGGGATGGCTCTGTTTCTGTAGCAGGTTTTTCTTCCAATTACTTTGGGCTAGCTCCTTTTGCTTTGCTTTCTAAGTTGAAGATGTCTTTTGCCTGATCCCTGTCTGAGTGCTTTCATATTCTTCATCACAATGAAAATCTCCAAAACCTTCAAAACCCCAAAACCCAATGTACATCACAATCTAGGGGTGTTCGTTTGTTTGCTGTTTTGCTTGGGTTTGCAGGGCCTGAGAGGTAGACATCGTGGATGGGGTGTGTTGGTGTTTTGTTTATTTCAGTTTTCTAGTTTTGGTTGGTGCTGGTGTTTGTTTAGTTGGTTTTTGTTTGTTTTGGTTTGGGAAGATGGGTTTCGTTTGGGCATTTGGTTATTTGGGTTTTATGGTCTGGTGTTTTGGTTGGTACTGTAGGTGTTTGTCTATTTGGGTTTTGGAAGATGATTTGTTTTTTGTCACAAGGGAACAATTGAGCTAGTTGTTATCCTCAAATGCACAATTTACAGTAAGTGGGACATGAATAGTCACTTCAATGCACAATTATATCTCTGCATTTTCTAAGTCAATTTACATATATGAATAGACCTGTGTTTTCTGAAAAAACAAATAGTCAAACCCATTTTATGAACAAAATCATTGTATGGGATTTATATTGGCTGGTTGCATTGTTGGAGTGTTTGGATTGAAATAGAATCGTGACAAACCCAACTTATTGAATAGTTCATTGGGGCCGTGCAGTTGTCATCAAATTTTGTGTGCAGCTACATTACTCTTCTCAGGCATTTGTTTGTCATTAGATCTTTTTATTTCATCTTATTAATGTTAGTCTTTTTTTTTTCTGTGGATTTTCTACATTACTCTTCTCAGGCATTTGTTTGTCATTAGATCTTTTGAATTTCATCTTTTTTTCTATGAATGTTGATATGCTTACCAAATGTGGATTTGTAGAAATCATCATTGAATCCATTGGGGCCAGCCAAACGTGGAATGAGATAAATCCTCCCTCATAATTCCTCATCGAGAAAAGTTTGATTCCATGGCACCCAAGAATCCTCTGAAGAGAGGATTCCCCTCCCATTACCAAACATGCCCTTGTATTTTTATTTCTTCTGTTCCTGAGGGTTTCAACCCTTTTTCTCTCAATACAATCTCAACATTTAGCAAAAAAAAAAGGTCTCTATACCTCTTATCTCTTTCATTGACGATCACTGGGTCAATTTTTTAAAATATTTGTATCTGGTTTCAGTTGTGAATTTCTGAACTCGGTTGCTTTTGTTTTGGTGAATCTCTGTCCATGGATTTATTTCTACAAATCTTCAGCCAATCTGAAAGCTTTGCCCGAATGAGAAAAACCAAGTGATGATCCTTTTTTTTTGTTTGAAATTGGGTTTTTGTGGTTTGTAGAAACCAAGGTTGGAAATAAGGATATTCAGTTCGTTTGGTGCAGACCAACCCAGGTCTCTCTCACATTAATTGGTTGTACATTAGAAGAAAGTTTCTGATGATGTTAAGGTGCATGTTGGTGTAATTCATTTGGTTATCCTAATCCTTGCCTATTGAGACCATAACTGTAAGTGGGGAGTTTGACCAGTTGAATTTTCTGTATTCGGCAATCTATAAATTATTATAACCAGTTCAATAATCTCAAATTATTATACTACATAGTTTTGTTTTGTGTATTTGTTTGAATATATCTATTTTTAATAAGTTATACACGTGTTTTTTTATGTAATATTAGCATTATATGGCAATGACTTTCTGATTATTGCTTGTCTCCAGCATTTTATTGGGCTATACAGAAATGGACAAGTCTTGGATGTCATTGAATCGGTTTTCAATTGCATATGGGGAAGGGGTTGAAAGTTTTTTGATGTTTGCCAAAAAGAAGTTTGGTGAACTTAATCCCATGCCATGTCCATGCAAAACATGTGGGAATCTCAGTAAATTTGTATCTAAGGATGTTGAGTACCTGTTTTTCCATGGTATCGATCGAAGTTATACTAGGTGGATACGGCATGGAGAAGCATCTCCTGGTGAAGCTCCCTCAAGTGTGCCTTTAAATAGGTCCACCCAACACCATTTTGGGAGTGATGTCCCAGATGATACTACACCCCCAGATGATGCTGCAAGCTCATTAAAATTGGCTCAGACCGCTTGTGACCTGTATTCATCTAATCCTGAAAAGTTTCAAAAAATTATTGCAGAGGCTGAGGAACCTTTATACAAAGGTTGTCTAAAGTTTACCAAATTATCTGCAGTAGTTACATTGTTTAATGAGAAAGCGAGGAGTGGGTGGTCTAACATAAGCTTTTCATGGTTGTTGAAAATCATTGGAGACATGATACCCGATGATAATAATTTACTGCCCCGAAGTATGAAAGAGGTTAAAAATACATTGTCTGTGTATGGGATGAGCTATGAGAAGATAGACACATGTCCAAATGATTGCGTGCTTTATAGAAAGGGATCTGATAATGAGAATAAAACTAGTTGCCCTACTTGTGGTGAGTCAAGATACAAAGTAATAAGAACCTAACTAAGCAACGTAAGGGGGTGCCGGCAAAAGTTCTATGGTATTTTCCACCTATCCCTAGGTTTAAGAAAGTATTTCAGTCGGTACAGACATCAAAATAGATGACTTGGCACGCTGATGAGAGAATGATTGACGATAAGTTACGCCACCCAGCTGACTCCCCTGCATGGAAGTTGGTAGATGATAAATGGCCGAAGTTTACACAAGAGCCAAGAAATTTGCGCTTAGTACTTTCAGCAGATGGGGTTAATCCGCATGGTTCGATGAGCAGCAAGTATAGTTGTTGGCCAGTAATGTTGGTCACTTACAATCTCCCGCCTTGGTTGTACATGAAAAGAAAGTTTGTGATGTTAACAATGTTGATATCGGGTCCACGACAACCAGGAAATGACATCGATGTTTACCTAGAACCATTAATAAATGACTTGAAAACACTATGGGATACAGGGGTTAAAGCTCATGATGCTTACCGACAAGAGGCTTTTACATTGAAAGCAGTGTTGTTGTGGACCATTAATGATTTCCCTGCATATGGTAATTTGTCTGGTTGTGTTGTAAAAAGCTATCATGGTTGCCCCGTATGTGGCGACGAGACACAATCATGCAGATTAAAACATTCGAGGAAGAATGTATACATGGCCCATCGAATGTTCCTTCCAGAAGATCATCCATTTCAGAAATAGAAAAAAGCATTTAATGGTGAGCAAGAGTTTCGATCAGCACCAATTCCTTTGACTGGTGAAGAAGTGGCAGAAAAGGTTAATGGAATCAAAACCTTGTGGGGGAAACCAGTACCAAAAGAGAAGCCCAAGAAAAAGAATAAAAAATCAAAAAGATCGACTTCATTGAAGAGGAAGCGAGTAGAAGATGTTAGTGATGATGGTGCTAGAATTTGTTGGAAGAAGAAGTCAATTTTCTTTAACCTCGACTACTGGGAATACTTGCTTCTTCAACACAACTTGGATGTGATGCACATTTGTGAGAGTCTTATTGGAACCTTGCTGAATATTCCAGGTAAAACAAAGGATGGACTAAATAGTCGCCTTAATTTGCAGGATATGGGTTTAAGGGATGAACTGGCACTTGATGTAAGTCAAAATAGAGCGTACTTACCACCAGCTTGTTTCTCATTATCCAAAGAAGAGAAATTCAGTGTGTGTGAAACATTGCATAAGTTAAAAGTTCCAGATGGATACTCATCAAATTTCAGAGCATTGGTTTCTATGCAAGACTTAAAGTTGGGGGGTATGAAATCTCATGATTGCCATGTGTTGATGCAGTAATTACTTCCTGTTGCTATACAATCCGTGCTACCAAAACATGTGAGAGTTGTACTTATCAGATTTTGCTCATTTTTTTAATGAATTATGTGCGAAGTTAGTTGTACCTCGATTGCTTGAAGTTCAGAAGAATCTGGCAGTCACCTTGTGTTTGCTAGAAAAATATTTCCCACCATCATTCTTTGATATTATGGTTCATTTAACCGTCCATCTTGTTCGAGAAGTTCAGATTGGGGGCCCTGTTTGTTTGCGATGGATGTATGGATTTGAGAGGTATTAATAACTTTAAATATTCTTCAAGTACAATTTACTAATTTAAATTATATAAAGTAATCAATGGTTTACTATGTTTTAGGTATATGTCGGTTTTAAAAGGTCAAGTAAGAAATCGTTATCGTCCAGAAGGTTGCATGGCAGAGTGTTATATTGCGGAGGAAGCGGTTGAATTTTGTAGTGAGCACTTCTCTGGATTGTATGCAGTTGGAATTCTACCATTTGAAGATAAAACTTACCCTAAAATTGTGACTGGAAAGAATCCTCCAGGAGGTGATTTTGTTGAAGTTGATGCTAAGTCCTTGGAGCAAGCACATTGTTATGTATTGCACAACACAAGTGTTGTTCAACCCTATATTGAGTAATTATATTTTAACTTCTTGACTTACAAATTAAAGTGTTACACTAGTTTTAGAGCTAACATGCGGTTCTTATGGAAAACTATGCAGGAGACACATGAACCACCTAAAAAAAACATTTCCTCGGCAGTCCAAAATTCAAAAATGGTTACAAGATGAACATAACCATTCTTTTAGTTCTTGGCTCAAAAACGAGGTAACAATTGTCAACCGTAAGACTTGTGTTGTGTCTATTTACTAAATGTGACTAATTTTCTTGGGAACATAGGTTTTTGAAGATCGGTGTGTCACCGGTAACAACGTCTCAGAAATCTTGAGATGGGTATCACAAGGTCCTCGTATACATGTTATGAAATATCATAGTTATACCATTAATGGTTGTCATTTTATCACAAAGGATCGTGATGCTTCACATGTCACTCGGAATAGTGGTGTAAGTCTAGTGGCCACGACGATGAACGTGTCTAGTGCAAATGATAATAATCCTGTTTTCTGCGAATTAGGGTACTATGGTGTTATTGTGGAAATATGGTTGATTGATTATAGTCATTTCAAAATCCCATTGTTCAAGTGTGATTGGGTTGATAACAAGACTGGCTTTAAGGTAGATGAGCTGGGATTCACCATAGTTGATCTTGCTAGAATTGGTTATAAATCTGATTCTTTCATTTTAGCCTCTCAAGCAAAGAAAATCTTCTATGTACCTGATTCAGTCAATCATAAATGGTCCATTGCTCTAGCAACTCCTGAAAGAACCTATAATGTTGATGACAATGAAGAAGTCCTCTTTGATGCTGGCATTGAAGATCAAACTCGTCTGAAGTAATGCAATATGATGAACCATTGGATGCTATAAATGAATCTGAGGCAATGTACACGCGTGAAGATGCTGAGGGGACTTGGACTGACATTGATATTTGAAAATGTATTATAATTGTGTTTTTTGTGTAAGTGTTTCTTATTGCTAAATATTCCCTTATGTATTTGTTTGTAAGAAGCATATATAGGTTATTTGAACTGATGTCACACTTAGTGGTAGTGTTAGTATGCTATGCATTGCATTGTTGTATGTATTATGGATCTAGAAAGGAATGGTGAATCACAGGACAACATAAGTAATGTTGGTCAACCCCAAATTAAAAAAAAAAGGAAAGCTAGGGGGACAACTTTAATGCTTGAGTTGACCAAGAATTGGGATGGAAATGTAATTACTGTTCAGTATGATCAAAAGGGTAGGCCTACACCACAAGAAGTACGCAGGAAAATAGCTGGTTACGAAGGGGCTTTGGCAAGAGTGATGGTCCCACTTAACGCATTTAGTGATTGGCGTAAATTGAAAGATCTTACGGAAGGGCAGCTGGAAAGAGATTTATGGGCTACAATGAAGGTAAATAAATATGTGATTTCCTGTTACTTTTGGAAGGCCTTAGAATAATATGTGCCTTACTAAGCTATTTGTCGTTTTTACTATTTAACACAACATATTTTTTCTATATGATATCTCCATGTTTATTTGATATTGTCCCCGTCATCTGCCTTAATATTTAGGTTTATGAAGCATTCTAAATAGAACTTGTGGTCTTTGTTACTTACATGTTTGGGCTGCTCATAATTTGGGATTTGTCTATGTGATAAGTTTTCCCTTTCATTTCAACATGCATGCCCTATTTTTGAGACGCACACACACACAATGTTACGTATAGGTCGATAAGTCAATTGCATGAGACTCTGTGAAAACATCTGCATAGTCTGCAATATTTGTTTTAAGCAAATTACTGGTCGTACTATGATTCGGGAATCCTCATTTTATTCCCCCCATTCTTATGTGCATCTTGTGTTGTATTAATTGGCATGAAAATATTACGGGAAGTCACTTACCATTTAATTCATTGGTATAGACCAGATTTGTGTTGGATGAAAATACGAGGGCTCAAGTTATATCTGATATTGGCCTCAAGTGGAGGATGTTCAAGACAACTCTGACTACTAAGTACATACTTCCATTGAAAGATAATCCCGAACTACTTGTGGAGCCACCTACAAAGTATAAGTTTATCGACAAATTAGTTTGGACTGAATTTGTGCAATCAAGGTTGACCCCAGGGTTTCAGGTATATATCTACTTCTATAGATTACTTGTGGAGCCACACTATTGCACTCACTCACACAGCACTGAGCACGCCACACACAGCAAACCACTGCACTGCAGCACACCCCTGCACACTGCAGCACACCCCTGCACACCACACAGCACACCGCTGCACTGCAGTCTGCCCACACAGCACTCAGCGCACCACACAGCACATACACAGCCAAACGGCGACACTCATTGTCTTATATGCTGATGTATGTACGTTAATGTCTTTTCTTCTTTGTAATTTTAAGTAGTTAAACATTCTACAATCTAAAAGACTGTCCAATAATGTGTATACACACCGACTAAGCAGATGAGGCTATGCGGGTCTTGAAGAAGATATTGTAAGTACATTTAGTATAGAACTATTTTAAATAGTTTCTTACGGTTGAACTAAACTAACTTAGATGTTTAATTGTGTTTTCATATTTCATGTATAGAAAAAAAAAAATCCATAGAGACAGGCATTTTCGTTGATCATGAAGATAGAAGTGTCAAATGGAAATTGGCTCGTCAAAAGAAAAACGGGGAATATTCAAATGATTCCACAAGGGAAGTAGTAGGAAAAATTGTAAGTTTCCATTCTCAGAAAAATTGTAAATTGTTTTAGACTTTTTGTAAAAGTGCATCAAAGGTAGATGCGAGGCATCAAACGTCTTCACTATAACTTATAGGTCGAGTATTCTCCCTAAGTGCCTTGCATGACCATGCATCAAGGTATTTGAATATTCGCTGTATACATATGGCTCAGGATTCATTGGTGTCATGGTTATTGTAGGATGATCTGAAAAAGAAAGTAAATGAGGGGGCTGTAATGACTGAGGGGAGCAATGATGTTCTTACTATGGCTTTGGGTACCCTAGAGCATTGTGGACGAGTTAGAGGGGAATGGAAGCATGTCACTCCAATGGCCTATTTCAAAATACCAAAACACGAAACAAGGAAGTATAATGAGGAGTTGTTGGCCCAGTTACATGAATCTCAGGAAAGGGTGAGAATTTTAGAACAAATTGTGAAGGATAAAGAGACACATCGGAACTCTCCCCATTCAGAAAATATTGCATCCAATAGTAGCGGCGTTTTAAGAGGTCAACAGGTAGTCTACCAAACCATAGTTTTTTGTTGTTTTGGTAGATTATGTTGAATACATGATTTCTTAACTAAGGGACTTAACTATATGCATTGCTTAATAACCATATGAATTCATATTTAACTCTTATAACATGCAGCTTGAAGATGGTGGTACTTCAAGAGTGAACAAGACATCATCAAATATTCTTAGTTCCCCGCAAGTATGTTTTATGGGTCGGCTATTAAATTATGAATTACAACCAACATTAGTTTCATCGTATTATATACATTAGTCAATGTAAGATTTAATACTTATATATATTATTTGAAGATGCAGAATTGTAGATTGGCTTTGGGAACAAAGGACAAGATTGTTGCAAAAGGAAAGGTTTATGGGAAGACTGGACCATTGGAAAAAACTCACAATATTTCTTTAGGGGAGCACAATGTATGAGTGTCGATTGACTGTGTATTGTGTCCTGATTCCCCTCTTCCTATACCTGTACGTGGTATCTTGACCACTATTTTAGATGCACACAACTCATTTGTAGCTTGGCCTGAAAACTTGGTGATATTAGGTGATAAGGTAAAGTGTATTCTCCAACTCTTATTAGTTATGCTTAAGTTAAACTACCATAATTAACTTTTTCATTTTAATTTGGATTTCCATGTAGAGTGTGGTTGATGATTCTTCTGCAGCTAATGGTGAAGGGGCAAGCCAACTCCAAAAGCTTGCCAAGATTATAGAAAAGATGATGAAATCAAGTCAAATAAGTATTCCACTTGAGAAAGGGGTATTTAAAGAAGATATAGAATTCAATTATTTTTTAAAATCTGATTTGTTAGATCTTTGTAACATGAAGAAGCTAGAGGTTAACTCAATGACTGTATACCAAAGGTAAACTATTTGTCTTTTCCTAAGAACTATCAGTCTTTAATATATTTGATGTTATGATTCTTTTATTTACCTTATTTTTTTAGGTTTCTCTAAGATCGATTTGAAAATTCTCGAGCAAGATATGGATTTTCCCATCCTGCACATTTCAATGATTTTGAAGACAAAGAAGAGATGAAATGCAACATGATAAAGAGAATGAAAATTGCAAAGAAGGACCAACTGATTTTTGTTCCATACTCCACCATGTAAGGGTGTACTATATTTTCACGTGTCTTCAATTTATCTTAGTAGTCATTTTATATCCACTTGTGTGTAATTAAATCTTATTTTTCATTTAATCCGTCCGCTTTTATGGATTTAGGGGTCATTGGCTTCTATTAGTCATTGATATGACATCAATGGAAGTGTTTTGGTTGGACTCCTTGGTACGAAAGGTTGTTGACTTGAATGTAAAGTTCATAGTGAATGAGTGAGTAGTTCATTAATTCTTCTTGTTCATTTGTTTTCAAGGCTTCTCTTTTAAAATACTAAGTCTTAATGGATATCGTTGTGTGAAGTGCAATGAAAGTGGCAGCTATGGAAATGGGAAAAAGAATTAAAGGAAATCCGACTTGGGAATTGGTGAAGGTGAGGCTGGTGAGCAATGAATAATTGTGTTTATGATATCACACATACTTCCTAATCCTTTTTGTATGTTTTTTATGGTCTCTATGTAGTGCCCTAAGCAAACGGGGAAAAAGAAATGCGGGGTTTATGTAATGAAATTTATGAAGCACCTTATGGAAGATCCTCTCGTGTCGACAAAATCTAAGTTGAAAGAACTTGGGGAGGCAGCGACATATGGCGACGAGGAGCTTAATGATTTACGTTTGGAGTTAGTTGAATACATTTTAGATTTTATCAACAATGGAGAATAGGTACATTCTATGCTTTTGCCTCTAAATTTTCATGAATGCATGTTTTGGCTTTCTTCATGGAATAGGGGAAGTGTCAATATTATGATTGACTGATTTGTTGTGATGGATTTGTTGGTCTTTTGCTTGAGGTGGTGTCGTGTTTGGTACTTTTTCTTGTTGGTACGTCAGTGGAAAATTCATCTATTTTGAGGAAGTACAAGATAGAAATTTCATCTTTTCTATGAACCACTTTATTTCGTTTAAGCTGTGTTTGATTGCATATGGTGGCTGTTTTTACCATAAAATCTCATTTTACTGTATAGTTCTTCATGCATGAGATAGGAAGCATATATATATGTTAGCTAGGCTTCTCTTGCAAAGTATTGATCGATGAAGTGATTTATGCCTCGTAGGTCCATTTTTCATTGGAGAACTGATCGGGGAAGCAGCGGTACACGGAGGCATCATATGCTACATAGTACATATACATACTTTTGGTTTTTTTGTTTATATATAGTTCAACTTTTTGTACATCCCATGGAAGACAATGTAGATACTATATATATATATATACAAAATTTAGTTTGGCATGACCTTCAAAACCTTAACTTTTCTTGTATGGCTATGTTTTCCTTCATTCAATTTCCTTATTCTAGATGATGCAAGATTAAATACATAGTCCTCAAGAATTGAGTTTGAAATGGGCTTTTTCTTTAGTAATTGAGCTTTGGGAGTTATCCCTTTTTACTGAATTTTGAATTTTGTATGCATTGATAAATTTAGTTTCAATTTGAATCATGGAATGGACATGGATTTTTTGGTCTATACTTCGATTGTTGTGACCTTCAGGTTTGGAATGGTGGTACAAGTTGAAAATGCATGTACAGGTTATGGAATGTGTGTATTGATTATATGAACAGAGGTTGAAAGTTGTGGAGTGGAATTAGATGTTACAATTTATTCATATGACTTTTATTGAAAGTTGTAATGAACTGATAGAATGTTGGATTTGAACTGAAGTTACAGTAATTTTCTACAAGTTACAACTTGTTAATGGTGGAGTTTGCTGCAGGTGGGGGTAGTAGATTGAAATGAAATTCTCATGTACAGCAGTCATTCAATCAACAGTCATTTTCTACAAAATAAGTTGGTTGCTTGAATGAGGAGGATTTTCTTTAATTTCTTCATTGTTTTAGTAATTCAATGCAAGCTACACCTAACCGACTATCTTACACTCATGCTCCTTAATTTAATACAATGATGACTACCTACTGAGTAGTATTGACTAATCTTAAGCCATGTCTGGGTCAATCTAAGTTGTTTACACTGCACTCAGTTTACCTATAAATATAATGATTTATTAATGTTGTAGGTCATCCCACTGGATTTCCTTAATGACAGATTTTTGTAGTTGGACTCCAAGTTAATGCATCAAATGCAGTTTTATATTTTCTTCCTTGTGGTTCTTAGTCTATCTTAATGTGATTTGTGTTTTCCCCTCACAGTTCTTGCATCTATTTTTTTCGTTGGCAGGGAGGTGGGTGAGAGAGAGAGGAAAGTAAGAGAGAGAGTGAAATAAAGAAAGAGAAACAAGAAAGAAAACAGAGAAAGGAAGAGAGAAACTAGGGGAGGGGAAATGGGAAAACAAAGCTACATGACATGATTGTGTGGAAAGAGAATGAATACTAAGATATTATGTATGTGATGAACAAACATGACACCCACTGGCAACATTATAAACAAAAAAAAAAAAATTCAAGCAAATAAATGAACATGAACACAATTAAAAAATGAAAAAGAAAGGAAAACTGCAACATATTGTATGAAGTTCAAAAAGAATTGAGAGATTGAATGTAGAAAAGATGCAGCCAACAGAACTCAGAGTTTGAATGTTGGTACAGAGTGGAATGTTAGCATGGGTTTTTATTTTGTAATGGATCTAGTAAAGTGCTTTTAATGTTGTAAGGATATTTGAATATTATTATGAAATGGAAAGAATATTCTTGTCTCATTTCTTTATGGTGGATGGAAAAGCTCTTTACTCTGTACAGCAGGTGGGTGTGTGCAGGTGGTGGAAGGAGAGGAGGCAGTGGGTGGGCAGGTGGGTGTGTGCAGGGTGGTGCAGTCGGTGGGCTGTGTAGGGGGGTGTGTGCAGGGTGGCGCAGCAGGTGGGCTGTGCAGGGTGGGTGTGTGCAGGGTGGTGCAACAGGTGGGCTGTGCAGGGTGTGTGTGTGCAGGGTGGTGCAGCAGGTGGGTGTGTGCAGGGTGGTGCAGTAGGTGGGCTGTGCAGGGTGAGTGTGTGCAGGGTGGTGCAGCAGGTGGGCTATGCAGGGTGGTGCAGCAGGTGGGTGGGCAGGTGGTGGAAGAAGAGGAGGCAGTGGGTGTGCAGGTGGGTGTGTGTAGGTAGTAGAAGAGGAGAAATTTCTCTTTTCGATTTTTTTTCTAATGTAGCTCAAAAGATTATAGCATCTGTGGTATTTCATTCTGAGAAATCAAATATTCAATTTATGAACTTGTTTCTTATCATACCCTAACCAAAGAATGTCAATTGTTTTGTTCGTCCTTTTCGTAAATCCTAATTATCAAAAGGTGTATGGATGGGAGTAGAAAAGAAAGATGTTGCACATTTTTATTTGCTTTTGTAATTTTGTAGCAGTTGAGGATTCCTCTTATAAGTTCTTCTTGATTTTCAGGTGGGTGTTTTGGTATTTATTGGTTTATTACCTTGAATGGGTTATCAGGGATGTTTTAATTTTAAGTGGTCATTGAAAGTTGTTATGGTTTGATGTTGCAGCCTACTGTGTTAATGTGAACCAAATTAGGTCTCTTGGTGAGGACCTAAGTGATCAAAAAATTGTTGAAAAAGTGTTAAGAAGTCTCACTCCCAAATTTGACCATGTTGTTGCTGCTATTGAAGAATCCAAGGATTTATCTACATTGTCTTTGAATCAACTCTTTGCAAACACATGAAGAGAGGTTGAATAGAAATGCATAAAAGCCAATTAAGCTGGTTTTCCAAACAACACTTGATTTGAAGAAGGGGTCAAGTGGTAATGCAGGGGCAAGCTCCAACCAAAGGCAAACTAGCCAAGGGCGTGGACGTGGAAGGCAAAATTTTCGTGGAAGAGGCCGAGGAAGAAACATGCATGATAGAAATGAGAGAAACCGCAACAAAGGTAATTATGAACCTCCTCAATGTTACAATTGCAAAAAAAGAGGTCATATTGAAAAAGACTGTTGGTACAAAAACAAGTCCTCAACTGTGCCTCAATATTCAATTTGTAATAAATTTGGACATGAAGAAAAAGATTGTTGGCATAAAAACAAAAATCAAGCAAATTTCCATGAAGAAAAGACAAATGATGAAGTTGAGGAAAATTTATTTCTCTCATGTTTATCTGCAAATGCTGAATTTGTTGGAGATATTTGGTTTCTGGATAGTGGGTGTAGTAACTGATAAGCATGACTTAGCTACTCTCCCTAAAAGACAGCAACCACTACCACACCTGGCAGCAATCTCACATCCACAGCAACAACCACTACTACACCTGGCAGCAGTTGCAAACCTACTTTAGTATTCTCAGCAATACTCTTCAAGATATCAGGAACAAATACAAGAAGCATCCTTATCTATTCATGTATTCATTAATATATATAATGTCATTGTAGACCGTCAGTAGGATTAATAATAATCATGGAAGTTTAAGTTTCTTCATGGTATCAAGAGCCTTATTCACTGCACTGTGATTTCCTTTTTTTTCCCCCCTAAATTGCATCAAATATGGCACCTTCTACACCAACTGGTGTTGATTTGCAACAACTTACCAAATCCCCATCCACTCTTGTTAACCTTGTCACTGTCAAGCTCACTGGAAGCAACTATCTACTTTGGAAGAAACAATTTATTCCATTACTCAATGGCTACAACCCCATGGGATATCTTGATGGTTTGATCCCACAACCCACTTCTACAAATGCGCAAGCGTCCCTTCAATGGAAGCAAATAGATCAGCTTCTCATCTCTTGGTTGTTCTCAACAATCACTGAAGATGTCCTCCCAGAAGTTGTTGGACTGTCTACCGCTAAAGAGGTATGGGACTCTCTCAATCAAACTTTCATTCAACATTGCCGTCTGCGTGAAATAGCACTACGCCAGAAAATTCAGTCCTGTCGTAAAGGCACCACTTCCATGTCTAACTACATCAAACAATTCAAGCATCTATGTGATGAGCTTGATGCAATTGAGAAACCTTTGAAAGATGACGACAAAGTTTCTTGGATTCTCAAAGGGTTGGATCGTAATTATAATGTAGTTCTTACCAACATCTAGACATGGGAAAACTTCCCTACTTTTAAAGAGGTGCTGCCCATGCTTCTTGCACAAGAAGCTCTCTTATAGTCATATGATGACAACATCCAGCCTGACCATCAGACAGCCTATTTCACTCAACGTGGTAGGCAATCTCAAAGTCACGGTCGTGGTCGCGGTCGTGGTCGCTATCGAGGGGGTCGGTATCAAGCTCGTGGACGAGGTCAAGTAACCCACACCCAATCAAATCGCGGAGGTCTTCTTACTGGCTCATCTACAGGCCAAAGGCCCATGTGTCAGATCTGTGGGCTCCGCGGACACATTGCTCTCAAATGCTGGTATCGTTTTGATGAAACTTATCAACAGGAAGACACCACAACTGATCCACCACATCAAGCTCTAGCGGCAATGTCTATTGAAAATATTGGTGACACATCTTGGATACCAGACACAGGTGCCTCTACCCATGCTTCCAATGAACCTGGTAAACTTTCTAATCTTATACCTTATTTTGGTCCTGACAAGTTGTTAATGGGGGATGGTACACCTCTATCCATTACTCATACGGGTACTCATTATATTCTTACTCCTTCAAAAACATTGGTCTTAAATGATGTTCTTCTTGTTCCATCACTTCAAAAAAATCTGATTTCTGTCAGTAGGTTGACTACTGATAACAACTGCAGCATTGAATTTACACCTTCTTCGTGTGTGATTAAGGACTTGGAAACCAAGACAACTTTGGCCAAAGGGATTCGTGATCGTGGACTTTATTTTCTCTCTCCTCCGCCTCAAGCTATTGTCGCTACTAGAGAATAAAAAGATTCCCTGTGGCATCAACGTCTAGGACATGCATCACCCAAAGTTTTGAGGATGATATCTAATCAGTCTTCTATTCATTTTTCAATTCCAAAATCTTCTTTTGTTTGTGAAGGTTGTGAACTTGGAAAACGAACTCGGCTTCCATTTCTATTTTAAATAAAATAGCATTATTTCCTTTACATACAATTTGTTCTGATGTTTGGGGACCATCTCCAATTGCTTTTGTGACCGGTTATCGTTATTATGTTTTTTTCATTGATTCTTTCAGCAGATACACTTGGTTTTATCATATGCATCATAAATCTGATGTCTTTACATATTTTGTTCAATTTCAAGCATTGGTTGAGAATTATTTTGATACCAAAATTAAAGTTTTTCAGAGTGATGGAGGAGGTGAATACAATTCCACACAATTTAACTTGCATCTACAAAAGTGTGGTATTACAAGACATTTTTCTTGCCCCCACACACCGGAACAAAATGGTGTCTGTGAAAGGAAAAACCGCCACATTACTAATATGGGCCTCACTTTACTCTTGCACAGTAATTGTCCTCTAAAGTTATGGGTTGATGCATATCTTACTAGTGTTCACATTATCAATCGCTTGCCAACACCACTTTTAAACAACAAAAGTCCATATTCTGTTAAAAAACCAAAAAGAACCCACGTATGATCACCTTCGAGTGTTTGGCAGTGCTTGCTTTCCATATCTCCGTGACTATAATCCTCACAAATTATCTCCTAAGTCAGCATTGTGCATAATTCTGGGATATAGTACAATCCATAAAGGATATCGCTGCATGCGCTTTGATGATGGACGTGTCTTTGTTTCCCGACATGTGAAATTTGATGAGACCCGTTTTCCTCTTTCCAACAACATCAGTCCATCCTCCAAATCCTACACTCCTTCCACCACACCACATACAATTACTCCCCCATGTCCTGTTCTAATGGCCTCTTCCTCCATTTCTGCCCCGCATGATGATCATATACCAGCACCAACACCCATTGCCAATCCCCCAACTCAGCCACCTATACCTCCACAAATACCAAGTACGTCTGGTACTTCACGACATTCAATGGTCACCAGAAATCAAGATGGCACTCGCAAACGGAAAGCATATATTGCAACAAATCATCCTTATCCGTCGCATTGCTTGGTTGCGACTCAATCAGATTTTCTAGTAGAGCCCATATCGTATTCCGGCGCTCAGAAACATGCACAATGGCGCTTTGCTATGGCAGAAGAGTTTAACTCACTTCTTAAGCAAGGTACATGGACATTGGTCCCTCCTCCTCATGGCAATATAGTTGGTTGTAAGTGGGTTTATAAAATCAAACAAAGGGAAGATGGCAGCCTTGAAAGATATAAGGCTAGACTGGTTGCTAAAGGTTATCATCAACAATCGGGTCTTGATTATGACGAGACTTTTAGTCCGGTGGTAAAAGCTCAAACAATACGACTTGTGTTATCTATTGCTGTTAAAAACAATTGTCCTTTGCTCCAATTAGACGTAAAAAAATGCTTTTTTACATGGACTTCTTACTGAGGAGGTTTACATGAGTCAACCACCTGGTTTTGTTGATCCAATGTTTCCCACTCATGTCTGCAAATTACAGAAAGCTCTTTATGGGTTGAAACAGGCTCCACGTGCCGGTTTCAAAGTTTAAGTTCACATCTTACTTCTCTGGGGTTTAGATGCAGCCAAGCTGATTCCTCCATGTTTGTGGTCCAAAAAGGCGATATTACAATTATTCTTTTACTTTATGTGGATGACATAATTGTAACAGGAAGTGATTTGCCCACCATTAATTCTTTGATCACAGCTCTTAGTCAAAGATTTGATATGAAAAACTTGGGTTCCTTACATTATTTTCTTGGTATGCAAGCCCACCGCAACAAAAATGGCATTTTTCTAAATCAGATGAAATACACCATGGACATCCTGGCCCGATTCAAAATGGATGGTTGTAAACCAATTAAAACACCTGTGGCTGCTGGTGGTAAACTTTCCCGCTATGATGGTCATCCATTGGCTGATGCTACTAATTATCGTAGTATGGCTGGATCACTACAATATCTTACCATGACTAGGCCTGACGTTGCCTATGCTGTTAATCAAGTTTGCCAATTTCTTCATGCACCACGGACTGCTCACCTCGAGGCAGTAAAACGTATCCTCCGCTATCTCAAGGGTACCATTGATTATGGTTTACAAATCACTCCATTCAACAGTCTCTCCATACAAGCCTATTCTGATTCTGACTGGGCTGGATGCCCAGATGACGGCGCTCCACCACTGGATCTGTTATATTCTTCGGTTCCAACATCATTTCTTGGTCCGCTAAGAAACCGTCCACCGTCTCCAAATCAAGCACTGAAGCAGAGTACAGAGCTTTATCATCCACAAGTGCTGAAATGAAATGGCTTTCCTATTTACTATAGGATCTTGGCATTAAACATACAGCTACTGCTTCACTATTTTGTGACAATCTTGGTGCAACATATTTGACAGCCAATCCTGTTTTCCATGCCAGAACACGCCATATTGAAGTTGATGTTCATTATGTTCGTGAACAAGTCAAAAATGGGTCTCTTCGTGTCTTATTCACTCCTAATAGTGATGGGCAAATTGCAGATGTAATGACCAAAGGTCTGCCCACTAAACGCTTTCATTCTCTGCATACCAAGTTAACCGTACACCAAATGCCGTCCAACTTGAAGGGGGGTGATAAGCATGACTTAGCTGCTCTCCCTAAAAGACAGCAACCACTACCACACCTGGCAGCAGTCTCACATCCACAGCAATAACCATTACTACACCTGGCAGCAGTTGCAAACCTACTTTAGTATTCTCAGCAATACTCTCCAAGATATCAGGAACAAATACAAGAAGCATCCTTATCTATTCATGTATTCATTAATATATATGATGTCATTGTAGACCGTCAGTAGGATTAATAATAATCATGAAAGTTTAAGTTTCTTTAGTAACCACATGACAGGTGATAAAACATTATTTGTTGAGATGGATGAATCGGTCAGGTCTCAAGTCTTGATGGGAAATGATAGTCAAGTCCAGGTGCAAGGCAAAGGTATTGTCTTTGTGAACATCAGGTCAGGTACAAAGCTCATTCATGATGTTATGTATGTACTAGGTTTGGCTCAAAACTTGATTAGCTTGGGACAGTTAATGAAAAAAGGGTATTATGCATTTTTTGATGAGGATAAATGCATGATATTTAAAAAGAAGAATATGGAGTTGGTCATGACAGTGAAAATAACTCAAAATAAAATGTTTCCTCTCAAAATTTCCGATCTTACCCTCAACGCATTCAAGTTTGTGGAGTGTGATAATTCTTGGCTTTGGCATAAGAGATATGGGCATCTAAATTTTTATGGTTTGGATTCACTGTATAAACAAAACATGGTTGTTGGCTTACCTGTTGTGCATCATGGTGACAAAATGTGTGAAGCATGTATTTTTGGAAAACAGCATCAAACACCTTTTCAAACGGGTAAATCTTGGAGGGCTAATCAACCCCTAATGTTGGTCTATGCTGATATATGTGGCCCTATGTGCACAAATTCACTTGGTGATTGCAAATATTTTTTAATATTTGTTGATGACTGCACAAGGATGATTTGGGTGTAATTTCTTAAGAAAAGATCTGAAGCTCTTTCTTGCTATCTACAATTTAGAGCATATGTTGAAAAACAAAGTGGGTTCGTACTGAAGACATTATGAACTGACCGAGGGGGTGAATTTACATCAAAAGATTTCCATATGATTTGTAGAGATGCAGGAATAAGAAGAGAACTCACTACAAGTTACACTCCACAACAGAATGGAGTCGCGGGGCGGAAAAATCGAAACATTGTTGAGACCGCAAGATGCATGTTGAAAGAAAAGGGGCTCCCAAAAAGCTTCTGGGCGGAAGGACTATCTGTAGTGGTTTATTTGCTTAATCGCTCTCCTACAAAGGCAGTCAATAAAAAAACACCATATGAAGCATGGTTTGGGAGAAAGCCAAATGTAAGTCATTTAACCGTCTTTGGTTCTATAGCTTATTCGCATATTCCCTATGAAAAAAGGCACAAGTGATAAGTCCACAAAATTAGGTCATTAGGTCATCATTTCATGAGCATTTGCGGACTTAATTAAGTTCAATTCCATAAAATTGCACTTAATTTCATGATTACATGTATTTGGGGATATTTTTGAAAATGGTCAGAATTTGGTCAAAATTCATTGAATTGCATGACTTTTGTGAAATTAGGATTTTTCATCTCATTCATCACCCCAAAATTAGTTTTTGGCTTCATCAATGCATACTTGCTATTTCTGGCACCATGTGCTATTTTTTTGGAGAGTTTGTCATTTGGGTGCATCATTAGGTATGTAGGGTCCCATGCATAATTCATGTTTATTTTTATTATATATGATTAATTAATTTCTTTCAATTTGTAGGAAAAAAATCAACAACATGGGACCCTATCCCATGAAGATTTACATGATTGGTGGGACCATGATGGTTAGATGAATGTGTCTTGGTTGTGAAAGAGTTTTTAAAGAAGCTTCCACCTAATACAAAGGAGTTAAGTCCACTTGGAATTATATATTATGGCATATATGGAAAAGCAACGTGGGTGGATGGCAAGTTTTGCATTGGAAGGAGATCTCCACAAAGTCAAACTTGTGGAAGAAGAAATCTAATAAAAAAGGAGACAAAGACCAAGAAAGAAATCAAGAAGCAATCTTAAAGATCTTTTGAGGAACCCAAGATAGAAAAAATTGGATCACAAGGACAAGAAATCAATTAAAGTTTGAATTCAAGCCAAGATGGAGGAGGTGTGTTACCAAAGAAAGGGACATAAGAGATTATAAAAAAGGGTCTAGCCAAAGGGGCTCGTAGCCATCACTTGGTCCAAGGCTTTTGGTAGCAACCAAGGAGACTCTTCCTCTCTCTATTCCACTCCCATCCACCTTTCTCTCTAAGTCCCTTTCTTTTTCTTCTTTCCTCCTAATTCTTTAGACATAGGTTGAGAGATCATGTTGAGAGAATGATGAAGAGAGAAGAATCTTAATTTTTTTTTTGTATTTCAAGATCAAGGAAAAAAGACACTACTTGGATTGATTTTGCAACTTTCTATGTAAGTGATTTAATTTTCTTATTTTAGTTCTTTTATGTGTTTTGATTGGAGACAATATTTCACATGATTAGATCAAGGGTTTGAAAATAAAATAAAAATATCAAAAGTTGAGAGACATCAAAAAATCACTTGCATAATTTTTTTCCTACTTTGAGAAGAGAGGACATTATCATCGCATTGTCAATACTTGTAGGATTGTCTAGATTCTAGATCTTTGCTACTACTTTTCCGCTTTTTATTTTCTTTCCACCCCTTTTGTTGTTATTTTCAAGTTAATATTCTTAATTTTCTTTTTCTATTTACAAATTCTAGATTTAAAAACTCAACTTGCATCTTTCTATGTTTAGTAGAAACTTTCTATTCTTGTTATTTGCATGATATATGGTTAGAAAGTGTCTTTGTGTATACTTCATATTTAGAAATTGCATTAGAACAAGTTTTTTTTGCCGAAATCACAAGATTATCAACTGATTAGACACACTAAATCCGGATCTGATAAGTGAGTAGTGAAAAATCCTGCACATTTCAGCAGAACTGACCCAACTTGGTTACAAAAGTGTACGATTTAAAAATCAGGTAAACGTTAATGTTTTTGTCCACAAAATAACAGATTTAAAATATGATAATTGAACTTTGAAATCCCAGAATTTCAGCCAAAAATAACCTTGGGAACCATGTCAACCAGAGGCTCAAACAGGGGTAGTTGGTAAGCCTGCGTTCAGATTTCAGCAACAAAACAGTTCAAGTAGGCATCTTTAGGTGATCATATCTTTTTCGTTTTAAGTCCTTTTTCGGTTTTTCTTTTTTTGTTGTGTTCATGCATCATCAGACTATTGATCCCATCCATTAGATTTAGGTTCACACCATCTTAGTCATGTCGTACAGTCCAGTGAAAATAGGGCTGCGCAACAGTTTCCATACTTGGAATTTTTTACAGCATGCATCATTTAGTTAGAAACTTGCATAAAATTGCATTGTTAGCATTTAGGGCATTATAGATCATTCATATTTGCATAAAAATTGATTTTAGTAAGTAGGATCTAATTTAGGAAGTTTTGTTTTGATTTTTTTATATTAAACTGGTTGTTTGATTTGTGTGTTCTTTTGCAGGTTTTTAGATATTTTAGGATTGCTTAGATTAGGTTTCCTTTATTACAATAGTTCCTTTATTTTTTTTGAAAGCATTGTAATTAAGCTTTTTGTATTTAGTTATCTAATTTAATTAGTTTCTATTTAGGCCAGATTTAGTGTTTATTTAGGATAGGTCAAAGTTGGAAGGTTTCTTGAAAAGCATTGCTCCCTGTGGATCGACCTGGATTTATCAGATTATTACTACAATCGTACCCTACACTTGGGGACCGATCAACAAGCTAGATGATAAAAGCAATAAATGTGTTTTTGTGGACTATAGTGAAGAAACTATAGGCTATAGACTATAAGCTCCTCAAAACAAGGCTTTATTTATTAGTCGTGATGTGATCTTTAATGAAAATGTGCATGGAAGTGGGACATTGATGTCGATCAATACCCTTTAATTATTGAAGAAGAAGAAACATCATCCTTTGATTCGCCACCTGATGCTCAATTAAGTCCGATCGGATTCACATCGTTGGAATCACCTCCTAGAAAGGTAAGCAGTCTTTTTGATATTTACCAGTCATGTGATTTTGTATGCTTTGCTTCAGAACCTGCTTGCTTTGAAGATGCAAAGAATGAGAAAAAATGGCACGATGCCATGAAAGTTGAAATGAATGCCATTGAAAAAAAATAAAACATGGAGATTGGTAGACTTACCACCAGGTAAAGAGCCCACTGGGCTCAAATGGATTTTCAAATCCAAGTTTAATGCTGATGGGTCTTTGCAAAAACACAAGGCCCGTTTGGTGGCAAAAGGGTATGCACAAGTTCCAGGCATCGATTTCTTTGAAACATTTTCTCCTGTTACTAGAATTGATACCATTAGAACTATTCTAGCTATGGTTGTTGAAAAAGGATGGAAAAATTTTCAATTTGATGTCAAATCCGCATTTTTAAATGGTGAATTGCAAGAGGAAGTGTATGTTGAACAACCCCCTGGGTTTGAAATTAAAGGGTCTGAAAAAAAGGTGTACAAATTAGAAAAGGCTTTGTATGGGCTCAAACAAGCTCCACGAGCTTGGTACAGCAGAATTGACAAATATTTTATGGGCCGAAATTTTTAGAAAAGTGAAAGTGAGCCAACCCTTTATGTGAAAGCGCAAGTTGTGGATGAAATTATCATAGTATGTTTATATGTTGATGATATGATATTTACTGGTAACTCTTCAAAATTGATTGAAGAATTCAAGAAAAATATGATGGCTGAATTTGAAATGACAGATTTGGGTTCGTTACATTATTTTTTGGGGATGGAAGTTATTCAAGACTCAAATGGTATTTTTCTGCATCAAGGAAAATATGCAAGAGTCTTGTTGAAAAGGTTTCGTATGTCAAATTGCAATCCAGCTAAAACACCCATGAATACAGATGAGAAGCTTATGGTAGAGGATGGAATTGAAAATGCAGATGCAAAAGAATTCCGAAGCATGGTTGGTGGCTTGATTTATCTCACACATTCAAGGCCAGATATAATGTTTTCAGTGAGTTTGATTTCAGGGTTTATGAACAGTCCAAGTAAAGCTCACATGGGTGCAGCTAAGAGAGTTCTACGATATATTCATGGAACATTGGATCTCGGACTCAGGTATAAAAAATCAGATACTTGTACACTTGTCTCTTATACTGATAGTGATTGGGCTGGTTACGCAGATGATAGGAAAAGTACTACAGGCTATGGGCTTAATCTTGAGTCTGCATTGATATCATGCGCTTAAAAAAAACAACAAACTACTGCACTTTCTACAACTGAAGCTGAATATATGGCGGCAACAAGTGCAGCTTGTCAAACTATGTGTGTGAGGAGCAGGGACGGTTCTGAATTTTTCAGGGCCCAGGGCAAGAGTTTAGGCCTATATATATAAACTTAGTGATGGCCTCATTCATTTTTCAACCAATATCTAACATGTCAAAATTAACTAAAAATTTAACATTCAAAGCATATAAATTCAAACTTCAATATATAAACATTCAAAATATAAGGCTATAATGTATAAACAAGACAAATACTTGTAAGTTGTAACAATTCAATAGTTCCTTTTCATATAGAAATAAGCAACCAACAAAACAAAAATTTCTTTGCATCCTCAATAGCCAAAGCAAACAACAGCATCCTACTTGAAACCCCCTTGTATCTTCAGCAACCAGCAAAACAAAAATGTCTTTGCATCCTCAATAGCCAAAGCAAAGAACATCAACCTACTTGAAATCTCTTTGCATCATGAATGGTCAAAGCAAAACAGCAGCATCACCATCTACAAGATAAGGTGAAAAATAAAATCACAACTAAAAAAGTATTATTGAAATGATTTTCTTCTTGCATTTTGAGAAGCAAAATCCTCAATTATGCTTTCAAATTCAAGATTTTCTAACATCTCCTTTTCAATGGATAAGATTGCTAGCCCATTTAGCCTTTCTTGTGACATGGTAGACCTCAAGTAAGATTTCAATAATTTTAATTTAGAAAAGCATCTTTCTACAGATGGTACAGTCACAGGTACAGTCAATAGTATTCTATAGGCAATCAAAATATTTGGAAAACAGTCCATATCTTTTACAAACTCTACAATTTCAAGTGTTGTGTTTACTTCTGCTGGTAAAAGAAATTGCAGCACATGTAACTCTGAAAACAAATCACTTGCATCAACATCAGAAGACTCACCATTTCTTAAAGTAGTTTCAAGCTTCACACAACAATTTTTCAATTCATCATCACCCAATGGAGTTAACTTCTTTGAATTAAACAAGAACCCAAAAATACCTTCATATGTTTGCATTTGTTCAAATCTACTTCTTAATGAAGAAAGAGCCATATCCACTACACATATGAAATAATTGACTCTAAATGACTCTTCAACTGATTGTACTGTCTTTTCTTTAGCATTCTCATCAAATTGTTTCTTTCTATGACTTTGACATTTTTTAGGAAATTCGGGTTCAATCCCCATATCACAGGCAATAGTTTTAGCTTCAATCATAGTTGATGCAAATCCATTTTTCCTATAATTCTCAAAAAAAGAAATGAGCCCCTTCAAAAATTTTAAAGCAACATCAATGCACATATCATTAGATTGTAATTTTTTGCTTACTAAGTTAATTTTCAACAAAATATCATGCCAAATAACCATGCCTAATAAAAACTCAAAACTTTCCAGTTCATGTGTTGCTAAACTTTCTGCTTCACTTTTTGCCGTAGCATCTTCACTAATTTCTGCTACTTTTGCTATAACACTCTCTACACGACTTTCCCAACGTGTGGTTGATAATGTTTTAATAGTTAAACCATTTATATGATCCTGTAAAATCTTCCAACGCTTTGTAGAATTAGCAAAAACACAATAAATGCATTGAACCACCCCAAAAAAGGATTTCGCTTTCACATAACAGTTTGCCATATCACATAGTGTTAAATTAAGAGAATGACAACCACATGGCATGAACAAAGCTCTAGGATTTATTTCAAGTAATCTTTTTTGTACACCTTGAACTTTCCCTTTCATATTAGAGCCATTATCATAACCTTGTCCTCTCACATCATCAATTTTAAGACCAAGGGACTCTAGGACAGATTGCAATTCAGTGAAAAGTCATAATCCTAATTATTTTTCATAATTAAAAACTCTAAAAAGTACTCTTCTATTTTAACTGGACTCCTTGACATGTCCACACACCGTATTATCAAAGTCATTTGTTCCTTGTGACTTGAATCAGGAGTGCAATCAAGTATCACTGAAAAATATTTTGCTTGTTTAATTTCCTCAACGATTGAACTTCTGACTTTTGATCGATGCCAGCAAAGATATCAGCTCATTTTGAATATTATGGCTAAGATACTGATAATGGATCTCGTCATTTTGAATTCGTCGAAAATGTTCACGCATTATTGGATCAAATTCTGTAACCATTTCCAATATACCCAAAAAAATTACCATTATTTTCTTCATAAATTCTCTTTTTTGTTCCACGGAATGCAATATTATTTTTAGCAAGACATTTGACAACAGAAATTATTCTTACCAAAACATGTTTCCAGTGTTCCTTCTCTCTCCTAATTTGTTCCTGTATGCCTTTATTAATTGTTTTATTTTTTTCAATCTGTTATGTAATTCAATCCAAGAACTCATGTTAGTTATGTGTTCAGTACTATTTTCATGTTGTTTGAGCCTCTCAGTGAGATGTTTCCAATCTCTAAGTCCTTCATTTGCTAATTGGCTTCTACTACACATTGTCTTAAACAACTTACAGTAGAAACAAAATAACTTAAATAACTTATCCAATTCCTTTGAGTATACTAGCCATTTTCTATTATAAGTCTCTCCATTTGGTAACTTTCTCATGTAATACGTTGAGGAAAAATGTCTAAAGTTCTCATCCCTAGGAAATTTGATATTATTATCTCTGGTAAGACCTTTTTCCACAAGTAACGCTCTCGTTTTTTCATCAAGATTATCCCAAATTCTAGGATCACAAAAGTTTAAAGGAAAACTTGGTTCTACACCCTCAGGTTCAATGTCTTCATTATTACAAAGATGATCAATATCTTCATTCTCAACATGTTCATCTTCTTCACCTAAGTCACCTACATGTTCATGAAAATCGTTCTTAGTTCCTACTAATTCTTCCACATGATCTTGTTGTTCAAATTCATTGCCTAAATCATTATAAATTCCTACAAATTCTTTAACGTGAGTTTGTTGTTCAGATTCATTGACTAAATTTTCAATTGAGTTATTAAGTGACTATTTGTTTTATTAAGAAAAAAATTATCTAGAGCTCCAGTTTGAGATTTAGTTAATTCTTCTCTGTCTCTTTTTTTTTTTTTTACTTCCAGATGGTTGTTTCTTAGGGAACATTGCTACTTGAAAACAGAAATAATACAAGTAAAAACAATGCAATTTTAATACTTAAAAGAATAAATAAAGAACAACATAACTTGGAATTTGAGAAATCCCTTTCAACAACAACAAACTTGATATTTTCAAATTTGCTACTGTGCATAACTCTCCACTTTCAGTTTACTTTATGTGTGTGTGCAACAGTCAATTCACATTTACTCTGCCAACATCCAACAACAAATGGTCTTTGATGATAGTGGCTGGTTTAGGTGTTGATGAAGAATGAGAGGCAGTTGTTCGAAAGGTGTGTGGAAGTGGTGTCTATGAGTTGATGACGTAATAAAATGATGGTGATGAAAGGGAATAGAAAAACGAAGAGGTTATCTCCATCTAATCCATCTTCAACCTACCTAGCAGCGATTCGGTTGGGCGGGGAGCGATGATATGGTTTCCCATGTCAAATTTAAAAAAAAGGGAAAACTTTCAAATAAGACTTTGACTTTTTACCTTATTTCAAAAAATGACACAAGTTTGAAAACTTCTTAAATTAGTCCCTAAGTTTCCCACTAAGTTTTCAATTAAGGACATCTGACCATTTAAATGTATTTTCTTGCAACCTTTTCTCTTATTTTTTTTTAAACATGCAAATTGCCTTTCATTTTAAGCCATGACATGGTTCCGGCAGCTACTATAGGCAGTCGATCGCCATGGGGATATTGGTTGTTTTTTATCACCATGAAGATGCTAGTGAATAAAATGATGAGAATATAAATGAGATGAAGGGGGATTTTATTTTAACGAATGGTAATTTGGGTATTTTAAAAAAATTGAGAAAAGAAAATGCTGAAAAATAACTTTAAATGGATGGATGTCCTAATTGAAAACTTCTTGAAAAACTTAAGGAATAATTAGAAAAGTTTTGAAACTTGTGACCTTTTTTGAAATAAGGATAAAAATTTAAGGCCTTATTTGAAAACTCAAAAAAAAAAGAAAAAAAATAAATGAAAAGGGGCCCTGGGAGGCTGGGACCACCACAGTGGATACAAAAGTTTTGGAGCCTTTTTGGTCTTTATTGATTCTACCGGGGTTTTTCCGGTAAAATCCTCAAAATATTTTTTCATGTTAGACTTTTTATGTTGTTTTGTATAATAATTATATTTCCAAAAATAATCTATTTTTTACAATTTTTTCATAATATTAAGAAAAGAATATTAATTCTCGCTAAATTTGTCCATATTATAGGGGGTTCACGGGTCGAAACCCGCGGGTTTCGGGTCAAACTCGACCTGACCCGACCAGTTTTTTGTGGGTGAAAATCCATCCGAACCCGACCCGTTTGCGTCAGGGTCAGTCGGGTCACGAGTCAGACGGGTCACGGGTCGGGTTCAGGTCATTTTTTTTTCCATGTAGAAGACCAAATTGTTTATGAAAACAACTTTCAGATAATTGTTAGAGAACTAAAAGCGATTAGATGTAAAAGTAAAAAGTGGTTGCGGTTGTTTGCTGTCCTTCTTTTGTACTATGAGTAGAGGTGTACAAAAAAAAGTAGTTGCAGTTTGACCCGAAACCCACGTCCAATTTCAACTACTAATCACTCTCATCGTCACCAATTAAATGATTAAATACAATCAACAAGATATTCAAGATTCAAGATTCAACAAATCTAAACAAACTGATGTCAAATAGATGTAATAAGGCTTCAAAACGTACCATATTTTCTATGTGAGATCACCTTAATCTGTTGATAGGAATAAAATAAATGTTCCTCGCACTAAATATAGGCCTTGAGTTCATAGACATGAGACCAATATAATAACTCAAATATTTAAAAATTGGTCGGTGAACTACATCTAATAGAAATTAAAACAACATTCTGACAAGTGGGCATCCCTCTTGGATTTTATCCTTGATTTTCTACATGAAAAAAAAAAACGGGTTCACGGGTCACCCGGTAACCCGACCTGTGAGACACGTTATCCGTACCAAAGGTCACAGGTTGGGTCGAGCACAGAAATTTTGGATGGAGTGACCCACCCATTGACCCATGGATCGGATTACCGGGTTGTATCGGATAGCGATTAATTTTATACACCTCTAGTGGATAAGCTATGGTGATACTATCAATCTCTGGAGACCCAGGGACAGAAGTACCCTTCATGTACATGAACACCACTCTTGCAATTGGCATCCCTAGATCATCATCCCAGGCTGACCCGAAAATAGGCTCTGGGCGATCTCTAATAAATGTACAGCCAATTGTAACCCTACCCCAGAAAGCAGCAACGGCGTTTCTTGTGCACCAAGTAGGATACAATCAACCACATATCCATCGGTGGCGTTCAAAATGTTCGTTCACACTAGACACTAGCACCGCACCTTCCAAAGTGGTCCAACCAATTGGCCCACGGAAAAGGCGCAGGATTACACTTTCACATGGTCCCAAGTTGTACAATACCGGTCTTCCCAATATAAATTGCGGTCGCCTCCCCATCGTCCTCGGTGTCTTTCGTTGTTAATAAGAAGAAAAACCCAACTTTGGGACACGCAAGGCGTCGTTCTATTTTGCCCTAATTTCAGAAACCCTAATCATCGTTCGAGAGACGACGAATCGTCACATCTCGATTTTTCTCGATCTCTGTTCTTCGGATCGGTGAGCTTCTTCTACTTGACCTCTTGTTCTTGTTTCTCCTCTCTTCCGATTTTTTTTCTATGATGTTTTCTTGCATTCTTATTAAAGAGCGATGAGATCTGATCTTTTTTCAATAGGGCATGTCAGATTCTGTTGATTTTTTAGGGCATTTGGTTTTAGTATTGAGTCGGTTTTGGATCCTTGGAATCCGGTCTCGTGGGGATCAGGATCTTAAGCCGAGATTTTGAGAAGATTTCCTGAATCGATTGGGAATCTTTGAAAAGGTTTTCCGAAATCGACAGAATCCTGAAATCTAGCGATTAATCTTCTTATTAGTTCTTCCTTTTGGAAAAAGGTGTGTTTTTTCTCACTCCGGGGTCTGCCTCGGCTATTCTAGGGATATTACAAGGTTTTTAGGGAATTAGTAACTTTGATCCAACAAGTAGAATTGGGTATTCCTCCATTCTAGGGTTTCTGGCCCCCCTTTGATTTTTTTTTTCGACGGAATCTCGAGATCTAGGGATCTATTGCAATTGTTGGGGAAAAAGTTTTCTTTTTTATTTTCTTTACCCTCATTCCTTTGGTGGCCTGGTCCATTCAAGGGGTTTATGAAAATAATTCCCTGGAAATCTTTATGGTCAGCCGGAGAGCGAAACTGTGACTTGGGGAATTCCTTGGATTTAGGATTTGAGGCTCTCTGAGTTCTCTGGAGTGGAAGATTCCTTAGCTATGTGGACCATCGGTTTGGGGTTGATCCTTGATTCAGAGAGACATTCTTATAGGCCATTATATCATTCTCGCGGAAGCAAGGCTTAACAGAGACAACCCATCCTAGTAAGGGTAGTGCAGAAGCAAGCCTCTAATTTTTTCCTTTTTTATGATATATATATATTAGAAGTACACTTGCACTCCTCAGTTGTCAAGCCCCTCCTACCATAGCATTGGGGCAGTTCCCCCCCTTTCAGATGGTTGCAATGCTAATATTCGAATCTCTTCACACAATTGAAAAAAAAAAGGCTTTTCCTTTGTTTATAATTAATTTCCTGTCTTTGTTTCTTCATAAATTCTTTCGCAGTAAAGTAATTGCATTTTACTTTTCTTTTTCTTTTCTCAGATGGCAACAAAGCCACTGACCAGTGAAGCAATTGCTCTTACGGAGAAGAAAATGGACATGACATTAGGTATGCTTATTGGGTTTTTAAATCACATATTAGCCCGTCTTTCGTTTTCTTTATGTTTTTGAGATGTAGAGTAAGTTTTAATAAAAATGGTCCTTGCCTTTGTTGCAGACGAAATAATAAAGATGTCTAAGAAAACTTCATCCAAGGCTAAAAATCCCAGGCCTTCATCAGTAAGTCAGTTTTCTCCTTAGGAATAGAACCTTCTGTCTTGTGTCTTATTGTCCACAAGAAATGCTAACAGCTATCTTTTTTTTATATATCTTGAAAATTTTGGATTTTGCAGAACAAGAGCCGGGGATTCTCAAGTGGTCCTGATTTCCAAAGGAACTCAAAGGTGCAACGTTTTATGGACTCCAGGTCATCCATTAGACAGGTATTTCTTTGCTGGTGCTAGGTGGCATTTTAATGTTTCAGACATCACTCCTTTATGTTAGAATAACAATGGATGTATTTTTCTTATTTTCTGAGAAAAAATTAGTAGTTTCATGTTGTTGAAGTTCTGGAATTCACTGTCTCTGCAGGGCGTGCTTGCTCAGAGAAGGTCGAATTTTCGAGGGGCTCAGTTTACATTAGCGAAAGAAGCTGCCAAGAAGGCTGCTGTTACTCCTATTCGTAACAGGGTTCTCATTCGTAATAGGGCAGCTAACTGGAACAAGCCAAGGTATTTCTGTTCCATAGACGCGTCGGCATCTGCAATAAATATGTAGTCTTTCTAATTATTTTTGTTCCATTTGCAGGTAAATCATGTTCGCTTTCTGGCAATTATGACATCTCCCATGTGATTCTCGTAGTTACGGCGTCACATCCATCCCTTGAGCCATTCTGTGGCCTTTATATATGGTTGTTTTTGGCATGCAAGTTGGATTTTCTCATCGTGGGAAATCTTGTTAATAGTGTTGGGCTTTTTCCTCACCATGCCAAGATTTTGAAGTTGCATAGTTTGGCCTATTTCGGTTTGGAAAGGCAGGAAAATAGGTTGAATGATCCATAATGCACTCTTTTATGACTATACCAGTTGCTCAAACAATTAGAAGTGTTGTTTTGGGAGGTTGATGATTCACAGATGGGTGTTGTAGCTTTAGCATGATAAGAATTGCTTTTGGTGTAGTGGAAAGGCTGGAGTTGTGCAACTTGGGGCTGTATCTGGGTCCACCAGAATACCAGCAATTACTTTCTACCTAAGAAATTGAGTTTGTTAGACAGATGAATATTGTCAAATATGATGGAAGATTCATATTCTCTCTGCTACTGCTCACTTTCTGCAAAGGGTTGGTGTTTTTACTTAATTCTGGATAACAATATGAAGCAATGGGAGTAGTGGAGTTTGATGATTTGTTTGGGCCCACCAGAATAGCAGCATGTACTCTTTACCTAAGAAATTGAGTTTGTTAGATGGACGAATGCAGCTAGCATTATTAAATATGATGGGAGATTCATGCTTTCTCTGCTGCTGCTCACTTTCTGCGCAGAGTTAGTGTCATTGCTTAATTTTAGATAAAAGTATGACGCAACAGGAAGAGTGGAGGTTGGGGGAATCATGGTGTGGGCCGGACTACCGTAGAAGCAGCATAATTTTTTGATCGAAGGAAAATGGTTTTTTGCATGAATGTGCTTAGATTACCAAATACATCAACTTCAGTTAGTTTTCGCTACTGTAAATATGTTCGAGGCTCTCTGGCTTTGATTCAACACTGCTAACATCTTTATGCCTTTTGTGTTTGAAGTCTTGGATGCCCTTGTGGGAGGCAGGTATGATGTTTGTATCCCTCTTGATATCGGCTCTGGTTCCTTTTTCTCTTGCTGTCTCTCATGAGCTCTCATATACATCACACTACCAAACGACGCCATTTAACACACCAAATGGGTGCCTTCAACGGAGGACTATTGATGGAAGACTTCTAAATTCCATTCCCTATTCACAGGGTTAGCTCCAAGAGCAACTCCCTCACTCAAAACTATTAGAAGCAAGGACACCCACCAAGTTTAAGAATAGGGGTATTCTGCCATTTGAAATCATCAGCCTTATCCCTTTCACTAGCCTCATAAGCAATTTGATATGTTGTCACTGGGCTCCTTCCTCTACACAGTCCCACTTTTTATTTGTTTCTGTAGGAGTTGGCTTCAAGCTTTCTACAGTTCCTCAGTAGGGTACTTTGAATAATTCAGATTGACAGTTTTTCTTCGGCTTCATATTCTATAAGACCATCTGGCTTTGCCAATTTAAACATTTGAAGATTTTATGGATCTTCTCTACTTGAGCATTCAAGATGGGGTTGGTGACTGGATTTATTCAAGTGCTGTTTGACAGGGTTGTTCGTCTAAGAACTTCTGGATTTATGATATCAAAAATATAAAAGTTGTTTGGATCTGGTCCCCTTCGAGATGGGGACTTGTAACTGGAATTTGAGATAATTGGTCTCAGATATAGTGAGGTAGACATATTTGAGATCATGAATTCAGGAAGCCTTTGCTTTGTTGAGATGAGATTGTATTTGGATTCAGCATGTGGAGAAAGTATTGAGCAAAGACGGATGGTGGAAGAAATGCATGACCATGATTTGTTGTGAAGTGCTTATTGGTTTTCTTCTTAGCTCTTTAGCTGTGGCCATCTGATGTATGGTACCTACGGAAGCAGTTTCTTAACCTTAGTTGATGTTTTTCCACTTGGACAATTCTTTGTGACCCGTTGGCTGCCAGAAGCCACTGCAGATTGTGCGGACAAGACCCAAGTTGGGGGATGCATTGAGGAGGATTTGTTCCTCCTATTTGATTGGATGAGTTAATGATGGTTGTTCTTGGATTGTGGGGCATGCCACACGAGTTAGTGGAGTATAGTCACTTACTAGTTCATAGGAGCCGTGTTCTTTATGAGATCTTCAGAATAGCGTATGCATCAATAGGAGCTCATATGAACACGGAGGGATTACATCGCGGAGAGAGTTTTTCATTGGCCTCACATTGTCATCGATCCTGTGCTGGTTTGTCTAAACTCTGTTAGTATAATGCTATGCACTCTGGTTGTGCAATGGTGAGTTTTTCTCCAACAGAACTGTATGGATTTATTGTTAGAACATTCTATGTATGCTCTGACTGATAACGGTGATATTAAAATGACATCCTTATTGATCCAAGTAAATTCGGTGTGGTGTTATCCAAAAATGATGGTTGCTTGCTGATGCAGGATTGCAGTTCCAGCAGTCCAGAAGATGGCTGTGGAAAATCGCTTGGTTGGTGGAAGGGTATGTTTACTTTTTGGGTTTCAGTTCCTTTGAATTTACTGAAGTAACTAGAATATATTTGTTACTACTTGTACATATAATAATCTAGTATCTTTTTTGTTTTAAGGGTTATGGCAGATGCTTATTTTCTTTTTGCTTACAACATGACAATTATGTTTAATGTATTTACCAAAAATCCTTTTGCTTTAAAAAAAGGAGCATACATCATCATCTTTTACTTTGCAGGGATTGATTCTTGCAGGAAATCTGAAATTCATTTCTGAGTATTACAATTTCCATTGTCTTTTATCTCATCATTGTCACCAACTAATTTCATTATGTGCTGATGTGCAAGTGTACTTGCCTTACTTTCATGCACCAAAGGCAGACTTGTGATGAATTATGCCCATATCTTTATACTTGATTGGAATTATTTAAGGGTGGGGACAAGCCTAAGATGATGATAATGCATGCATGTATGTATGGTCTGTTACTTCAGTGGATGCCGGTTAGTTCAGGACCATGAACTCGGGATGATTCTTCTATTTGAATCCGGATGCTCTCCAGCTAAGTTTGGAGAGCTCTCTGTTTTTTTTTTTTTTTCAAAGTAGAGACCATGCCCCATGATTGTGTGGATGGGCTCCACCTGATGTAAGGATGTTTTGAGGATTAGACATCCAAGAAAGCCAGCCCCCGATGTTGCTAGCTGTGGGATTGAAGGTCATAAAATCAGATGTGGCTTTATCTGATTGGCTAGAAATGTTCAGTGGTTAGTTTTCAAAAAGAAAAAAAGAAATGTCCAGTGGTTTTGAAGTATTCTGAACGGTAATTCAGGAACCCCCATTTGTGGTTTGGTTGGGCCACACAAAACATGCCTTGTATCTTTCACACCACCATTTTGCCCGAGAGGGTGGAGATATTATATTACATATATTTTCCTTTTGCTGCACAATCTGATTTGGAGTGTGTGCAGGTGAAAGCGGCTCCTAAGCAAAGGCCTCAGACTTTGGATTCTCTTTTTGCAAACATGAAGGAGCAGAGAATGCGGGTGCTGTCGAAGCAGCAGATGCCCCGGGGAGGGCAGAATGCTCAACGCCAAGGAGCCCGTCAGCAGCAGAGATTCAGAGGAGCAATTAGAGCTACCGGTACTTACCGTGCCAACTATTAGAAGCTCTATGGTTGCTTGGCAAAGCTGTGTAACGGGGATTTGGGGTTTTTGAGGACAGAGTGGGCTTTTGCTGATACCATACTTTAATTCACTACTAGACTAAAGACTGCTTATATTTGTTGGCTTTTTTCCTGGCTGGTTTTGCTTTAACTCATTTGGGTAGTGTGCTGTGCTGCTATGCTAATCTTGGAGAATGCAGTAAGCATGTATGAAGGAGTTTGCATCCTGCAATTAAATTTCTTTAGAGAAGGAATGAGTTAATACATTGAAGAAATGGTTTAATTCATGTTCTGAGGGGTGGGTGCTCTTCTGGATGTACAGACGTGCCTGTACTTATTGATAAATCATATGCCACCTTATCTGATCTGATCTTATCTTTTGTGTTATGATCTAACGTTGTCAATTTAGAAAGCTTGATATCAGACTTGATGATCTATTATTAGTAAGTGGTTTTTTTAATATAAATATGTCATAATGAGGCATAAAGGGAGATGCTCTTTTTATTTCATGTTAAAAACAGTCTGTTGTTTGGCCCACTTAATTGCATGAGAAGGGAGTCAGCAATGGAAGGGTTTGGAACCTAATCCTAATAAAAAAAAAGGGGGAAGGGTGGGGGGTTAAATTATTTGTTTATTTTTCTCAACGTTTTGGTGGTGGGAGGTGGATGGTGGTGGTTTGGGGCCGTGGATGTAATCCTGCAGGAAAGTTGAAAGGGTCTTCTGCAAGAAGTGGGGGGTAGTGTGTTATCTCCTTTTTTTTGGCAGCAATATACCAGAGAAATTAAGGGCTGATCCTTGTTATCTTTTCGATGAATCCAATTGATTTACATCGTGTCGTTGGAAGTAGTAGTTTTGAGTTTAACTAATCCAAAGGCCAACTGAATGGATCAGCTACTACTCAAACATGGGCATATCTGTTTGAGCCTTATCCACTACTAGAACACGGGCGAATTGAGGAAAATGGTGTGACCAGTAAAGATGTAGGAAGCCTGAATACGTTCTGCCCATGTTATAGCCCGAGAGATACTGGTTCGCATCCTAATCTGTCCAATCCACCTTACCTCTCAGGGATGAGGATGACATGGAACTTCTTTGTACTAGTGAGATTGCAAGTGGTTTTTCTTTTGCTTTCACAGAAGATGGTAGAAGATAATCTTTGGGTACCATGTGGAAAAGTGCCACAACGGGACTCTCGCAAGGCACTATATGTTAGGGATTTTGAATCCCTGCCCACTCAAAAATGGAGCTGGCTAAATTACCCCACAACTTTATTAGCTTCGATCACTGCAACTCTGTGACTGCATCTCATGCACCTTGTACCCGCCGCTCGTTGATTCAGCAAGAATGCCATGCATTTTCCATGTGAAAGCCAGTAATATTTATCTAGGCTAGCTTTTACATTGGACTCATTTTTTGTGCTATGTCTGATTTTTCCTTGATGACAAATTGTCATGCACAATTAGTTCACTTTGGGACTGTTTGTTTTATGTAATTGGATTCCTAGGATTGAACTTCTATAAGCGGTTAAAAAATGAATAATCAGAAGTGAATATCCAAAAATGATCATCAAATAACTTTTCCGTTGATGTGGGAAGGTGGTAAATGGATACCTAGCCATCATCCTAGTAATTCAAATACTAGAAAATTCAAGGTCCAATCTACATTGCTAGTGGACTTCTTTGTGCCTTTTCAGGGCTTTACTGATCTTCGAAAACCCCACACCTTTCCCCCTAACTGCTTTCCCTTGGCGGTGAATTAGGAAGCATCACACTTAAGCCTATTGCCTGTTCCATCGAAAGAAATTACCACTATCATAAACGAGCCCCATTTCTATTTTCAATGGAATCTGATATTCATCTTTGTAACAGATTTACTTGTGCATTTTAACTGACTGGAATGCAAAGTCCGCTGGTCCCAATTTGCCAAAATGGCACTCATTTGCAAGACTAGTTCCTTGACAGCAGGAACCACTAGAAGCTCTTGGCATTTTGGTTTTCCCTTTATTGGATAGCCTAGTACCTAACCCAATCAGATCTCCTAACTTCTTCAAAAAACAAAAAAGAAGGAAAAAAAAAACCAGATCTCCTAACTGCAATATTTGTTTGCTTTGTTGGACGTAATGGGTGTGAATCCAGATCCTCTGTCTGAGCTATTACAGGGGAATGTGTAACACATTCCTAGAACTTCACCTGGGCCTACATAGAGATAATCCGGACCATTCAAGATGAATCCAATGATCCCATCCCCTTCACTGATATATCTTCAAGTTTCAATTTAAAATCGAGTGGGCTCCACCATCTGATTGAGCACCATGATGGAAATGTGACTGTGCACTGATATGGAACAACGGCTGACATGGCGTTATCACATTTCCGTCATAGTACTCAATCTACGGTGGGATCCAATCCTTTTGAACTGAAACTCAAAGACATATTAGTGGAGGAGATGGGACTCATTTTGAACCGTCCGGATTAACTCTATCTGGGCCCCGAGGAAGGTGTTACACAGTTCCATGTAATAGCTACACGAGAGGATAGTGAGAATCCTGATTTTTTTTTTCTAAAACTAATTTGAAGTTTTCAATCTTGAAGGATTCTTAGTAGCTAATACCAGAAGGGTTACTAAAATCAAATAAGGAAAGGATTCTATGATGGGAAAGATATAAGGGAAAAAAAAACTATATAAATAGCTTTTAAGTTACCCTCCTTATTTAATGATAAGCTGAACCCCCATCAAGATCACACGTTAGAGAAGGAGAGCATTGTAATAATTCCCTACTAAAGAAAAGCTATTGATCGGGAGAAGAAAACAAATGTTAAATTATAGTCAAGTATGCATTTAAGTTCAGTTTGTGCTGTTCAGATCTGTCCTAATAAGTGTCAAACTTAATATTGTGTGTTGATAATTGCTAACATTCTTTCCTTCAGCTTGTTCTTCCTTTCTCTTGTTACTTTATAAGCTATGGAAACATGATTAGGAGTCAAGGGACAACGGTCCAGC
Source organism: Litsea cubeba (assembly GCA_012931725.1). NCBI lineage: Eukaryota > Viridiplantae > Streptophyta > Magnoliopsida > Laurales > Lauraceae > Litsea > Litsea cubeba. The sequence goes on along the minus strand of CM022947.1, from coordinate 18,620,529 downwards.
TCTCTTAGTCATCCATCTCTAGAAAATATTTTAAGTTGTTGTCAATGCCATTTTTTTTAAAGAGATTATTAATGTCTAGGTCTTTCATCAACAACATAGCCATTTATTTGGATCAATGGCCCCAAATGAAAAATCCAACTTGCACGCATGTTGAGTCATGTTAAGAAACCTAACTGAAAGCACCAAAATAAATATAAACTCCAAAACCTTTTTCTGCCATTCAAACCTATTCACAGAATTGCATTCTAAGTGTTTACAAAGCCGATTCAATCTGCATTTATTCAAACCATTTTTTCCAGCATTATAGTTTTAATCATTTACATTGAAACATCATCTCTATGGAGAAAGAGATCGGGTGGATAAAAGGCTATTGGCTGCTGTGGGATCCCCATATGCTTCTTCTGTCTAGTTTCAGGAAAACCCTTCTGATTTCTTACACAGCATCATAACAGGTTTCAGGGCCATCTCTACTATTCCCTATGGAAGTGTTGGCACGTGAGCCTCTTCAGTCTTTGCAAACCTCCCGCGGACTCTTGGTTGATTTTCTGCCAAAGCTTTCCTGCATGCATACTATAAAAGCAACCATTAACCATATATGAAGGGGAAATTGTGCGGATTTAGCAACTGCACCGACGAATAATAGGGAGGCACACAGAGTAGCAAATAAGGAGTTGACCCCATTATTACGGATCAGGTTATTGAAGATTTCGAACAAATCTTGAAATTCGAAAACTCCCTGTTATCCAATAAAAACCTAAGATTCCTAATAATAAAGCCTAAGATTCCTAATAATAACCCAAAATCCCCTACACGATTAGTTACAAACGCTTTTTGACAAGCATTTGCGGCAGCCGGTCGTGTGAACCAAAAACCTATTAATAAATACGGATCATTGCCCCAATCCCCTAACTTAATATTCAAGCATAAGTCGCGCCCACCGAGTATGGAAGTGGAATGAGAAGAGTATAACAAAAATGCAACAAAAAAATGCACATATAAACACAGTAGAGAGATGGCAAAGACCGTGTATCAACTGGCCAGTTTTTGCATAAACTCAAAAGAATCATCTAATTAGTGATGCACATGAGTAAACCAACAATGGTCATAAATTAGTGGCACCCCTTTGACGGACTCTTTCAGTGGTCATGATCCATTTATCTAACTGCCTAAAGGATAGCATCCTTTTCTATAATCCCACTCCCACATTCCAAGCCAGCATTTTTGGCTCCGTATATTGGCTGCTACCTTGTTTTGAGTTGCCCAAGTATAGACAATTCCTTTGTAAATACATCACATCCTGGCAGGTGCCGTCCCAAGCCTAGATGAAATAAGAGGGTTTGCGTCAAACAGGAAGTCAGCCACAAAAGCTTGCGTTTCAAGTTTTAAGTCTAATTTTACATGAAAGTAGCACTTGATTTACTCCGCATTGCTGTGGAAAGGATTTAGCAGATGATGATTCAAAGGTGATGTGGATATAAGAAACCAGGTTGCGCACCACCCAACTCCCTCACTCGGGATGGTAAACACCCTCCGGCACTTCTCCCATGAGAAGCAATATTTCCAACATTGGCTTGGTTTTTTTTAGGATAGGTAACAACAAATTATATTAAAAGAAGAAAGACAAATACAAGAAGCCCACCATACAAACCAAAAAGGGAACGATGGTATAAAAGAATTATACCACGAAAAGCGAAACCCAAAAACAATGGAATGTCACACAGTGAAAGCTACCCAATTACAAGCCCTATTATCCAACCCTTGCTTAGCTAACGAATCTGTGAATCCATTTGCCGACGTCCCAACATGTTGAAATCTCACTTGAATTGAAGATGCTAAAGCTCTAATCTCATTAAAGTAAAATTGAAATCTCCAAGGAATGACAGCCGAAGATGACACCCCCATGAAAAAGCACTGAGAGAATCGTTTTTCACCTCTAACCTTGAATGAAACAAGGAATGGACAAAACTTCGAACTGCTTCTAGGATAGCAAACACCTCGGCCTCATTAGACTCCAACACCTCACCAATACCCGCCGGCCCGGGCTTACCCTTTGCCACCCCACCCACATTAAATTTCAATACCCCTACAATGGGAGGAACCCAATGCACCACATTTTTCACCCTCTTCACCCAACAAGACAAGGAGGCGTCCAAGTTATGCAACACACTATCTACTCTTAAATTTTCAAATTCTTTCTTAAAAGAGGCCCATTTGGAAATTTGGACGACCACCAATTGCGACAAATCATCCACGTACAACAAAGACCCTCTGAAAATTCTATTTTTCCTTTCTTTCCACACTGACCACAGAATAGCAAAAGGGATAAGCCTCCAGAGAATCAAACCGTTACCGAAAAAAGAACAAAACCTCCATCTTCGAACAAACCCACCAACGGCGTCAGGAAGCTCCAAAGAACACCACACCGCCTACACCACAATGAATAAGAAAACTCACAATGCACAAACAAATAGTATACCGTCTCACTATCCTTCCCACATAGCACAAATATGTCTGAAATAGCCATATAAGCCAATCCTCTTCTTCTAAGGTTGTCTACCGTAGAAACTTTTCCCGATAAAGCAAGCCACACAAAGGCTTGCACCTTAGGAGGAGCCAAGCCCAACCAAGCCAATGACGCTGAAGCTTTGATACTTGGTGAACCCTCCAATTCCTTGCAAAAGGACTTACAAGAAAAAGCACTGGAGGGGCAAGGCTTTCAAATGGAATCAGCTAAATCCTTGCAGATGAAAATGTTAAAAAGAAGACTCCAAAGCCCAAACTCAGACTCCTCAGACTGATGCAAGAGTCCTAAAGGACACATCCCAAGGCCCAAATCCCCCCCTTACCCACATAACAATCTTTGATCGAAGCCCACTTGTTGATTATGAGTCTAAACAATCTAGGAAAAGATGAAGACAAAGGACCCACACCCAACCAATCATCAACTAAAAAACGCACATGACTTCTCTCCCCCACTTTGAAACCAATCCCCCTCCTAAACAACTCACTTCCCCCATAGAAGACGGATCTCCAATCCTCAAAATATTACCCGGTTTACCAAACAAACCCAACATATGATGCCTAGGAACTCTACTAGGCTCCCAACCCCAAATATCTTCTCCATATTTAGCCCCCATGACTCTCCTCCATAAAACCTCCCTCTCATCCCCAAATCTCCACCACCATTTAGCCAAAATAGCCCAATTTTTAAATTCTAAGTTGCACAGCCCCAAACCCCCAGCCACCTTAGGCTTGATCACATCCTCCCACCAACAAGATGCAACTTCCTTTTGTCACTCCTCCCTCTGCATAGAAAATCCTTCCTTAAACGATCCAACTTCTCCTTGATCGCCACCGGTATAGGCAACATGGACATATGATAAACTAGCAAATTAGAAAGAGAAGCTTTGATTAAGGTGATTCTTCCGCCTAAAGAAAGATAATTTATTTTCCACATAGACAATTTTCTCTTGAAGTTTTCTATCACTGGATTCCACACCTCTTTAGATCTCACTTTGCCCCGAATAGGCAAACCTAGATATAGCAGTGGTGACTTACCAGACTTACAGTGAAACTTCAAAGCTAAAAACTGAATCACTTCATCCGTCAACCCAACCTCCACCATTAGGCTCTTGGATAGATTAATCTTTAATCCTGAAGATAGCTCAAAACACCTAAGAATCCTTTTTAAGACTAGAACCTCCTCTAATCTTGTAGAGCTAAAAAGGATGGTATCATCTACAGACTGAAGGTGAGTATTTGCAACTACCACACTACCAACCTCAAAGCTCTCCAAGATACCACACTCCTTGGCCTTGAAAGTAGAGCACTGAGAGCGTCCACCACTATGATAAATAAAAATGGAGAAAGAGGATCACTTTGTCTAAGACCCCTAGAAGCTTTGAACAAGCGTGAGGGAGAACCATTGACTAAGATTGAAAAGGAAGCTGATGAAATACATTCACGAATCTAAGCACACCATCTTTCCCCAAAGCCAAACCTCAACATATAATCCACAAAGCCCCATCCCACATGATGTATGCCTTTCCCATATCTACTTTAAAGATAACCCTTGCTGTCCTAAAGCATGAATGAGCCCATTGGTGATAAGAACTCCGTCAAGAATCTGCCCATTATGTACAAAAGCCCCTTGGAAAAGACCAATAATAGATGGCAAGACCTTCTTTATCGTGTTTGCCAGAATTTTTGGCAACAACTTGTACACACAACCCACCAAACTTATAGGTCTATACTCTCTAAGATCCACTGCTATTACTGCATGAGCATTTCTTCATGATAAGAGAATGCAGGGGACTTCAACTATATGTGAAAGCAACCTTATCCTATTAGGAAATTTTATTGGCTATAACTACAGTAAAGGAACCCATAGAATATATAAACAAGATGAGTCAACTTGGATGATAATTGCCGATGAGCATTCATGCCCATGGTATACATACTCAGGTATTCTGTGGTTGTAGAGTCTAGCAATTGCCTCTTGCTTCTGTTCAATCTATTATGCAGTAAAGATAATTTTTTTTGGAACCAGTGGTCTCTAATTATTACCTTAATTTTCCTGCCAAAATTCCTCCTAGCCTTCTTGATCTTGTACCTGGACAGCATTAACTTGCGTTCCTCACTGGTGTCATTGTCAACAGTTGGTATCTGCTCAAGGGAAGAGTGACCAAGGGTGTTAACAGTACCAAGAGTCTGCAATAGCAATAACAAATCAATGAGCAACAACATCCTGTGAAATGTCCACACAGGTCTAAGAGTTATAAAGCAAGAAGACCATTGGAAAATTACTAAATTCTAGTTATAAGCCTAGACGAAAAGGAGTGTAATATTACTTGTAAAATCCAAAACCTTGATTCCACAAGTGTAGACATGTCCTTCGAATGTCCAAAATGAAGCACCCGTAATTCCAAAAAAAGAAGAGTAATAGAATCATCAAAACATCCTGAACCTAGCGAGGAGCATACCTTATAATACGATCAAGAGAATGTATGACAGGAGATATTTAACCTGAGTATAGCACGCGTAATAGACATGCACAACTAAATGGTCTAGAATCACTCAGGTTTATCTGGTGTGTGCAAATTGTAGACAAGGTGCTGTTTTGAAAATCAAAATCATATTGCAAATCATTCACAGGGGTGAATAGAATCATATTGTCAAATAGTATTGCAATTTGTAGGATTTTATTTTTTTTAATAAAAAAAAATCATCATCAACATCATCCATATATACATCCATTTTAATAATAAAAAATGAAAAAAAAATTAGTTATTCAAAATCCATCCATTTTAAATCCATTTTACTATAAGGACAATAACATAAGACTAGGACGCAGTCACATGAGGAAAATCATGACTTACATCAATATATCATAAATGATGTGTGAATAGTTAAATATGTTTAAGTAGGGCTTTTCACCTACGCACCTTTTACCCTGGCCACCTCATTGTGGAGCCCACCTGGGCCCCCAGTAATCAATGAGACTATGGGGGATTGAATGATCTGGATGGGCCTACCTCTATATCAAATTTTAGGCCCAAAAGGTCAGCCTAACCCCTTCATCCATGGCCCAAAAGTTCAACAACTTATATCAAAATTTAAAAATGGATAGTCGATCAAATGGTCTAGTCAATTCGGTGCAAACCTAGGGATCAGGTGACTATCGAGGGTTTTTTTTTTTTTTTTTTTTGTTTTTTTTTTGTGTGTGTGTGGGTGGGTGGGTGGGGGGGGGGGGGGGGTGTCCTTGCTTGTGGTCCACTTGGATGGATGATTAGGTGGGCCCCACTAGGAGGTGTGCACTGTAAGAACCATACACACCTTGTGCACCAGAAAAAACAAATTTCTGTACCTTTTTTTTTGTTATAAAGTTTTTGTACCTTTTTGTTTCTTTGAATAAAAAAAATCCAAATCATCAACCCTTACATGGTTATGATGTCTCCTAAAGTTAAAATAGTGTTCATGATGAAAAAACGAAGAAAAGATTCAAAAAGTAAATGCAGTGCAAAATCCTATACATATAGTCAAAAACTCTAATCACATCTCTGCATCTCTGTTCCTTATTTATTTCTAAAACCTCCCTAAATTCTCAAAAGTTCTTAAGAGCTTTCGTTGATCTCTATATAACCTTTTAAAATAGAAACTCTGAAAAAGAAAGAAAATAATATTAATTTTAATCTCTCCATTGCTGCTATTCATACTTGGACGAATTGCTTGAATCATAAGATTCAATAAAATAAGTATTGAATTGAAAAACTTGCACCCGTATTCAATAAAATAAGTATTGAATTGTAAAACTTGCACCCGTATCCTAAGATTCATCGGTAAATAGGATTCTTTACAAAAAGGAAAATCTTTTTCCTTAGGATTGGACGCAAACAATAGGACTTGGGATACAAATCGTAGAATTCTAATAACAATGCAAGGCAATCCTATCCATCTTGTTGGTGGACTGCAACATCATTTTCTACAATCCTTTTGTTGGTTTGCCACCATGGCGACTGGTCACTAGTCAGTTGTCAGGACCCTAGGCCATCATGTCATTCATCCTGTTTGAGTGCAGTGCAATAGATACATTAATTGGACCGCTGTGCTCATATAAGACTCCTGCATAATAAAACACCATAACAAGGCCATATTGCCTATCAAACAAATGAGCGGCATTTTAGCAGGTGGTTATTTTATCAGCTGTGGAATATCTCATAACAAAAATGGCACTTGTTCAAACTATGAACACAGTAGACGTAAATGCTTGATTGAAAATATTGTAAGTAGTATTATAAAAAAAAAATATTGTAAGTAGTGCGCTGGTTAGGTGTAGCGCCTCTCCTCTAATGGAGCAGCTCCTGAGATCGAATTCACGAAGACTGTACCAGTGTTGGTCTTGCCTGATTTGGGAGAACTGATAATGTGATGACCATGACAAAGTAAAATTTTTGAATCACCACATATTTGAAGATACTTCGATGCTGTTCAAGAAAGCTCTATGGTATTCTTCGGTAAGGTGCAGATTGGGAGCTCTATGAGTGTATGGCCATCAGTTTTCTCCAGCAGCCTCACTGAAGTGGACCTTATCGCGTTCTTCTCCAATTGGGCCTTATGAAAGAGGTCTATGTTCTTTTTCTGGGAGAGGATAGCGAAGTTTGGGATCAACCTCAGGTTATTTTAAGGTGAAGTCCTTTTGTGCCTGTCAACACAATGATGAGTCCTAAAAATCCTCTAGCATACAATTTGATCCATCCGCACCCCGTCGAAGGAAAGTGATTTTAGTTGGGTTGCTATCCATGATAGCAAATATTGTTCATGGTCGCTCTCTTTGCCTTGGGGATGGTGAGAATGTGAACCATTTTCTGCCGTCTTGTGCTTTTGCTAGGGGTGTTTGGCTTGTGGTTCTTTCTCAGTTAGGTGTCTTCTAGGGTTTCCTGAAGTACATAGCTGTCAAGTCTAACTAGCCAGTACATCCCAAAAGTTTAAATTGTTAGGAAGTGGAAGACCAACACACTTAACACCCCCACTCCAACAGGACGCCATTCAAATTTGCGACCCACACATGCCTACCTACACGATATGTGCCTGGCTTCCTAGCCACGTGACTTGGGGGAACAACGCCTCCCCCGGGGTTCAGCTCGAGACCTAGCTTGGCTCTAATACCATGTCAAGTCCGACTAGCCAATACATCCCAAAAAGCTTAAGCTGTTAGGAAGTGGAAAACTAATATACTTAACAGTAGCCATCCACTTTGCTTCCTAGAGATAAGGATTTCAGCTTGCTGGAGGTAAAACTCTGCTGATGACACTCTTTATGTCAACCATTTGGTCCCTTTTTAGAAAGACTGGAATAGTAGATGCTTTGATGATAAGGTTACATCTTCAGCAGGAGTGGTGAGCCTAATTAGAAAAGAGTAATTTCTTGGGTGATGATATCCAATCACATTTAGGGGTGTTCACTAGAGTTATTAGATAGGAATTGGCTTGAGTTCATTGAAGAAATTAATGCTAAATCTGCTTCTAGACATTCTTGGCTCCCTCCACAATACATAGCTGAAGTTGAATTTCGGTGTGAGCGCCATTAGCTATCCAGGTTGGATTGGGATTGGGAGGCTTCATTTGTGAGTCAAGGGAGTATCTTTTCGGGGATGGATGGGTTTAGATCTATAAATGAAGTAATATGTCAGCCTTTGCTCATTCGGGAGAGTTAGGCTTGGTATCTGGGGATGTTTACTCTTAATTTTGAAGTGATTTGGTTGCTGCTATATCTCGAACTAAAGAGATGTGACTGGCTCCTTAGCCCATTACACCGTGGTCTAATGAATTTAAGGACTCGTCAGTCGTCACACGATAGGGAGCTCTCTTGTTCTCTTATGCCTCAGGCGGCTAACTTGGTGGCTGATATACAAGCTAAATGGGGAGTATCAAGACCTATTCGATATGTAATACGTTTCGTTTTAGGGCACGTTTGTGCCTAAGAACAAAGCATTTAGTTCACTTGGGTTAAGTTCACCACAGAACACTCAGCCATTCCATTCAATTCGCATAGTTAAAAAGCATTGGTAACTTCCAATAGCAGATCAATAGTTTTCAGGTGTTTGATCATTTTATTTTAAGTATATTTCACCATCACCTGTGCATAATTCCTTAACAACAAAGTAAATACGGCCATAAGACATGCTCTATCAGCCTACCATCGTGCGAAACTTGACTCCACTTGCCCCGGTCACTCAACATGAAGAGCGACAAGTCAAACGAGTCTGACCGATTCTGCACAAAAAATCAGTCCAACTCATGTAAATTACTCAGCTCAATGTGTTTCTAAATCACTGGAGAGTCAATTTTAGAACTATGCAGTCTGCTATACTTCTAAAAGAGCAAATAACTCCTGTCATAGCATAGATAAAATGAAATAAAAGAACTGCACGAGAAAGCATGATTACACTGACCTGAATAATTCCCTCACTAAATGCCCTCCTCATCCCAAGAGCAGCTCCAAAATCTGTTGTCTGGAAATCAACAAACTTAGATCTCATTGCTTTACCATCAATCCACTCCATTGAACTTAAGGACCTAGAACTAACACTTTTCTGCATTGGGCTTCCAGTAATTGACCCATATCTTTCTACACTCAAATTCTCTTCTTTCATTATAGCAGGAATCTTGATGTCCAAAGCCTTGGAAGAAGATTCATACATGGTCGATTTTTCCATCAATTCCTTCCACTCATAGGATAACTCACTTAACAAACACTCATTTTGAAATGATTTGATGTCAGCCGCCTCAATCATCTCTGCAGAGATGACATCTTCACCACAGGAAATCTTGGAAATGGCCACAGTCATAGGGTCACATCCTAGTATAGATTCTTCCATGATGGACATTGGAGCTTTGAATAGATCACTTTCTCCTCCGCTGTAGTATTCTGATGAAGTAGAGTTCTATATAAGAAAAACAAGAAGTTGAAATAAGATGTCAAGGAAACAAATCCCAAATCTCTGGGAACTATTAATTGACTGTCTCCATAGAAGACCTCACGCAACAAATGCCCGGATTGAATGGAGCTGATGTCTGAGACAATGGTGCTCTGTGTGGTGATATCTTCGACACTGGAAATCATGGAAACCACAGTCATGGGGTCAAGCTCCAGTACTGGCTCTTCCATGATGGGATCGAGATCTTTAAATAGATCTCCTTCTCTTCCCATGTTATATGCTGATACAGTGGTTTGAACTAGGTTGCTCTATATAAGGGAAACCAAATAAATAAATAAACAAAAGTTAGATAAGCTGGCAAGGAATGAAATAAACCCCTAATGCCTGGGGATTATTATGTTTACAGTTGTCTTCATTTTCTCAATATCAGACTCAATTATCAGTACACACACACAAGCACACAACAGCTATCTCCTCATCGCCTTTTTTACGGAGTATAAAGTCATTCTTAAGAGAGCAATTAAATTTTTTTTCTTTTATAGGAATATATATCTTATAACAAATAGAAGAGAATAATAGTGACATTATCTGGATGCCATGACATAATATCTGAAAGCCTGAAACCGAGTCTTAACAGTCAAAACTGACCCCAAGAAGGGCAAAGCAGTAATATCTTAATTTAGTATTTGTTTTTTCTTTTTGCTACTATGGAGTATGGATTACTGTTTGTAATACTACAGTGAGACCTACATGCCCGGGGATCGATTCCTGGGCTGCTACAAGGTGAGACGCCTCTTTGCCACTGGGTTGTGAGGCATTTCTCGAAGTTAATGAATTCTGATTCATTTAATTGTGTATCAATCTTCTTGCCATTTAGACATTCTTGAATGTTTTGAGTGGCAAGAGTTCCATGCCCATGCCAATTGGACCAGCACTAGACATATCAAGAGGGCCATGCTCTAATTAAACAAACAGATCAAAGAACCTCTGATTGTAAACTTTATATGTACTTCCAACTTATTTGTTTGTTTGTAGCATTGATATTCCTCCTTAAACTATATGTTGAGATAGTTTGTAACTTCTAAAAAATTCAATTCAGAACTCAATTAGATTCCAAGTGGCTCCAATAGAAACTTAATTTGGAAATGACTCAACTAGTTCCCTCCATTTTTTTCCCTTCCAAGTTGCAAAATAATTATATTAAGAGGGGGAAGGGGCAATCAAGATAAAGCCCCTTAAAAAAGAATACAATAAAAAGCCAAAAAACAAAAAAGAATGCTACACAACCAAAGCTATACAAAGAAGCCAAGCAAAGAGCATTCTAACAAGAGAAAAAAACAGAGAGAAGACAAGGCCAGCTGATCACAAAGCCGAAGCTAAGCACAGCTCCTAGCTGAGCTAGCCAGAATTGAAGCTTGTCACTAAATTGTCCAAGGCTACACTGATAAGGGGTGAGGATATTCTATTGATAATCAAAGCTGCCTCTTCTTTAAAAGCATGAATTGACTTGTCAATAGATGGGGGAGAGCTCCTAGACTTCCAGATGACATGGATGGAGGCTATCATGATTCATGAGAGCACTAGTGACGAGGCTGGACGACCTACACCCACCTGCAGTAAGGGCCATCCATAAAAAGCTTGCAGAGTAAAAGGAGAGGCTGGGTAACCCTGCTTGGAGGAGAAGCCAATGCCAGAACTTGGAAGCAAATGGACATTGAAAGACAAGGTGGAATTCTGATTCTTCCTGCTGAAGGCAAACTGGGCAGCCTGATACAGTAGGAATCCCGATGCTTTTAACCCACAGGGAGGTTGGAGTTTTTCTATGAAACACACACTAGAAGGTTGCATGAAAACCAGCTGATACCATGGTCTGATAAGGCCTCTGGATCTAAATAAATTACAATTCACCAATAGCAGATTGAGGGTCTTTTTTGATAACTTGAATACAACATGACAGTAACACATACAAATACATATAAATGAAGAGAGAAAACTTTGGAGAGAACTTGCACTTTATTAAGTCATATTGAGAGCTATTGGTTGATTTTTCAACTGTATAAGACAAGCTCTACAAAATTCAAGTAGATGTTAAAAAAAAGAAGAAAATAACCAATCTTTACCATTCACCCTTAAATCATACTCCAACTAAATTATATAATTTAAATGATAAAAATTTCAAATTTCTTTCCCAACATTTTTTCTCACTTATTTCCAAATACAAACTTTCTACTTCTAAAACTCAACAAAGATATGTCAACTCAACTTGGTGACTTTTGAGTCTTGAGGATAAAAAGTTAGTGGAAGTGTTCCATGTGACGGTTGTCAATGAATACCTACCTGATCACCAAAAGGCTGCAACCCAAAATATCTGAACATAAGGCTGATCGACAATTGGGTCTAGCTTCATGTCCACATCGATGAAGAAGGCTGATGGGTATAGTTCTCCGGGTTTGATGATCAGGGTTGCATCCAATTACCCCAATACTCAAATCAAATGGGTGTAAGAATTTTACATGTATTTGTGCTTGATTTTCCAGATGGAACATTGAAATAAGTGGGTTACCTTGATAATTCCCTTTGCATTCATTTTCAGTTTGTTGATCAGTACCCTTGATGTTAGGGGCCCACCCGAAGATGATACAAGTCTCCTATTGGAATATCCCAGCCACCCATTTATGATTTGACCTTTTTTTTTGGAAGTTGATCACAATTCTATTCTTAACCATCCTTTTGAATTCCATGAATTGAAGAACTAGAATCTTCAAATTCAGGACAGTTGTTGTAATTCATCCACCCACATCCACCCACAGTGGGACTCATCAAAACTATGAAAGAAGTAATAAAAGCGCAAAATCGATTTTCATTAGAAAAGATGAAGAAAAACTCTTGGCAGAGAAAGATTTCCTTCATGCTAATGGAATTTTTTTTTTTTCAACCAAAAGCATTTCAGAGAAGCAGAGCAAAAAAGGAAACCCAAACACCCAAACAGTCTTGAAAGTTGGAATTCCATTCAATTACAAGGAAGTAGGAGGGAGTGAGTAAAAGGACGTATTTACCCTCGCAGTAGATTTATGAAGTGGATGGTGCACTTGCACTTGTTCTAATGGGAAGAAGCTCTGCTGCTGATGAAAGTATGGGAAGAGAAACTCCGACTCTGCATTCATTTTACTCCTACTCTGAAGTCTCTGACGAGAGATTTTTTTTTTTCCCACTCTAGTGTGGCAATAAAGGAAGAGAAGTCAAGGAATCTGAATGAGCTACTCCTCTACTAGTTTGTAGGCTATTTTGCATTTATAACAGCAGAAGAAGAAGTAGAAGGAGAAGAAGAGAAGTCAAAACAGTAGTAACAACAGCCGCCATAGATTCCCTCCTTTTTCTCGTCATCTCGTGTGCAGAGATTTCCGGAGATTTCCGAATTGGTTCTACACTATACAAATAAAATAAATTGCCCAAACACAAGAGTACACTCATGCGTCGGCATGCTAGTGTCTCACACGGCCAGGGATCAAGACAGTAGGCCAATGTTGGAAAATTAGGGATGTAAATGGTTCCCTGTCCTCCGATTATTTGGAGGTTTCCACCTGTTAATAATTGGCTTTGATCCTTATTTAGGTTCTGGTATAAGTAAATAGGTTAGGGTTTTTATTATTATTATTATTATTATTATTATTATTATTACCCGTGACCTAAATAGGGTCTGGGTCTCGGTCCGGGTCGGTTCCAACTGGACCAGAGACCCGACATATTACCTCAATTTTCGAATTCCTCCTAAAAGATAGTTTTTTCCACAAATCATTCTCTATCGGACCTAGACCCATCCCATATACTGTACCAATTCCGGAAGTAGTTCCATCGTCTCATTAACAGTTCCGATTACATAATCGAAAAATTGGTTCCAAACTGATTCCGATTTCATCTTTTCCATGTACTTGGACCGGAACTTACCGGTTTACATCCCTAAGCAAAATGGATGGTAATGATAAATAAATTCGATATATTACTTGGAGCGGACAGGGTCCACAAGAATAAGTTATTTACACACTTCTTCGTTGAAAAAAAAACATAATAAGTTAAAAAAGGTTTTCACTAATAGAGTAAAAATTACTTTTGGTGTAGCCGACTCCGTGCAAAAATCTCATAGTAGGGTCTTATCTTTGTCTCCCTTCTTAAATCGGGGCTGAGTTAGAGTCATCATGAACCAAATGAAATTAAGATTCAACACATGAGGATCTAAATATGTCATGCCATGGTCATATTTTATATATGTATAATAAGTATCTTAAATATCTTTAAGTCTATTATATTACTATATATTATAAATGATATTGTGCAATGATACAATGAAAGTTTTTTTTTTTATGGTTCCCAACCCTTTGGGCTAGACTAATCCCTTCGGGCCCAGAAGGAAGCCGGTTAAACTCCCATGTTGCCCCAGTGTGGTAGTGCAGCTTCGAACCCACAACCTCCGATGCAAATCGTGGTCCTAAGCCAACTAAGCTACCCCTTGCGGTTAATGAACCTTATTGTACAATGAAGCATTTCATTTCCTCGTCCATACCTTGATTCACATCAAATACAGGTCAGTCACAAGTTAAAATAAATTTGACCTACAGTAAAATGAGTCGGTTAGGGTCAAATCCTCATATCTAGATTGATTTAAACGGTTTGGTGGTTTAACATTTGTGTACAGCTTGTTTGGCCTACAACTAAACTTCAATAAACCCGGATTGAGCTTGGGCTAAAAATCTTCAAATTGGTTTGGTTGGTCGGGTTGAATGGGTCGACCCATGTTCAATGCGTGTTATACAAGTGGGGTTGACCTGCATCGGGTGCAGGTTGGAATCGCCTGACCCATCTTTAAAATGGGTCAAATATAGGTTGATACTTCAACCTATAGACAACCCACGTCAACCTGACCCATTTGCCACCCCTTCACACAAATATTGAAGCAGGTGCTTCTCTTCAAGTAGAACACACGCAATAAGATAAAGATGTACTTGGTTTTTCATATTATTTGATTGCAATAGTCTTTCTTTTAATAGTGGCAATAAATTAGATTAAATATTAATAAAAAAATATAATAAAGATAAAACAAAAGAAGAAAACACACGAAGGTATAAGAGCTAAATACCTATGCATAAAATGACAAATTACAAAAGAGCAAGAAAGGAACATCTCTATCTACTCCCAACTTTGCCAAAGCATCTACCATGCCTTTTGCCCATGATACACATGATGAAACCCAACATTGATGAAGACAAGGTCTTGAATTTCTCAAAAACGAATATTGAAATCCCCAAGTACCCTTATCCAAACAAGGCATCCATGAAGCTTTTGAAGAATCCCTTTCCACCAAAATATTGTGATAATTGTAAGATGAATAAATCTTTAGAGCTTCCAAAATAGCTAGCACTTCCACTTCATTAGAATCTTTAATGCCTACATGTTTTTAAAACATAAACAATACATTCCCCTTTAGTTCCTTAAGGCGCCACCAATACTTGCAAGAGACCTGACTTTCCTCTTGCAAGCATCATTCACATCTTCTTTGCACGACTGCACACCAAACAAGCTTCCCAATTATGTAAGATATTATCGATGCTTAAGTGCTCTAACTCTTTTCTAATGCTTGCCCATTTAGGTATCTTAAGGAAGATAGAGAAAATAATATCATTCTTAGTCTCCAACTCACCTTTTGAAGATCTTATCATTTCTCCCATTCCAAATTGACCAAAGAATAGAGAAGGGGATCAACCTCCAAAGGATCAGACCACCCCCTCGGATTGGACCCAACCTCCAAGCTTCCGTTAAGTCACTAAGAGCCCTTGGCATACACCACGAAACTGTACATTTCTTGATAAGAAAAGAATTGCCAAACAAAAGAAGCAAAGTCACATGGCATGGATAAGTGGTTGATAGATTCCTTTTCTTCTCCACAAAAAAAACACAAATGTTTGAAATGACTTCCTACATTATACCTCATCTTCTTAAATTATCTACCGCAGGAATATTACTAGTAATTGCAACCAGAAAAAAACCTCAACCCTTGGGGGAACCATGCCACACACACATGAGATAGTTGAGATGGACTCTCCAAGACCAAAGAGATAAGGACATAAAATGATCTAATGGAGAAACTCCCCAAAGGGCAAGGCTTCCAAATTTGAATGTCTTACTCATCTAAGCAAATAAAAACATTAGCAAAAATGCTTAATAAGGACTCATACTCCAATGCCTCAGATCGACGCAATACTCTCCTACAAGACACAAGCCATGACACCTTAGAACCAACACAAAAATAACAATCTTTCACTGACACCTTGTTATTAGACACAACTTTGAACAATTTAGGGACAAGAGACCACAACTGCCTTATCTCGACCCAATCACGACCCAATCATCAAACAAAAAGAAAACACCCCCAACTCTAAAACCCATGCCCTTATTGAAAACTTCTTCCCTAACATTGGATTGCTCCCCAAAATAAGAAATGAACCTCCACAACCCCGACACCCTATACCTAAGGACACTTCTAGGAACCCACTCCCACTCATCCTCGCGATACTTAGAAGTGAAGAATTTATTTTCCAGAAAGCATCTTTTTCTTCACCAAACCTCCACCACCACTTGCAAGCAACGTCTAATTTTTAATCTCCAAATTATCAATGCCTAAACCTTTATTAGACTTAGGCTTGACCACTTCGATCCATTTTAAGAGATGAATCTTCTTTTTATCACCCTTACAGTCCCATAGGAAACTTCTTCTAATACGTTCCAATCTATTTCCCATTATCTTTGGCATATGGAGCAATGACATATAATAAACTGGAACATTAGACAAGAAAGCTTTGACAAATGTTATCCTTCCCCCCTAAAGATAAGTAATGCCTTTTCCACATATGTAACTTCTTCTCAACTTTTTCTATAATTAGGTTACACACTGCCTTCGATTTAGGACTTGTTCCATTAGGTAACACAAGATATTGCAACGACAATTGGCCAACCTATAGTGTGGAAAATTTGCTATTGGCCTTAAGACCTCTTCAGGACAACTCACCCCTACCATGATGTTTTTTCTGCCAATGAACTTTTAAACCTAAATACAACTCGAAGCATCTCAAAATTCTTTTTAACACTACAATCTCCTTCCAACTATAAGAGACAAAGAGAATTGTATCATCCGTAAATTGAAGATGAATAATGGCTTCCCTTCTTCTTTCCACTTCAAAACCGCATTTAATCTCAATAATTTTGACTTTTAGAAGAACACTCATGGCTTCCGCAACCATTGTAAAAAAAAAAAAAACAGGGGATAACAGGTCTCCTTGTCTTAGACCTCTAGAAGATTTAAATAGACGATAATGAGAATCCTTCGCTAGGACAAAAAAGGAAGATGAAGAAATACACTCCTTTATCCACCCCTCCATTTCTCACTAAAGCTGAATCCACACATCATATAGCCAGCCCACAAACCTCCAATTAACATGATCATAGGACTTTTCTAAATCAAATTTGAAGATGACACCCTCCTCATGCAGTTGCTTCCTTGATTTAATAAGTTAATTGGCTATTAGAATAGATACTTTGCCTCTCCAAACTCAAGAAAGCTACATGAAGTCGCAGCCTACCATAAATAGGCAATGCTACTTCAAAAATTAAATCTTGTCAGAATCAAACAAAAAATGCAAGATCTTTCAAGACAGCCAAAAGAAAAGTACATAAGAAGTTTCGGGCCATTTGAAAATACTTCACTTCTCCGATAGCTGAATAGGAGCTCTCGGCGGTGACAGTATCAAAGAACACCAACTCTTCGATCATAGCCTATGGATGGTCTCAAAATACGTCCAAAAGGCTCCACGTCAAGTTCCAAGTCAAACCGACAACGTTTGACCCTACATCAACCCTCGAATCGCTAAATCAAGCCTCTCAGCGGCGAGAACCACCGAGCCCATCACTTATCAGACAGAGCACATGGCCGGCTTCAAGATGTTTACAAAGGGCTACACGTCAAATTTCAGGTCATTTCGACAACATTTGACCATACTTTGACTCTCGGAAGCCAAATAAGGCCTCTCGGCGGCGAAGGTCCCCGGGACCATGGTTTCCAAGACAGAGCCTATGGATCATCTCAAAATGACTCCAATAGGTTCCCTGTCAAATTTCAGGTCAATCGGACATCGGTTGACCGCACATCATGCCGCGACATCTTCCTCACGATAAAATCAAGTCTACTGGCGACAAGACCCATACGGCTTCAAAACTCAAATAAATGCCTATGGTTGGTCTTATTTATTGCTCATGAGGCTTCACCTCAAATTTCAGGTCATTCCGACATCGTTTGTCCCAGTTTCAGCTTCTGACGGAAAATCGGCAGCTCTACACTACAAAGTCTTTGACTTTTCCGGAAAATTGGAAACTTTGCACTACAAAAAAGCAAGGATTCTCGTCAAGTTTTCTACTGGGAAATCAGGCCAATAAATGTGCAAAAATGTCAGGGAAAATACAAGAGAAAAAAGAATGAAAAAATACCTCAAAACGGGACAAAAGGGGAAAATTCCCCCCAGGGTCGCAGACCCCCGCGACCCTGTGCACGGTCGCCGGCGACCATGGAACCCCGGGTCGCCGGGTTCGCCCCGAAAGGCCTGTTTTCCATCGTTTTTTTGCGATTCGAAGCTTCCAACTCTTGGAATTTTTCAAAATTCATACTTTTGAGGCACCAAATCCTTCAACATCCGTCAAAATCACGAGGTCAATCGTCAAGAGTATCAAAATCAACATTGATCGCCAACTGGTCAACCAAAAAAGTGTGCTTTCTACCCGACCGATCGAGAAATCGACAGGACAGATGGCACCGACCTGCTGTTGGCAATCAATACCTGTAGTTACATGATCATCCGATGTCGATCTACATGAAGATCCATCGATGATCATCGCCAGAAGAATTCCAAAAGACGCGGCACGGCCCACGACTCTTCAACTGCTCGGCGACCACTTAATGCGATTAATTGACTAGCTTTATTGCAGTCATTAATTCATTTCTTTGGATGGCCCAATCAGAAGCGAGCATCCGGGAGTTACAAGTCAATTGATTCATGGCATTTAAACCATGAAACTCCTCCCATCATGGGGATTAAGGCGATTAAATGCCCTCAATCTCCACCGGCCAATCAGAAGCCAAGGTCCAGGAGTTACGAAATAAAGGAATTAAATCTTGTAACTCCTCCCATAATGCGGCTTAATGACGATTAAAGCCCATAAACTCTCCTAAATGGCTACAAAGAGCCTATAAATAGGAGAGCACTCCAAAGAAATCCAGATCGGAAAAAGAAGATCGGAAGATATACTTGGAAAAATCCGGAAATCCAGACAAAAAAAAGGCATCAGAAATCTAAGAGAAAGAAAGAGAGAAAACTCTGTGAAGTTCTACACCGACCACCACTACAAGGTGACAAAAGTCCCTTGGGGGGGTACCCCCCCCAAGGTCCTTGCCTTCTCCTTCTGCCTCCAATGGCTTAGACGTGGCTTTTCAGCCCGTCAACTTAGCTTTTTATTGGACATATGACCTCCACTTGGTCTTTGTCCACTAAAAATCTGAGCTTATAGCTAAGCCAAGCGAATCAAGAGCATCCTCTGTTCTCATCTGCATAGATGATGGCGAAGTCCACACATGACTTGCGACCGTCAATTTGAACGAGTCCCCCACAATCTCCTTTTCTTGCTTTTCATTGTAGTTTGTATTTTTCTAAAAGAGACAAAAAATCACAACTCTTGTCTTTCATTATTGATAAGAATTGTAAATCGGCTATAAACACCAAAATCGGCTATAAACGCCAAAAATCGACTATAAATGCCAAAAAAATCGCCTTTCACGGTAAATCAAGAAAATGTCTCTTTTCTTAAATATATGTGCAATGAAAAACTTGAAAGAAGTTGATTTCCTTTTTACTTGCGAAGGTCAATCCCCGGATCACCATTTGCAATTTCAAGTAAAATAGAAAATCTGGCACACCCACACCCAAAAAAAATGTTGATGCACGCCTTTGCCCCCTGGGAGCGAAAGGGTCGGACCAAACAGACTCCCACGTCCACCGACCACGGTAGTGCCGAGCAGAAGCGCGATCCATTAGAAGCTTTTTAAAATTACTTTACAATTCAGTAGATTTAGAGATCATTTTTTACTGAGTAGCACTATTAGAGACATGGAAGAAAATTTTAATAAATATTGGAAAGAGGCTCCAATGACGTTTTCTTTAGCTGCTGTATTTGATCATAGGTTAAAATTAAGTGGTGTACAACTTTTTATTGATGGAATAAATAAAAATATGAATTATATAGATTTAAATGCTTTTTCAAATATAAGGGAAAATTTACAAGCACTTTTTTAATTTTATTGTGAGCAAATGGGTACAACTGGGCATAGTATAGGCCATTCAGAAGTCCAGCAAACAGGTGTTGGTGAGTGGGATATGTGGTATTCTTCCCTATCCACGGGCATGGCATCCAGCTCAAGCTTAAGTAACACTGTGACGAAGTTATCATCGTATCTTGACGTCGATATAATACGGGTGCAGGATGTATCTAGTTTTGACCTTTTAGCCTGGTGGAAGCAACAAGAAAGTATTTATCCGGTGTTGGCCGCCATGGCTCGTGATCTATTGCTATTCCTATGTCTTCTGTAGCATTAGAATAGGCTTTTAGTGCAGGTGGACGTATAGTAGATGACAGAAGAACAAATCTAACTGAAGATTATGATCCAGTAGAATACATTAGTGGACTACAAATCTGATTTTTTACTTTTTCCTTCATTGCAATTTGAAAATATATAAGTTTTTCATTTTTTTTTCTAAAAAGATTGTAAGGTTTTGAAGGTAATCCTATTTAGAAACCTTCAAGAAGTTAAGATCCAAATGGTTCTTTCTTCTCAATGGAGTAGGTCGAGTTTGACCGAACCACTTAAATATCTTAGTCATTCTCCGTGCTTGTGTTATAATTTTTATTTTTAATACTGATAAGAAAAAGAAAATTCATATATAGCATTTAAGTAATATGTGAGTAAATATCTATAAATTATTTTGAACCACTCAATCATTTGTTAAATGTTTGTATAAGTTTGAACTACTTTACGTATATATTAATTAAATGTTTAGGAAAAGTAACTATTGAATTACTAATATGTCTATTGACCGTAAATTAAATTCAAATCTTAAGTGGGCTCCCTGAATAACATAATTATGTGGGATCACAAAAAATGATTGGTAATAGTGAGCTTTCCTAAATGTGTGGCTCAAGAAAAGGAAAGATAAGAGGGTTTTTTTTCTATCAGGAGAAAAAAAAAACACTCCTGGCCCGCCGGCACGACCCGCTCCAGCCGCTCCAATGCGAGCCGGGCCGTGCCGGCCCATGGCACGGGCGGGCCAGAAATGGAGCTGGCCAGCGCGGCCCGTTTGACATGCCTAAATCAAGGTGATCTCAGCTGCTGGCCAATCAGCATACAGACTTGAGGACATGAATGGTAAAGAGTTACCACGGCCATGGAATGCGACGCACCTCAAGAAGTTCTATTTTTGAATTGTATTCAAACTCCTGAGATCAATAAAAACAGTGCCACTCTCCAGCTCGGCAGCTGTGCATCGAGGCAGCACCAGCTCCGGTAACAGTACCAACTGGGCATGACTCGGTCCTCTCCAGCTCGCCAGTAGTGCCACTCTCCAGCTCGGCAGCTATGTATCGAGGCCACACCAGCTCCGGTAATAGTACCAGCTGGGCGTAACTCGATCTAGCCTTAAGTAGCTCGGCAAGAGTGCTGACGTGACTATCTTGGCTTCGGTAAGAGTACCAACCAGGCATGTCTCGGCAATATGCATATCGGTAACAGTACTAGATCGCTTCCAAACCAGACTACACTAGCTCCGGTAACAGTACCAACTTGTCATGTCTCGGTCTCAGCCTCATGCATCTTGTAACAGTACCAAATTGCAGACATCGAGACTACACCAGCTCTGGTAATAGTACCAGCTGGTCATGTCTCGGTGTCAAGCAGCTCAGGAAGAGTGCTGACAAGACTATCCTGATATGGGCCTAAACGCATCTCGGCGACAGTGCCAGATCGCTGCCAACAAGATCATTATGCGAAAGCAAACAAGCGTAGAAATCGGTGACTGCCTCGGTGACTACTTCGGACAGAACCAAGTACACTATCGACAAAGTGCCGAGACAAAAAACTAGCATTTAACTTGTTGCCGTCTAAAGTTCGGTCAATGAACTAAGCTACGCTATGGACAAACTCGGTACCGAGGTTTAATTCGATTACTTCTCAAATTTTTCGATTGTTACTTAAGTGTTTTTGGTTGGCAAACCGAATTCAATTACTTAAGTGTGAGGAGCTCGGTTTGAGAACCGAAGTCAGGTCACAATTTCAAAAATGATGTTCGGCAGCAAGCATCTAAGAGAAAGAATGTATGGAGGCAAGCACAAGAAGAATGAGACTGAATTATCAAAAAGGATATTTCATTTCAAATTTGAGTCATTACAAGGCTCAACAAAAAGAAGATACATCAAAGAAACAAAAGGAGAATCTTCAAGCAGCAGGAGCTCCAACGGCATCGCACTCAATGATCTCAGGCTCGGAAGGAGTATATCCAGCCGCAGTGACCCCGGTCACAGTAGGAGGCGCCTCAAAAGTAGAAGAAGCGGAGTTCGGCTCAGGTTCCGAGCGTGGGAACTTGTCTAGACTTTTGTAAGCCGGGTGGTCGTCAGGAACCCCCGTTTTCTTCAGAGCGGCCATCCAGCCCATTTTCTGATGGACCACGCATTCCTTGCTCGGTTCTACCGAGGTCGGTCGACGTGGGAGTCCGTTGGGTTCCGACCCTTTCATAACTGGGGGGCAGGAGTGGGTATCAACATATTTTTGTGTGGGTGTGCCAGATTTTCTATTTTACTTGGAATTGTAAATGGTGATTCGGAGATCGACCTTCGCAAGTAAAAAGGAAATCAACTTCTTTCAAGTTTTTCATTGCACAAATATTTAAGAAAAGAGACATTTTCTTGATTTGCCGTGAAAGGCGATTTCTTTTTTGGCATTTATAGCCGATTTTTGGCGTTTGTAGCCAATTTTGGCATTTATAGCCGACTTTTTGCATTTATAGCCGATTTTGGCGTTTATAGCCGATTTACAATTCTTATCAATAATGAAAGACAAGAGTTGTGATTTTTGTCTCTTTTGAAAAAATACAAACTACAATGAAAAGCAAGAAAAGGAGGATCTAACTTCTCAGGAGATTGTGGGGGACCTGCTCAGATTGACGGCCGCAAGCCATATGTGGACTTCGCCATCGTCCATGCAGATGAGAACAGAGGATGCTCTTGCTTCGCTTGGCTTGGCTATAACCTCAGATTTTTAGAGGACAAAGACAAAGAGGAGGTCCTATGTCCAATAAAAAGCTAAGTAGACGGGCTGAAAAGCCACGTCTAAGCCATTGGAGGCAGAAGGAGAAGGCAATGACCTTGGGGGGTGCCTCAAAAGTATGAATTTTGGAAAATTCCAGGAGTCGGAAGCTTCGAATCGCGAAAAACGACTAAAAATGGGCTTTCCGAGGCGAACTCGGCGATTCCGGGCTCCATGGTCGCAGGCGACCATGGGCCAGGGTCGCAGGGGCTGGCGACCCTGGGGGGAATTTCCCCCCTTTTGTCCCATTTTGCGGCCGTTTTTTATGTTTTTTTATTCTTTTTTCTTCTGTATTTTTTCTGGACATTTTTTATCATTTATTGGCCTGATTTCCCTGTAGAAAACTTAATGAGAATCCTTGCGTTTTGGAGTGCAAAGTTTCCAATTTTCCGGGAAAGCCGAAGACTTTGTCGCGTAGAGCTACCGATTTTCCGTCAGAAGCTGAAACTGGGTCAAACGATGTCAGAATGACCTGAAATCTGGGGTGAAGCCTCCTGAGCAATAAATAAGACCAACCATAGGCTTTTGCTTAAGTTTTGAAGCCGTTTGGGTTCCTATTGCTAGTAGACTTATTTTTGTCGCAATGAAGATGTCGCGGCTTGATGTGCGGTCAACCGATGTCCGATTGACTTGAAATTTGACAGGGAACCTGATTTGGCTTCCGAGAGTCAAAGTATGGTCAAATGTTGTCGAAATGACCTGAAACTTGACGTGTAGCCCTTTGTAAGCATTTTGAAGCCGTCCATGTGCTCTTTTTGATGAGTGATGGCCTCGGTGTTTCTCGCCGCCGAGAGGCTTGATTTAGCTAGTTTGAGGGTTGATGGAGGTCAAACGTTGTCGGTATGACTTGGAACTTGACGTGGAGCCTTTTGGATGTATTTTGATACTATCCATAGGCTCTGATCGAAGATTTTGTGTCTCCGATGCTTTCGCCGCCGGGAGCTCCTTTTCAGCTGCCGGAGAAGCGAAGTTAGGCCAAATGATTTTGAAATGGCCCGAAACTTCTTGTGCACTCCTCTTTTGACTATCTTGAAGGATCTTAGCAGTTTTTACTTGATTCTAACAATATTTGATTTTTTGGAAGTAGCATTGCCTATTTATGGCAGGCTGCGACTTCATGTAGCTTTTTGGATCTTGAAGAGGCAAAGTGACATTTTTGGTATCAACAAATGCCCCCTCGAGGTGCAGCAACGAGTTGCTTAACTTTTGTAGGAAAAGTTGCATTTTTTTAAGGAGAGCTTGTGACTTGACCAAGAGTCTTTGAGCAGTCTTTCTTTTGGTACTAGTAGCCTATTGAGTTTCCAGGGGAATTTTATGGTAGTGAAAAAGATCACATACCATCTCGAGACAAAGTTTTGAAGATGACATCAGGGATGTGGATTTGGGTTTTTGTTTTTGACCTTGTGACCTAACAAGCTGTATGTGACAGGTTAGGGGGTCGGGTTTGATTTTGACCGTGTGACCCAACAAGCTGTATGTGGAATGTTGGGGGGTCGATTTTGGTTTTGATCTTGTGACCTAATAGGCCGTATGTGGCAAGTTAGGGGATCAGGTTTTGGTTTTTGGTTTTGGTCTTGTGACCTAACAAGCTGTATGTGGCAAGTTAGGGGACCAGGATTTGGTTTGGATTTTTTTGGAATGTCAATTTCAAGATTTTGTCTCAATTTGGTAGATGAGGCTGGATGGTTTGATTTTTGGAAGCTCATGGGGGTTGAAATTTTTTTTTGTATGGTCCAATCAACTCAAAAGAGGCATCCAACCATTTTTGTATGCTCTTGGTAAGAGGGATTTCTCTTTGACTAAAAGCCCTAATATTTTTTTTATTAGTGCCTAGGTGGTCAAACCTGGCTCATATGGGCTAACCCATGGGACCTTAAGCTTTTTGAAATGGACTTAGATCTCATATGGTGTCATTTTTATAAAGAATATCTAAAAATATCTCCTTTGGATAGAGAATATCTAAGAATATCTTTATTTGGAGAGAATCTCTCATGTTCCCTTTATTTTGGGAGAGAAAATCTCAAATATCCTATCTTTTGGGAGAAAATCTCTCATTGATTTCTTTTTGGGAGAGAGTCCCTCAAGATATCTTCTTTTGGGAAAGAATCTTTCTAATTTCTTTCTTTTGGTAAGGTTACTAATTAGTAACACTTACCTCTTTCTTCTTTCCTTCTTTGGTTTGCTCTCTTCTATAAAAGCAAGGAGGAGGTTGGATCCCTTGCTCTTATTGCTTTCTTTTGCAACAATCCCAAGAGGGCTTCAAGACCAAGAGTTCTTCTTCTTCAAGATCTTCAAGACTGCCTTCTTCTTCTCCATCAATGGCTTCAAGTAAGTTTCCTTTTTCAAGAAAACTCCATTGTAGGAAATAGGATGATAAAAAGGTTCTTTCTTTCCTTTTTTTGTTTCTTTCTTTTCTTTTCTTTTGCTTTTTTTTTTCACGTGTTTTTTTCTCTTTTTTTTACACGTTTTTTTTTCTCGTGCTTTTTTTTTTTTTGCACGTTTTTTTTTTTTTTTTTTGTGGGCCGTACGGACAGATCCGTACGGATCTGGCCGTACGGCCACATGGCCTGTGGGCCAGTCCTTCTTTTTTTTCTTTTTTTTTTGGTTCTTTTCTTTCTCCCTTTTTTTTTAGAAAGTTTCTTTTTTGTTTTTTTGCTCATCATGATAATGCATTTTTTGGCAAACCAAGATGTTCATGCATGTATTTTTTTTTTTGTAAATTGAATTTGTAGCATGATGTGATAGTTGGAGCTCGCAGCGATGTTGAGCCCTTCCTGATTTTGCGGAGACTTTGAGGTTTCGAAAGTTTGGAGTGTCGGAGCTCGCAGCAATGTTGAGCCCATCTCCAAGCTTTCTATTTCTTTCGGGGTATTTCCTTTTTATTTGGAACTGCCCCGGAGTCATGTCAAAATTTCGCCAGATTTTTTTTAGTGAAATTCTGTCATTTTGATGATTGATCTTTTTCTTTTCCAATCTTTGCAGGTGGTTCCTCCAGAATGAACAAGAATAAAGAGCATGCTACAAGAGTACCTTGTCGATCTGCTAGGTCTTCTAATCTGGCCGTTCAACAGGCTTGGGAGAAGGTCCAGTATGTTGAGAGAAACCTGGAAGAGTGCAACTCCCTCAACAGAGATGAGATGAGGCAGCGACTAATCGCTCTCAAGGGAAAGAAATTTTATAAGATCATGGTAAGCAGTCGTCCATGGGTGATAGACGATCAGAGGGTTTTGCCCAAGCCTACCTTCTTCTTTGGTGATGCAGTCCCTGACGACGTGACATTCCAGATGAGATGTTTTCAGTTCTCTTACACAGTTGATGGTGAGAAAAGAACTGTTGTTACCCGGTCGACGTTTGATCGCACCGTCTCGATCATGAGCCTTGCCCCCACGAGCTCTAAGAGGGAAGATCCTCCAAGCTGGGTGAGAAGGACGAATGTAATCGAGACCAGGGTTTTTGTTGGCGGTCCTCCTGGATATGAGGAGAAGTCGCATGCTGACATGGACATGTTGATGCCGGCCAGCGGCTACCAGGGCTCTAATTATCCGTCGGTCGTTTTGGGACCGGTGGGCCTTGGCATTTTCAGCGGTGACGGCCGCAATTGGGTGAAGCTTTTTCGACTTCGTGGCCGTTTTAATGCTGACTCCGAATGGAAGTCGTGGACTGATCGCGTCCTGCTGATTGATGAAGCTGGGATTTTTGATGCGGTTCGTGCCTCTAGGGAGACCGTGATCTTTTCCGACGAGGCCTTCATGGCTATGTTGGAATCATTCCTTCCACAAACCAATACCTTCATTGTGACGAATGGTGAGATTGGTTTCTCTTTGAAGGAGCCGAGCGCCATTACTGGATTGCCTATCCTTGGCAAACTCTATGAAGAGTTCATGCCGATCGACAGCGTCCTTGAGGAGCAGTCTGAGGAGTTCAGGCTTTTGTACTTTCAGCTCATCGCCTTCTATGATTTTTTGAAGGAGAAGGAGGGCTCAAAAGTAAGATCCAGCAGTTGGAAGAGTTTTAGCTCTTCGTCTCCCAACTTCTTTGAAAGTGGAGAGCCTTCTGATAGCATGACCCGGGAACATGGTTTAAAATCTCAGTATCGGTTGCGGTATCGGCCAGGCCGAAAAACGATATTCTCGCGGATATCGGTCCGTCGCGGTTGTCGCGGTGTGAATTTTTTTTTAATCCAAAAAAATTCACAAAAATATCCAAAAAATCCAGAATATTAGAAAATGCTGGAAAACAATATTTTTTTTCATTAGTAACAACAATAAATCAAAATCTCGGTCACCTTAAGTTATGAGTCCTGTCTGTGTCGCTGTTCGCTTTCTTCTCTAGTATTTCATTTAATGCAACCATTATTGATGCTCATGATCAATTTATTAGTGTAAAATATAAGAAAATAAAGATAAGTAGTTAACAAACATATCAATATTCATTTAATACTAACTCAATCATCAAATAAGTTGTGAAATTCATGACCATGATAGTGAGATAGATAAATCATAAAGCACTTGGGCATCAAAAGGTTCATGGTTTACCTGAAATTAGAGGGGACTAGAGAGTAGAAACTAGATAGAGATTGATGAGTATGAGTGTATGATAGTTGATAGATTGACAGCCTAATACCAAGTGGAGTGTCTCCCAGGCTTAATATCATCATCATCATCATTTCTTCGATATTGGTTAAAAAGATATGCTCCATACTGTTGTACAGCACTACCATACACATGACCATATTCAGATTGTTCTTGATAAGATGATGAACTATCTTGATCCCCTGTAGATTGTTCTTGGTAATTGTGCAAAAATGGTATGAAATAGCCATGAGGGGCATATAAAGGTCGTTGGGGATCATGTGGTGGTGGGGGGGGGGAGCCTCCCTTGCTCAATTAATATCTGTTCGATAGACATTATCAGTGTTGGTGAAGGGGGTACCCAATTAGGGTCATATGAATAATTCATATGCTGTCCATACATGGCACCCTGTTGGCCAACATAACCCCCATGATGACCATGAGTACCTTCCCCCACTCTTTGCCCAGCAGCGTCACTACTACTCCCTGTTTGTCCAACATGTCTGACATAGCCACGGTGAGGATCTAACTCGGTAGCAGCAGGAAAATGCTCAACTGTCTCATAAGTAACATGCTCATCATCTCTATAATGACCCTCATCCTGAAAGAGTCAGGTGGAATTCCTGCTGATGATGAAGAAGTAGAAATACTTGACTCACTCTCCTCGTCCACGTCCTGTCCCCTTGGCTCACTTGTATCAGGCGGGCGCCCCTGTTGCATTGTCAAGTTTATTTCTTCCAACCTTTCTGAGGCCCTCACTGGCTCAGGCCTATCCCCAGTCAAGTCCTCCATCAACCCCTCTAACTCTGGGTCTTGGTCTAACACCGGTTCTTCTTGTTCCTCCAGCCATTGACCTAACACAGTATCCTCTTCTGAAAAGATATAGTCCAAATTAATTGGACAAAAATAATCCCAGTGATCCTCAAATTGTCTTCTCCTTCTATTTCTACTCCGGAGCTTGAGGTTGTAGTAGATGTAGACCAATTTATTTAGCTTCAGCAATGTTTCTCTATTGCTTGGTCTTGTGTGGATAAAGGAGAAGGTGCTCCAGTTTCATTCACAATTGGAAGACGATGTTGTTTGACTAAGGACTTTAATAGCAATCATCCTTAGTGCAGGAGCACTCTCTCCATGATTCAACCACCATTCAGCTGAAAAAAAAATAGAAATGATATTAGAGTCAATAAAAATAATAATAAGTCCTTGAATAATATAGAAATGACATTACAACTCTACAATCAATACCGGGATTGGTCTGTGTGATAGCTCTCCGCGCAGTCGTCGTTCCAAAGCTTCCAGCACGTACATTGTATATATCAATCTGAAGACATTAACATAATAAAATAATTTGGAGAAATTACAATGTTATACTTTTTCCCTTAATTTGCCTACCTGATTAGTAGCCCAAATTGCTTCATCTGTATTCGCTACCAGTCTTTCAATTACATTTTTTAATCCCAAACGGATTTCATCAGATATACGTCCATCCGAAAATTGTGGATTAAGAAAGTATCCTGTAAAAGTACCAATGAATTTTAGTCAATGATAAATTATTATAGTGAGGCCAAATTGAATACAACAATTCAAATATTAAAGGAAATAGCATTTACTTACCAGCAGTGTGTAAATCATGTTTCAATTGTCGTCCCCATCGATCGTCGATGATCTTCCAATACTTTTTGTAAGATCTACAATCTGCTTGAATAGCCAGCTTCGATCTCTCCATAGCCTCATGTAAGAAGCTCATTGTTGGCTTATCATCGCCGTCAACCAATCAAAGAACCTTTATTAGGGGATCAAAAACATTCAAAACACCCTTCACATGAGGCCAAGATTTATTGGACTCAATTGTTTTACATACGTCTATTGTAATGGGACTTGGTCTCTTTCCTCATTTTGAATTCATGAACTCTTGTGATTTTATTAATTGCAGAAGTCCTTCTCTATACTTGTAAACACTTTCGATGGCAATAAAGTGGGTGGCAAATCTAGTGATGCCAGGCCGCAGTAGTTCATGGTTGTATGTATGTGTTTTCATTATGGAAATGAGTCTATATGACTGATAAAAAAATTGGTGATCTGCTTTATCTTACTAATCACTTGCTTCATGACTTTTTCTTTTGCAATATCTTCAAGCATTAAATCCAGGCAATGTGCTGCACACGGAGACCAAAAAAGCCTTGGCCTTTGTTTCATAAGCATCATTCCTGCAGCCTTCATGTTTGCAGCATTGTCGGTAACCACATGAACTATACAATTTGCCCTAACTTCTTCAATCACATCGTTCAATAACCTATTAATATATCTTGCATCTTGGATGTAATCAGTTGCATCAACTGATTGATAAACACCGTGCCAACAGACGAGTAGATTAGAAAATTCAAGAGATGACGATGTGTGATAGTCGTCCACCCATCACACATTAGTGTGCAACCTCTTTCCTTCCATGCCCATTTGAAAGTTTCCACCCAAGCCTGCAACTCATCATACTCTTTCTCAACACATACATGCACAATCTCGGAAGGGGTGGGTGCCTTTATACCTGAACCATGTTCTGCAGCTGCATCTAACATGGTGGTGAAATAAGGAGAAGATGCCTTGTTGGGTGAAATGCCTCCATCCAAAGAAAACTTCCCAGTAGCTCTCACTAGATTATCTCTTGCTTTACCAAACTTGCTCTTTAGTGCTTTTATGATGCCTGGCTGCTTTGATGTTGGTTTTCTATAAGCAAATGGGTTAGTTGGCCCCACCACATCTGGCCTACGAAGTGCTTGTGTAGGAGGTCTTTCAACCTCCTCAATGTCTGGATCTTGACGGGGTTGTTTATGACTAAATGCCTGACGCAAACTCGCTCCCTCCAATCCGGATGAACCACCATGCTCATATTGGCTACCTCTAGCTGCTGCTTCATATTGCATTCTTCTCCTTTCTTCCTCCTCCTGAAGTGACCTTACACTTTCTCTCCTAGCCCTTGTCGTTTCTGGGTCTTCATCGTCATCATTAGAGGAACCAAACACCTCTTCTCTGCATGCTTCAAGTTCCTCGGTTCTTCTTCTTCCTTGTACTACTTTTTTTTGTGCAATTGCCTTAAGGAGCCCCTGCATTTCAACTCTCACATTTGGTGGTACTTTCGGACATTTTATCACCTGTCCTGATACATGTGCCAAATGTTATTTCAATCGGGTAATCCCCCCATTGAGAACCTTTTCACAATAATTACATTTTATTTTGCTTTTACTTCCTACTGCTTCACCGTGACTCCATGCCGGATCTATGTCACGCACCATTGTTCCTATAAAATAAGACATTCATATAATAGTAATACTCTAACAACAATTGCAGATTTAATAAAATCATTTTCAAAGTCATAAGCCTTTGGTAGTTAATGTATCATAAATATTAAATACACTTGAACAATTATTTTTAGAAAAAACTAAAGATTTCATAAAATCATTTTTAAAGTCCTAAATATATAGATCTAGCATAAAAGTATGTAAATCAATCATTTACATGCCACACAATGATCATGAATCATTAAAAGAACATATTTATGATGAAATCCCTAAAAAATGATATATTATAATTCAAAAATTAGAAAATCTAAAAATAAAATAAATAAAATAAAAATCTAAATGATGTTTATGACAATGACAATGAGTAGATGTAGATCTATCATCTACACAATATTAATAAGAATAAGGTATCATAAATATTCTAACAATTAACAACAATTGTTTTTAGAAAAAATAAATATTTAATAAAATTATTTTCAAAATCGTAAATATATAGAGCTAGCATAAAAGTATGTAAATCAATCATTTATACATCATACAATGATCATGAATCATTAAAAGAACATATTTATGATGAAATCCCAAAAAAATGATATATTATAATTTAGATATTAGAAAATCTGAAAATAAAATAATTAAAATAAAAATCTAAATCGTGTTTATGACTATGAGTAGATATAGATCTATCATCTACACACTATTAATAAGCATTTGGTATCATAAAAACCCTAACAAGTAACAATAATTATTTTTAGAAGAAATAAAGATTTAATAAAATCATTTTTAAAATTCTAAATATATAGATCTAGCATAAAAGTATGTAGATCAATCATTTACATACCATACAATGATCATGAATCATTAAAAGAACATATTTGTGATGAGATTTCAAAAAAATGATACATTTTTATTCAAATATTAAAAAATTTGAAATTAAAAAAATTGAAAAAAATACAAAATCATGTGTATGAGTAGATCTAGCATGAAAGTATATAGATCTAACATAGTTCTAAGTGAAGAACACAACAGAAGTGACATTCTCATGATTTCCAATTTTCCATGCTTCATCTAAAAAAAAACACATAAATACATAATAAAATGCTTTAAGTTGATTTTCTCTTACCTTATATAATATTTTCTTGAAGAAAATATGCAAGAGGGATGTGTGAATGTGTGGCTGCTGCTCTAAAGAGTTTGGATATGAGAGGAGAGGGGAAGAAGATGAGGAATGGGAAAAAAATAGGGTTTTAGGGCTTTTAAGGGATCTCGGCCGATATTTTCAAAATATCAGCAGAGATATCGTCACGGCCGATATGAACATCATATCGGCCGATATCTCGCGATATTTTCGCGACTTGAAGACCGGTATCGCCAATACCGATATCTCAGCGAGATATCGGCTCGGTACCGGCCGATACCGGTTTATATCGGCCGATACGAACCGGTATCGGCTGGTTTTTAAAACCATGCCCGGGAAGCCAGAGCTCAGGATCCGGGTTCGAAGAAGATTTCGGCTATGCAAGAAGAGTTGAGAGATTTCTTTGCGAGTACAAACGCCATATGTCCTGACATTGCACTGCGGAGAGATCTCGCTGTTTACCTCACTTATTGGCTAGGTGAGGCCATTTTTGCTGGAGGAGATGGAACGCACATCAGGCCGCATTGTATTTTTTCCGGCTTGTCAGATGGCGTTTGGAGAGCAGCTTGCTTTGGTGCCAGCTCTTTACTCCTACTTGTGCATCGAACTATAGGCTGCTGCTTTTTTGGTTCGGCTTGGGCCTCCCATGAACAGGGTATTTTCAGCCCATATCTTTTATTCGTGGTTTGTATACCACTGTCCTGGCTTCCACCGGCTGGGTGCTGCACAGGATGATGATCCTCTCATGATTCGACTGGCTATGGGCAAAGCCGTGTCCGAATCACTTTTGTTTGCCCGCATGAGGATCCGGCGGTTCAAGGATGTCGAGATGGGGCAATCTTCAGTGAAGCTTTCTCCGAAGTTGCGGAAGAAGGCTTTTGACTTTGGTGCCTCCCGAGACTCTACCAGGGCAGGGTCGAGAAGGCATTACTCCTTGACAAATGCAGAGAAGGAGTGGCTTTTTAGCATACGTGTCGGCACGATGGTGTACTGCAGACATCTTTTCGTCGACATCCAACCATATGTACCTTCTCTCTTTGCTCTGCAATTGGGCTTTTCTCAAGGCGTTGTTGGAGCGCCTTCAAGCATGGTGAAGCGCTTTGGAGGTTTACAGGACGGGAGAAATGCATGGGCTTTCTATAGTGCTGAAGACACTACAGCCATGATTTCCTATCCTGTATTGTCGACTTCCCGGACTGCCGGCTTCGCAAAGTGGTTCGCGGAGAGCTTTTCGGCATATCGGGGGCTTTCCAAGAAAGAGCTTAATGTGATGCTGTCATCTAGAAAAGGCGTTGGAAAGTCGGATGGCGTCCGGCGAGAGGAAGTTTGCGCCTTCCTTTCTGGAGAGAAGCACAAGATAGGCTATCTTGGTGACCAGAGCGTCATTGGTTCTAAAGTAGTTCGGGAGGTACCTGATGAGGCCTTAGAGCAGCTAGAACAGGAGGAAGCTGAGCTTGATGCTTGGATGCAAGCAGCACAGAGGCGAGCTTCCGTGGAGTCTACTGGCAAGAGTAGACCATCCAGTGAGGAGTCAAGTGGGAAACTTGACTCTGACAGTGGGGCAGGTTCCTCTAAGAAGCGAGCCTACAGAAGTAAGAGGAAGAGGAGTCATCATCGCAGTAAGGGGCAACATGAAGGTTCTCCTGATTTGGAAGTTCCTCTTACTATCAATGAGGAGGTGCCAGAGGATGCTGACAAGCCTCCAGAAAAGAGAAGCCGAGAAAAAGAGACCATCGGTGAAGGTATGATTCTTCCTTTCTCTTTCCGTTTCTTTTCATGGGATTTTTCCATGTTCTGATTTGCTTTCTCCTCCTGCTGCTCTTTTTTTTAGCAGAGGATGAAGACTTGGCGATGCCTGAGGTTCCTGCCAATGAGGCGGTGACGGACCCGGTTGCGGCACCAGAAGAAGAACCGAGGGACTCTGGAGTGGTTCTAGAATCTCCAACAGTATGACTTCTTTTGCTTTCTTTTTTTTTGTCTATGACTTGGTTTGCTAACATTTTTCTTGTCAGCTAATTTCCCACAAGATACCGATGACTTTGAATCATCGATGGACGCAAATGTTGATGATGTTTCCGATAGTTCATGGAGGAAGAGAGTGTTCTGCCAGTCGTCGAAGAAGGTATTTTATAGTAATAACCCTGATAATGATTTTTTAAACAGGATCATATTCATACCTTTTTATGTTTCTTTGGCAGGTTTTGAAGCGACAGAGGAGAGTCCATTGCTTCCTTCAGAACCAGAGCAAGGGATGCCAGAGGTTGATCCGGAGGTAGAAACTTCTGCAACCAATTCTGACACGGTGGAAGGGGTACCTTGTGCTGAGATTCTGTCCCCAGCAGCTCCGACTGAAAAGAGTTCTTTTGTTCCTCTTCCAACGGGGCATAACATGACCAGCCAACCGACAGAGCGGGGCGAATCTTCAGCTGGGCCATCTCTTCTTTTGCGAAGAAGGTGGTGGTGCGGGTTCTGAGCTCTTGGATTGAGACTCTCCTTGCTGGACACTTGGATACCGGATTTGGCATGATCCAGCATGTGCAGGAGATTTTCGGTGATGCCGAAGAGGCTGATCTGGATGTCAAAGGTGCCAGGGCAATCGTTGATATGATCATTGCACTGGGTGACAAGTGGTTTGAGACCATTAGTTTTGCTGACGACCAGTTCTTCAAGGAGATGTTCCTGGACCCTGCTGATAAGGCTAAGTCTGACCTGAATGAGGCAACACAAAGCAGGAAGCAGCTAGTTCGAAAGAAGAACTTAGAAGTGGGCTGACACATGACCTTAACATCCTTGATAGGGAGGTCGATGAGGCCAGGAAATGTCTTGAGCATTTAAAGGCACAAGTCGCTGCCAAGTGGGCTGCTATAACAGAGGCTCGCGACAGGGAGAGTACTCTGATTCGCCGGGTTGTAGATGCTGATCGAGTTCTTGAAAGGAAGTTTCAAGAGGACAAACAATGGCAAACTACCTGGGATAAGCTTCCCGGTGTGAAAGAAGGGTTACAGCCAACCCCAGCATCTCATGGCAAGTTCTTGAGGATGCGCGCCCTGGAAACTCTGACGACTGAGGCCAAAAGTTTGCTTGAGGAACTGAGATTTTGGTTAGAGACCATTTTTTGTTGAGCTCCTGATTTTTTGTAGCAAAAACAATCCTTCTTCTTTTCTTCTTTTTTTTTTGGTACCACGTGTATTTTTTTGGTACTCTCTTTTTTTTGTAGTGTTGTGAACACTTTCTTTTTTTTTTGGTACCGCATGTATTTTTTGGTATTTTTTTCCCTACGCTCACTTAAATCTTTTTGTGATGAAAGTAATTGCTAAATGAGATATATATTTTTTTGTTTTGTTTTCCCTACGCTCACTTAAATCTTTTTGTGATGAAAGTAATTGCTAAATGGGATATTTTTTTTTGTTTTCCCTACGCTCACTTAAATCTTTTTGTGATGAAAGTAATTGCTAACTGAGATTTGATCAAAAGCTTGTCATTTTGTGAAAATCTTTTGTCAAATGATTGTTTTGGCATGGGAGCCAGATTTTGTTTATGGCATGAGAGCCTTTTTTTTGGCACGAGAGCCAGTTTTGTGGCATTGATAGCCGAGTTTGTGGCATTGATAGCCGGTTTGTGGCATTGATAATCGGGTTTTTTTTTTTTTTTTGAAGGCCAAGTTTTGATTGGTGGCATTGATGGCCGGTTTGTTTTGTGGCATTGATAGCCGGTTTGGTGGCATTTATAGTCAGTTTTGGTTTTCAAAAAATGCAAGTATCGACTAAAAGTCGCCTCCCTGCTGAATGGTCGTACAAGTATCGATGGAATGTCCCATCTTTGCTCATTCGGTTACGAGTATCGATGGAATGTCACATCCTCGCGGATTTGGGTAAAAGTATCGATGGAATGCCGCTTCCTTGCTTTTCAAAAATTTTGGTTTTGCGGGTACTAACTTGATGTCGTTTCCCCATGATTTTTGAAATTTGCGGTTTTCTCGAAGCTTTTGGGTTATGGATATTAACTGCAATGTTGCATCTCCACAATTTCTTGGTTTTTTCGAACCTTTGAAATTTGGGTTGTGGATATCAACTGAAATGTTGCGTCTCCACGGTTTTTAGGTTTTTTCGAACCTTTGAAATTTGAGGGTTGTGGATATCAACTGAAATGTTGCGTCTCCACGGTTTTTTTTGTTTGATTTTGCAAGTATCGACGAAATGTCGCTTTCCTGCGATTTTGGAAGTATCGAACATGGTTCGCTTTCTTCCGATTTATGCAAGTATCGACTAAGCGTCGCTTCCCCGCGGTTTTTTGAAAAACCCTTTTTTTTTTTAAAGATACGAGGGTCATAAGCTTTGACCTAAAACCATTTTGGCGGTAAAAGGCAGGGTGGACTAGGGTGGAAATCCCTGAATCTGGATTTTGTTTCAAACCATGAATTTTGGGTTCAAGGATTAAAAACTTTGGTCAAGTTAGGGAGAGGTTCCTAAACTTGGAATTTCTGAACAATAAAACGGTGAAAGTAAGCATTGTTTGAATTTCTAGAATTCTCAACATTTGATATGAAAATTCTAAAAAGAGTGGGTTTAGCGAGCGAGTACCTGGAAATCGATTTTGGCCGTACAGGCATTGCTCTGACCCAGTTGGGTAAGTCTTCAAGAATAGTACCGCTTTAAGAACTTGCCGTTGATGGGCAGCATACATCTGTCACCCTCCATGTTTAGGAGTGCATATGCGCCGTTGGAGAAAACCTTGTCGATGACGTAGGGTCCCTCCCATTTTGGCTCAAACTTGCATTTGGACTTGTGAGCGAAGACCATTGGTCTTTTTACCGAAAGAACCAAGTCACCCTTTTTGTAGGCGCGTTACCTGACCTCTTTGTTAAAAGATCCTGCCATGCGTGCTTGGTAAAGTTCAATGCTTTGTCGAGCTTCGAACCGTCTCTCATCGAGATTGTCCAGCTCATGGAGTCGCAATTTGACATTACTTTCTTGAGTCATGTCATTTTGCAAGGATACCCTCAAGGAAGGAATTTGTACTTCCAAGGGTACGACAACTTCACATCCATAGACCAAGGAGAATGGTGTGCTATGGGTTGGTCCTCGAACGGTGGTTCGATAGGCCCACAAAACTTCAGACAGTTTGTCGCTCCAGTCTCTTTTGTGACTAGAGACCATTTTCTTGAGGATTTTGAAGAGTGTCTTGTTGAAAGCTTCTGCTAATCCGTTTGTTGCCGGATTGTGCGGAGTCGAAGGACAGCTTTGGATCTTCTATTTGTCGCAGAACCTGTATAATCGATGATCCCAGAATTGTGGTCCGTTATCATGGACGAATCTTTTGGGTATGCCGAAACGACAAATGATGTTGCTGCGCAGGAACTAAAAGACTAATGAGGTCTTCATTTCGTTAAGTGCAAATGCTTCTGACCACTTGGAGAAATAATCCGTAGAGGCGAAGATGAAGCGATGGCCTTTGCTCGAAGGGGGAGAAATAGAACCTATGATGTCCATACCCCAGGCTTCGAAAGGCCATGAGATTGCTGTAGGATGCAAGATCTTTTGTTAGAAGGTTCGAAGGTGGTTCCTCCATAATATTTTCGGAGGCTTCCATCTCTACGAAACCTTCTGGGGTTTCAAGGGCATTTCCAGACCAAGGTTTTGTTCCTTTGCACGGGTCTTCTTGATTGGCAATTTTCTCAAGGCTTGCTATGAGATGATCCCAATCGCCTGTTGAAACCGGGTCGAAGTAGGGTACTTCTTTTGGAGACGAGGGTTCTTCTGGGTCAGAAGACCACACGTCTGTGCCATCGAACAATTCCTCTTCATTGTCAGAGAAATCGTACCAATTGGAAGAGCTTCCTGGATCTTTGTCAGGTGACTCATTGAAGAGATATCCAAGGAGATCGATGTCTTCATGGATACGAGATGTTGAGGCTTGGTCGGTAAGTCGACTTTTAAGCCTTTGTGTCAACTGTTTCAGGGGAGTGTCTGGATCATACCCTAATCCGTGTGAAGATTTCTCTAATCTTCCAATCTGGCTTTTGGTCAAGGCGGGCCCCAATGGCGTGAGAATACCGCGGCCTTCTCTCAAACCGACTGGGTTTTGAGCGTCATAGCCCATTTTCTTCATAATAGCTTGTGCCACAGGACTATATAAGGATAGTTGAGACATACCTTCATTTTGGAAAGTTTCAAGCATGGAGTTTGATGAAGAAGCATCCGATCTATGAAAGAATATCGGCTTTTCCTTTGCTGAAGTTGTTGGAAGTTGGAACAACGAAGGAAGCTTACGTAAGATCTTCTATGTCAGAAAGTGTCTCCATTGGAGTAAGAGAAGGCTAAACTTGCTTAGTGTCAGCTTGTCTTGACGATGTGTCGTCTTCTGGCTCTAAATCCGAATCCGTGTCTTACATGATAGACACGAAAGAGATAACAAATTTGCCCCCATACTTTTGCTTTGCCTTCTTCACCTTAGTCGTGATGATCAAAGGTTTTGAAGGTTCGAGGGAGATGATGAAGGGAGTTTGAATGCTCTCTTTGGATTTACCGGATGATTTGTTTTCTTCCGGTGATTGTTAAGGAGCCTTGCCATTATCTTTCTGGAGATTTTCGGCAAAGGGTGTTGTGTCCTTCTCCTCTTCTTCTTTTTCACCTTCATACATCTGTGAGTCTGCAAAGTGGACTTCTTTACCTTTAAAGGATTTTCTGTCCACAAAGACTCGATGTATCATGCCGTCGTCGCCAACAAACTTGATGCATTAATGTAGAGTTGAAGGGACAACACCATTCTCGTGGATCCAGGGGCGTCCGAGAAGGATGTTGTAGTATGAAGGGATTTTTATTGCATATACAGTGACCTCAGAGATAAGATCACCGATCTGCAACTTGAACCTGATTTTACCGATAGGCCTTTGAGGACTCCCATCGTATCCAAAGATAGATACAGATGTGTGGCTCAGGTTGCTGGGTGGGATGCCCAACTCTTCGAGAGCCGAAGTGGATATGAGGTTGAGTACAGAACCTGGGTCGATCTAAACTCTGTGCATAGGCATGTCCTTGATGTACCCTGTGAAGTACAGGGGTCGGTTGTGCCTTGTTTCGCCAAGTAGGAGGTCATCCTTAGTGAAGGCGATGGTTGCACTGGCTGCTTTTTGAACTGAGAGACATTCGACGCATGATCCCTTAGTTTTCTTCTTTTCTCCCTTTGAGGAAGTTTTTGAGTTTTTGACCCGGTAGTCCATTTCAATTTGGAGGACTTGCGGGGCATGTTTGTCGACATCCTCATTCAGCTTTTGTAATTCTAAAATGAGATTATCACGAGTGCGCGGAGACATTCGTAATAAATCTAGGATGTGCAGACGTGCAGGTATGTGCTTGAAATGTTCAATCAAGTCATACTTGAAAGCCTCCTTGGGGCCTGCATGTTCATCATTGTTGCCACTAGGGGCGCTTACAACATCTTTTCCCGAAGGATTTACATAAGTAAATGAACATTGGTTGTAATTCTTATGGTAGTCCAGGCCAGAACGGGTGCCTCTACCAACTTCGAGAGCTTCTTGAGAATGGTCTTCCTTTGGAAGATTGTCTTCAGGATCATGAGGCTGTCATTTTTTATTTGCTGAGGATGTATCTGCAGCATAGTTGCCATCCTCAGTGATTGTGTTGCACGGAGCATTTTTCGGGAACAAGTCCTGAACAGCATCCAGCAACCTTTCTTCTTTGTTGACCAATTCATCATCCCAAGCATCAATAGATGGGGATTCTTCAGTCAGGAAGGGTGTGAGCTTTGAAGTCATAGTCTTAGGAGAAGAAACCTGAGAGGGTGTCATCTCTGTGAAAGTCATGTGAGATGAGGTGGCTCCAGAGGATACATTGCTAGGCGTCATCGGAGTGTAAGTGATCTCATCAGACGATGCTTCGGAAGAGCTATAATCCCAAATTATCACATTACAGGAAGCTCTAATAGGAGACGTTGCCTGATCGGAGTCAGACTCATCCTCGGATGTAAGAGGATCGTCTATCCAGCAATTTTCTCAATTTTCATAAGTTAAGGGAGGATGTACCTAATAGTCTTCAGGGACTTCAGGCTCTGGATTGCGAGGAGGCTCGTTGACGCAGTCTTGCTCTTGTTCTAGAGCGAGACGCTGCAAGATCCTTGCATATTCTTCAAGATCAGGCATGGGAGCCAAATCTTCTTCTTCGTCTGCTCTTCGTGGTTCAACATGGTCGGGTTCCACTGGAGCAATGACGGGTGCTGGTTCAACAGCATTTTCATGTACAACCTCTTGATCTTCTTCATCATCAGACGAGGATCCTTGTGGCTGTGGGGGGTTATACCATATTGCTGGCATAAGATGAGTCTCAGGAACCCATTCTTCATCGGAGAGATATTCTCCTGTTTCAAGGGACTCCTCCCACTCGTCGGTGTAGTTGGATTTGAATCCATCATCGGTGTCGCTGGACTCATATCCATCCATGGACAATCCTACTACCGAATTGCAAGAGTATGATGCCCCCTGTGTGGCTTCTTTGAATTGAGGTGGCATGAAATCACTGAGAGTGAATTTTATTACCCCCTTTGAAGTCTCTGGAATGGACATTTTTGTTGCCTCCAGTGAAGCGGTAGAGGAGGCCTCTGCCTTTTCTTGGACTTCTTGTTTTAGCTGGGTCTTCTCTTGTCGTTTGAGCTTGAGGAGATGTTTCCTAGCCTGCTTTCGCTGTTGAGCTGTAGGCTTTGTTTATACGACCTCCCAATTTTCATCTTCCAAGGAGATCGGGATGTACCCATATGGGTTGTCCGTCGGATGTCGGGTAAGGAACCAGTTCCTCGGACGCTTGGATTGTGTTTATCACCTTGAAGGAAGTGGTGATTTTCTTCTTCGTTTGTCCACATGACACCATGTTGACGGAGGCAGACCCATAGTTTTTGTCAAAGGTGATGACTCCATTTTCCACATCTCGTTTATTTTCTCCCTCACAACGAAGCATTGATTGAGAAGATGCGAGATCATCTGGTGGTATGGACAGTACCGAGGATCGTTGGTTTTGCCAACATCACCCGGTCTTTTGGGTTCAGGCAAAGTGAGCTTGCCGTTTTCCACGAGAGCCCCGAAGATTTCATCAACATCTTCATCGAACGGGTATTTCTTTTCTACTCGCTCTTTGAAGGCATCTCAGAGTTCAGGTCTCTTACCAGCAGCTTTTTTTTCAGCTTTCTTTGGTGGCTGAGGAGCTGACTTGGTCTGCACATTGAGGACCTTTTTTTTCTTTATTTTTGAGGTTGCAATGGCGGTTGGCTCTTTTCTTGATGATTTCTGACTGTTGAGGTCTTTAATTATCGTTTCAGCTTCCATGGAAGCTTCTAGGAGCTCTCCCAGGTCTTTGATTTGTTGCCGATGATCATGGAGCGGATTCTCGCTCTCATGTTGTTTCGGCAAATGTCGACTAGCGACGCTTGTGGCAATACATCAGAGCATTTGTATGCCATTGCTTTCCACTTGTGAATGAAGTCATATGTTGACTCATTATCCCCCTGTTTTAGGCTGCACAGCTGAGCCATAGTAGCGGGATGATCCTCACCTTTGAAGTGAGTCAGGAAGCGTGTCTCTAGCATGGCCCAGTTTTGGATGGAGTCCTCCGGCAAAGTGGAGTACCAATCAAAGGCCGTACCTTTTAGGGTACTTGCAAAGAGGCGGATCTTGAGTGCATCTTGATCTGCGATAGCTCCTGTTAAGATCTTGAAGTGGATGACGTGCTGTCTGGCTGATCCTTTCCCCGTATATGTTTGGAGAGTAGGATGCTTGAATTTTGTAGGGAACGGGACCGAGTCCATCCATAAGGGATATAGTGGCTTGATCCCATGCTCCTTGAGTATATCCTCTTCTTTTGCTTTGGCGAGGATACTGTCTACTTCCTTTTTGGTAAGGGCGCGTGACTCATTTTCTTCTCCATTTACCTCATCATCCTGATGATTCGGAGGAGGTTCATTGTTCGCCTGATTTTGGAAGGCGAGGAGAAGGTTTTCCATCAGAGTTTCAATCCTCTGCTAGCCTTGTTCCAACTGCTGGATGCGTGTGAGCGAATCATCTTGAGGTGGATTGCGGGGTGGTGGCTCAGAATTTGTAGCCAGGACGTTCATCCCTTGGGATTCGAAAGAAGAAATTGTCCTGGTGACTGAGCTGGGGCTCATTCTTTTTTATGAAGAGCTTGAGGAATGATCACTCTGCCGTCCTTTGCTTGAAGGAGAATGGGACTCTTCTGAATGTCTTCTTGTCCTGGAGACGCTGCGGGTCACCGGACGTAGGACATGGATTTTGGATGCTGACTTTTGGCGTCTTCTAGTTTTTCCAACCATGTGGACAGCAGTAACTTGGTTGGGTCTTTCTTTTTCGACCCATTTGGGAGAGACTTGAAGTGTAGGAGGCTGGGTCCTTTGCTTCTCTAGTCTCTTTTGTCGATACGACGCGTGGCGGCGTATACGACGAGCAATTTGAGCTTCGGTCAGCTCTGGCTGGGCTTTGACGATGAAGGATGTGCTCCCTCTTGCGCAGCAGCCAAGCCTGTCTTCTTTGTAGCTAGGCAAGGACAGGATGCGAACCCGGTCCTTCGCCTGTTTCAGCGAAGCTTTGAATTTTTTGAGTTCGGCCCCTGTAGAGATGAAGGGTCGAACTGCAAGATTGCAGGCCTTAGCAAGTGCTTGCAGAGGCCTTGTAATGCATGATCTGATTTTGGGCTTGTAAGAACAAGCCGGCTCATGCTGGGTTGACTTGGGAGTCAGGTTGGAGATGGGTCTCTCCTCTTTCATGTAAGCAAGAGGGTAGAACTGGTTCTCCTTGAGTGGGGCCAGGTATGCTGGCTTGGTGGATGTTTGGGACCTTCTTTATTTTGGTGAAGGTCTTGGGGACCAAGTCTTGGGATAGACCTGGTCGTTTGCGGGTCAAGGCTTCGTGGGGGTGCCACGGGCTTCGGGCTTTTTGGTGCCCGCCTTTAGTGTCACGGCAGTGACACGTTGGGAAGCGAGCTTCTGCTTCTTGGAAGGAGAAGTTTGTTCCTCGGGAAGTGGGAATGGTCTCAGCGTCCCAAAAACGATAGTCCGGGGAGTCGAGGTCGACTCGGAGTTCAGAGAGTTGCCGACGGAGTTGATGCTTCAGCAATTGAAAGGGCGCTTGTAGGTGCGCGTGGTTTGCTTCTGTTGAAGCATGAGCTGGTGCTTGTTCTCATCGAAAGTAATGGTTAGCGAAGCTGCCATTGTTAGTTTTCAAAAAAATTCTGAAACAAGACCACATCCATTACTAATCACAAGAATATAATGATCATAAATGGGAAGTTCTATGACTTTGTCTTTTCAAATCGCTAGAGGGGCTTGACCCAAGCAATATGAAGAAGGCAAAACGCCATAGAGGGTACAATTATTCTGATCGCAAGTATGGTGAGCCCAGAA
The DNA here is from genome assembly GCA_012931725.1 of Litsea cubeba. Lineage (NCBI taxonomy): Eukaryota > Viridiplantae > Streptophyta > Magnoliopsida > Laurales > Lauraceae > Litsea > Litsea cubeba. Next base: position 18,577,229 of record CM022947.1, on the reverse strand, counting down.
TGAGCGTCCCAGTGACTGCTAGAAGCAATTGTGAACCTAAATTTGACTTATCGAGAAGCAGAGCTTGCTCGAGGTAAGAAGGATATAAGGTTAGAGTTACAAATGTGCTGGTCGCGAATACAGTAGAACCTAAAAGGGCGTACTAGTACCGCTAGACACAAATGTTTGGATACCGCATCCATGAGATGAGATTCTTTATTTTGAAAGGTCAAGATTGGATTCATAAAAGAGAGCAGATAGTATTCTGATCCAAATATGGGCTCAACGATTTCCGCGAGCGCCAGTACCCAGAAGAGAAGGAACCATAATTACTCAGATCTGAACCCAAAAAATGACGAAAGTTTTTTTTTTTTTTTTTTGAAAGGCCAAGATCGGGTTCATCAAAGAGAGCAAAAGGCATTCCAATCTGAACACGGGCTCAATGATTTCCGCGAGCGCCAGTGCTCAGAAGGGAGGAGACAAAAATTTCTCCGATCTAAACCCAAAAATGACAGAAGTTTTTTTTTAAAAATATTTTTTTTTTGAAAAAATCTATTTTTTTTATTTTTTTTTTAAAAGTCTTTCTTTTTTTTTTTGAAGATTTTTTAAAAAAAAAAATTTATTTTTTTATTTTTTATTTATTATTTTAAAATTTATTTTAAAATTTTTTTTATTTTGAAAGTTTTTATTTAAAAGATGAGAGAGTACACATAGGCCTCCTAATCCGGTCTTATGAAATCTCGATTGATAGAATTGCCCCCAGATAAGGGTAGGATTACTTAATGAACCCGTTTGGAGGACCCTTACTTAGAACAGTCAAGCTGTCTCCACACTCTGAACAAGGCTTTTCTTAAATCAACCGTGATCAAAGAACGCAATTGGTTTAACCTTAGTGGTCTATGTCTTTTTTTTAGATCCTAAATAAACTCATCGAAGAGAAACGATGGCCCAAATCCTTATTAGAACAGGCTCAACATTTTTGCAAGCACGATGAACGATAGGAGAGGATCAAGGTTTCTCAATTTTGAATCCAAACTGAAAAATCTGATTTTTTTTTCTTTTAGATCTCCATTGAACTCATTGAAGAGAAACGATGGCCCAAATCCTTAGTCGAATAGGCTCAACATTTCTGCAAGCACGATGAACGATAGGAGAGGATCAAGGTTTCTCAATTTTGAATCCAAACTGAAAATTTTGATTTTTTGTTTTTTTTTTTTGTTTTTAGATCTCTAATGAACTCATCGAAGAGAAACGATGGCCCAAAACCTTAGTCGAACAGGCTCAACATTTCTGCAAGCACGATGAACGATAGGAGAGGATCAAGGTTTCTCAATTTTAAATCCAAACTGAAAAATCTGATTTTTTGTGTTTTTTTTTTTTTTTGAAAAGAGAATGAGTGGAAATAAATTCAAAGAATTAGAAATTTCCAAAAAATCTCATCTCATTTTTTTTAGATGCGAAATCCAACATAGGCCATCAGTTAGAAATTAGCCAAGGAATCGAGAAAAGAAGTATAAGCATAGAGCAAAAGATATGATATGCAAATATTTCATTTCTAAGCATCGTGTTCTCAAATGAACGGGTCCCACCGGGTGGAGCCAGCTAGATGGACCGCGCATTCCTTGCTCGGTTCTACCGAAGTCTGCGAACGTGGGAGTCGGTTGCGTTCCGACCCTTTCGTAACCGGGGGGCAGAAGCAGGTATCAACAATTTTTTGTGTGGGTGTGCCCGATTTTCTATTTTACTTGGAATTGTAAATGGTGATCCGGAGGTCGACCTTCGCAAGTAAAAAGGAAATCAACTTCTTTCAAGTTTTTCATTGCACATATATTTAAGAAAAGAGACATTTTCTTGATTTGCCGTGAAAAGGCAATTTTTTTTTGGCATTTATAGCCGATTTTTGGCGTTTATAGCCGATTTTGGCATTTATAGCTGATTTTTTGCGTTTATAGCCGATTTACAATTCTTATCAATAATGAAAGACAAGAGTTGTGATTTTTGTCTCTTTTGAAAAAATACAAACTATAATGAAAAGCAAGAAAAGGATGATCTAACTTCTCAGGAGATTGTGGGGGACCCGTTCAGATTGACGGTCGCAAGCCATATGTGGACTTCACCATCATCCATGCAGATGAGAACAGAGAATGCTCTTGATTCGCTTGGCTTAGCTATAACTCGAAGTTTTATAGGACAAAGACCAAGAGGAGGTCCTATGTCCAATAAAAAGCTAAGTAGACGGGCTGAAAAGCCACGTCTAAGCCATTGGAGGCAGAAGGAGAAGGCAAGGACCTTGGGGGGGGGTACCACCAAGGGACTTTTGTCACCTTGTAGCGGTGGCCGGTGTAGAACTTTCGCAGAGTTTTCTCTCTTTCTTTCTCTTAGATTTCTCATGCCTTTTTTTTCTGGATTTCCGGATTTTTCGAAGTCTATCTGGAATGCTTGGGATGCTCTCCTATTTGTAGGCTCTTGGTAGCCATTTATGAGAGTTTATGGGCTTTAATTGTCATTAAGCCGCATAATGGGAGGAGTTACAAGTTTTAATTCATTTACTTTGTAACTCTTTTTTTTTTCTTCTGATTGGCCGGTGGAGATTGAGGGCATTTAATCGCCTTTAATTGCCATGATGAGAGGAGCTTCATGGGTTAAATACCATGAATCAATTGACTTGTAACTTCCGGATGCTTGCTTCTGATTCGGCCGTCCAAACAAATGAATTAATGTCTACAATACAGCTAGTCAATTAATTGCATTAAGTGGTCGCCGAGCAGTTGAAGAGTCGCGGGCCGTGCCGCATCTTTTGGGATTCTTCTGGCGATGATCATCGATGGATCTTCATGTAGATCGACATCGGATGACCATGTAACTTCAGGTATTGGCTGCTAACAGCAGGTCGGTGTCATCTGTCCTGTCGATTTCTCGATCGGTCGGGTAGAAAGCACACTTTTTTGGTTGACTGGTTGGCGATCAAAGTTGATTTTGATACTCTTGACGATTGACCCGTGATTTTGACGGATGTCAAAGGATTTGGCGCCTCAAAAGTATGAATTTTGGAAAATCCCAGGAGTCGGAAGCTTCGAATCGCGAAAAACGACGAAAAACGGGCTTTCCGGGGTGAACCCGGCGATTCCCTGCGACCCTGGGGGGAATTTCCCCCCTTTTGTCCTGTTTTGCGACCGTTTTTTATGTTTTTCGATTCTTTTTTCTTTTGTATTTTTCTTGACATTTTAATCATTTATTGGCCTGATTTCCCTGTAGAAAACTTGATGAGAATCCTTGCATTTTGGAGTGCAAAGTTTCCAATCTTCCGGGAAAGCCGAAGACTTTGTCGCGTAGAGCTGCCGATTTTCCGTCAGAAGCTGAAACTAGGCCAAACGATGTCGGAATGACCTGAAATTCTGGGTGAAGCCTCCTGACCAATAAATAAGACCAACCATAGGCTTTTGCTTAAGTTTTGAAGCCATTTGGGGTCCTACTGCCAGTAGAATTGTTTTTATCGCGATGAAGATGTCGCGGCTTGATGTGCAGTCAACCGATGTCCGATTGACTTAAGATTTGACAGGGAACCTATTGGAGTCATTTTAAGATGATCCATAGGATCTATCTTAGAAACCATTATCCCGGGGAGCTTCGCCATCGAGAGGCCTGATTTGGCTTCCGAGCGTCAAAGTATGGTCAAATGTTGTCGAAATGACCTGAAACTTGACGTGTAGCCCTTTGTAAGCATTTTGAAGCCGTCCATGTGCTCTTTTTTATGAGTGATGGCCTCGATGGTTCTCGATGCCGAGAGGCTTGATTTAGTTGTTTGAGGGTTGATGGAGGGTCAAATGTTGTCGGTTTGACTTGGAACTTGACGTTGTGCCTTTTTTATGTATTTTGATACCATCCATAGGCTCTGATCGAAGATTTGGTGTCTCTGATGCTTTCGCCGTCGGGAGCTCCTTTTCAGCTGCCGAAGCAGCGAAGTTAGGCCAAATGATTTTGAAATGACCCAAAACTTCTTGTGTACTCCTCTTTTGACTGTCTTGAAGGATCTTGCAGTTTTTATTTGATTCTGATAAGATTTGGTTTTTTGGAAGTGGCATTACCTATTTATGGCAGGCTGTGACTTCTTATAGCTTTTTGGATCTTGAAGAGACAAAGTGACATTTTTGGTGCCAACATTTCCCAGGCCACGTCCCTTACGCCGTCGACTTGATCTTCATACTCTACCTCGGCCACTTCCACCCCTTCAAGATAGGCAACGTTGATCTCGGACTAGAGGTTGGATTCAGTCTCGGCTTTCTGCCTCTCAAGCTCGGCCAACTTCTTCTCCAGCTCGGCTTCCTTCTTCTTTCCAGCCTCGACCTCGGCCTTCGTCTTATTGAGCTCGATAAACAGGGCGCGAAGAGTTTCCTCCTGCTCCTTTATCCTCTCCTCTCTCTACCGCATGGTGGTCTTGAAGGTTTCCCTGTCAATCTCGGCCTTCGTTAGCTTAGTTTTGGACTCTCTCCACCGAGACCTGACACTTCTGTACAATCTGCAAAAGAAACGAACTTCAGGAGGCAATAGCCAAACTCAAACACTTGTAAAGTTTGAGGAAAAAATAGACTTACAGAGAGGGCAGAGTGCATCTGTGACACCAGCAACATCACATCATCGAGCTCGGCATGCCTCGCCAAGTCGCGCGGCAATGCACAAGCGCTGCCGAGCGCGGCAACCACCAAGGGGTTCCCAGTGAGACGATCTTCTACTCTCAATGGCCTACCGACCTGGAGTAAAAGGCTCGGCCTCCAAGGAGCCGGCGTGGCTGCTGTGCCGCCACCGTGACGCCAGAACCCTCCTACACCGGGCCCTGCTCTATTGGACCCTCAGTCCTAGTCCTTTTCTTTCGACGGTTCTCCTCCAGCGTAGTCTCAATAGAAGCGACTATGGGGATGCGGGTCCCGGCTGCAGCGGAAGACGGAGGGACAGGGGGAGAGGAAGGTCCAACAGAAGAAGAAGAGGGCCCAGGAGGAGGAGGAGAAGGACCGTGGGCTTCACCTCCAAAGGTCTTAGCCCCAAGGTTTCTAAACGCCGCCTTCGGTCAGGTACTTGCCATCGCTCTCCTCTCTTCTGAGTCACTGGATGAAGTGCTTAAAGACACGAAAATCCCCCCAGCTACCTCGGCTCCTTCGAAGTTAGGTCCGGAAGTCGAGGCCTCGGCGCCAAAAGCAGCCCGGCCTTCAGTATAACCGCGGCCTCTTCTTCTCCCACTTAGGCTACGACGGCCTGACGATGACCGCTGCTTTTCTTATAAAAGCGGTACTTCGGCTCGTAACCAAGGAGCGACCAGGCCGCTTTGTCTTCGTGGCCGTGATAATTCCTTACGACCCGAAACCAGGCCTCGTTCTTAACCTAGCTGACCCGCCGAGCCTCTTGCCTCCTTTTGATGATGCCTGCATAGCAGATAGAAAATCATTAGCTCGGCAGTACAAAGAAACAGAGAAAAATGCAGAAAAAGAAGTAAGGGTGCAATGTTTACTTTGAGGAGCGCCGAGACGACCGGGAACCTGAAAAAAACCTCTGCGACATGGGCTCGTCATCACCGAACTCCCAGTTGCCCGAGACGAACAGGCGATCGTCCCCGGTGTACTTATTCGAGTCCTCCAAGGCTCGGACGAAACCGTCTCGGCCCGGCTTAACTCGGAGGTAAAAGGTATTATCTCGAGATTTACAAAGGTCATAGACATCCTCGATGTCGTGGACGCCGAGGTCAATCTCTAAAACCCTATTAAGCACAGCCGTGCCCATAATGATCTTGAAGCCGTTCGGCATCAACTAATAGGGACAGAGGTTCCAGGCCCTAAAACAGTCCCTGAGCAGATGGTGAAGGGGAAATCGGACCCCACCCTCGATTATGGATACTAAGGGAAACGGCATCCAGCCATCGAAAAAGCTGCCATCAACATAAGAAGTAGGTTAAGGTGCCCTGACAAGGACATCCTCGAGTATGTTGTACACAACCTTAAGCTAAGCTATGGCCCGTGCGGTCTCTAACCAGTAACTATAGACGCCCATTTCTAAAGTTTACAGAAACTAAGAAGATGAAGTGCAGAACTCAAGGAGAAAGAATGAGGAAGAAACCCTAGACAAAATGAAAAAGGGGAAAGCTAAAAAGAAACCCTAACTACAAAAAAGAGCAAGGCAGAGAAGGAGGACTTACAAAGACAGGACTAGGACTGAGTTCGCAAGATTCAGACTGGCAGAAGTTCGATCTCGACAACACTTCTCTTCACAACGGACTCTCTTCCGCAAAAGTTCTCTGAAAAATCCTCCCTTTTTCTCTAAAAGATGCAAGTGAAGAAGAAGAAGGAGGGCAGGCACCCCTTATTTATAGCAAAAAAATAGGGCGCCTCATGATGGCGTCGTTTTGAATTTCGAAAAAGACGCGTCAATCACTGTATGCGCCTCTTCGAGAAGACAGGGCGACCAATCAGGCGGTGACACGTAGTACCGTCAGCTCGTATTCCGTGACAATTGAGGCGTGGCATTTAAATACCTCGGGCAGGCGAAACGACATCGGATAGAGATGAAGCTTCAGCAACCAAGACCGAGATGAGATCCAAATTCAAAAGATTTCCCTAGCTCGGGTTGAAAGCAGCTACCTCGGCAGCACGGTCCTCTACCGTCAACCCAGGAAGATTCTCCCATCAGATAGCTTCCGACCTAAAAGAGTTAAGGAATTCTAAGAGCTCGAAAGCTAGGGGCAATTGTGTGGGGATATTTCCAAAATAACGAGATTACATTTAGCTTCGGTAATGGTATCAGCTAATCATGTCTTGACCTCAGCCACGCGTACCTCAGCAGCAGTGTCATGTCGCCAACCGAGATCAAGGTCGCTCCCGACCTCGGTCAATCCTGACCTCGGCATCGTGTCCTGGCCTCGGTCATGCATTTCGGCAATGGTGCCAGGTGGCTAACCGAGACAGACACTAACAGCCGAGCTTCTATGGAAGCTCAACCACGTATTAGGACTTGTGATTAGACAGAGTCGCCCGCAAGTGGGACTGATTAGCCATCCTTGCCGCCCATGCTCTCTGACAGAACAGCATCATGTGGCTACATCTACATCAAGGTAAGGCCCTAGGCAAAAGTCCGATGGGACCATGCCAAATAGTCAACAAAGGTAGGCCCGATTGGACTGCCATTTAATGAAAGGTGGGCTGATTGGATTGCAATTAAGGAAAGATGATCAAGGGACGGTACTTCTCAAAAGTACCCGTCAGAGTCATGGGACTCCTCACCCAACTTCTCCTATAAATAGAGAATCTCAGGTATGAAAAAATATATACAATCTATGATATCCATAGCCATTACTCTGTCTCTCTAAAATCTTCACCCTACTATTCAGTTCCTAAACTAACTTAGGTATTGGAGAGCCTGCGCTGACTACAGTCAGGGTCCTCTGACCTGTTATTCTTCCTCTTCTCCTTGCAGGCCCCAGATATCTCTCCACATTCAAAGAGGCTTATAATTCATCCTAATCCATCATTCTAAATCCGTAATTTTTAGGCACTTACACCCTCATCAGATAATCCTGACACTTCAGCCTACAAATTTAATTGTTCTAAATGAATTATCTTTTGTCTGAGCAAGGAATAAAGGAGTCTCGGTTGTTTAGATTTGTTAAAAGTGGACTCCCATTATACACACAACAAAACTAAAATAAAAGAAACTCAAACAAAAATGTGTTAATTCGAAACAAAGAAGGAAAGAAAAGACACACACCGACACATATAAGACATTTTATTCCATAAATGGAAGTTAGGTAGACACATGTGGTATAATTAATTAATTATCGTCGGCCCGCATGAGACAAATTATAGAACCTTCCAAAATTCTTTTATGGGTTTATTTATCCCATCAGAACATTGGTTTATGATGATGGCTTTTACTTTTACTGTGTAAGTGCCAACGTCGCATTATATCATGCAGTGGGAATTCTTACAAATCACAATGGGCGCCACAAGAGACAGGTATGAGGTATGCCTCATTGTCACAAATCCTCTTCAATTATTTTTCCTGTCTGTAATAATAATAGAAACTTTTCTAAAGATAGTTTTCCTATGATATAAATAGAAAAGCCTTATTAAAATTAAAATTAAAATAAAATAAAATAAAAAGTTTTTAAAAGGACCTGTCCATCATCACATTGTTGGCCTAGTGGGTCTAGACCAAGGGTATTTTTTGGTAATTATATTAGGCTTTCTTGAAGGCTAAGAAAGAACAAGAAAGAGTGTATTATAATATATATAGGGATTTGATCCAGTGAGAACTGTTCTCACGGAGTTACCATGAGAACTTTTTTGTATGGCCCACTGGGGGTCTTATTTTGGGATGGGACTTGTGGGGATTGAAGTATCTATATGGTACCACCATGAATATCGAGTTTGGCTCCAATCTCATGCTCCTAACCCCTTCATCCATGACCGACAAGCTTAGTTCATTCATATGGGTATATAGTCGATCCAACGGTCCAATTCATTCACATTGGTGCCAAATCTTGGAGCGTGTGACTATCAAGGGGGTCCCTGTCTATTACAAGATTTGGATTGGGTGATAGGTGGGCTCCACCCATAGTTCTAACGGTTTGAGCCGTGAGAACAGTTCTCACCTAATCATTTCCCATATATATATAACCCATGAGATAAGCAGTGAGTGCACAGTGAAGAACGCATAGGAAAATCGAGTTTCTTTTCCATGGACGTAGACGAGCTTGTCAAACCACGTAAATCACTCTGTGTGATTTTGTTTTTCTTGTGTGGCTTCATTGATTGTCGATCACGGTGACTCACACTTCCACACATATGCGTACAACACACACATATATAGGGCCCTCCTTTCCTCGGCTCGAGCTGACGGAGAAATCTGTCCGCTTAAGCTTGTGGGGCCTACATGGGGATGGGATTAGGGGGATTTGAAGAATGATCTTATGAGAGTAAGTCTCACGGTACTATGAGAGTAAGGGGTGAGGGCCCTCACATTTAGGCTGTTTGCATTAGATAAGGATGTAAGCCCCCCCTCCCCCCACCCCTACTCTCATAGTACTTTGAGAGTAACTCTCACAAGAGCATCTTCTCTCTCTCTCTCACACACACATACACACACACATATATATATAGGGAAGCAATCCTATGAGGACGGTCCTCACGATTTTACTTTGAGGACCACCAAGTTAGGCACACCTTAGAAACCCACTAATCATGGGACAGAGGGAGATCAAAAGATCCAAGTGTGGCCAACCTAGATACCAAATTTGAAGTCAGTCTAATACCTCTAACGCTTTCATCTGTGGTCCACAAGTTTAACATCTTTATATCAAATAATTAAACTTGACCCTCAATTCAACTGTCTAATTCATTAGAATCCATGCAAATCCATGGGATTCGGTGACTATAGGAGAGTTGTGTATGTGTAGTCCATTTGGATGGGTCCTTAGGTGGGCCTGACTAGGTAGTCGTCACAGTCATACATACATACATTCATATACATGTACAAACACACACACACACACACACAACACACATATATATAAGAGGCTCTCCTAAGCTGCAGCTCATGTTACTCTAAGTTGAAGCAATGCTGGTCCTATAAATCAAAGTGTAATATCTCTATTTTTGGCATGATGGATATTCCAAAGTCAAGATAAACCCAATCAAAATTGAATTTTTCAGTTCCATCAAGCAAAAAACAGAGATATTACATTTTGATTTGTAGGAAGCTTAGGATAACATGAGCTGCAGCTTAGGAGAGCCTTGCTCATGGATGTATATATATATATATATATATATAGACTAAGGCTCTCCTAAGCTAAAGCTTAAGATAGCCTTCCGTAAGCTCATGTTTGTAGGGCCCACCCTTGGTCCATCCAAATGGACCAAACACACGACCCTCCTAAATTGCACATGTCCACCAACTTTCGGTCAGATTTGAATTTACTGGACCGTTGGATCGACTGTGTACCGATTCGAGTGGACGGTTGACCATTAAACTTTTGGGGGCCAGATGGAGATGATAGAAACCACGGTTGGGTCTAATTTTTTGCACAGAGGAGGGCCTTAGGGAGTCCTTGAAACCCCCCCCCCCCCAATGTGGGTCTCACCACACTTAAGTTTATCTGAACTTCCCTTATCCCAAGCTTCAGCTTAAGAGAGCTAGCCACACATACACACACAGCGATATATGTATACATGTATACATATAGAGCAAGGCTTCCCTAAGCTCAAGCTTATGATAAAGTAAGCACAAGTGTGTGGTGGGGCCCTACTTGGGGACCCACATGGGGATGGGGGTGGGGGGATTTCAAGGACTCCCTACGATCTTCCTCCCTGCAAAAAATTAGCTCCAACCGTAATTTCTATCATCTCTATATGGGCCAAAGAGTTTAATGGTCAACAATCCATTCGGATTGATATATAGTCAATCCAACGGTCCAGTAAATTCGAATCTTACCGAAAGTTGGTGGACATGTGTAATTTAAGGGGGTCATATTTTTTGTCCATTTGGATGGACCAAAGGTGGGCCCCACAAGCACGAGCTTACGAGATTTTCTCCCTAAGCTCGAGCTTAGGGGAGCCTTGCTCATACATATATATGTATATATATATATATCCGAGTGATTCCGCGATATTTGATTTTAGCTTGCTCCCTGTATGTGAATAGAGTGCAGTTAGTCAAAGTCAAGATTGATAAAATCTATCTATATTATAAGACAAAAACCAGTCCTGCCATATGTCTCATTCAGAAAAATCTGAAATTTTGACACTTGGCAGTACTTCCCTTAAATATTTAATACCCTATTAATTAGGTGTTATATTAGTATAACTACCCTCACTAACCCTACTAATTAGTATAAGTAGATATTATATAATATAATTAGAACAATTCAAATATAAGTGAGGGTCCACAAGGCGTGGGGCCTCACATATGGGAAATTGGGTTCAATTTGTTCTTATCAAGTTTCATATTAATTTTTTTCTTTTCACCCAATGAATTCTCTTTAAATAAGGGAATTAGAACAATTCAAATATAAGTAAGGGTCCACAAGGGGTGGGGCCTCACATAAGGGAAATAAATTTATTTATGTAACTAATCACAAATATATAAATATAAGAACACATTGAACCCATGTTGCTCCAAAATACGGCCCGGGCAGCATGGGTTCAATTTGTTCTTATCAAGTTTGATATTAATTTTTTTCTTTTCACCCAATAAATTCTCTTTAAGTAAGGGAAATAAATTTCTTTATGTAACTAATCACAAATCTATCTATATTATAAGACAAAAACCAGTCCTGCCATGTGCCTCATTCAGAAAAATCTGAAATTTTGACACTTGACAGTACTTCCCTTAAACATTTAATACCCTATTAATTAGGGGTTATATTAGTATAACTACCCTCACTAACCCCTATTAATTAGTATAAGTAGATATTATATAATACAATTAGAATAATTCAAATATAAGTGAGGGTCCACAAGGGGTGGGGCCTCACATAAGGGAAATAAATTTCTTTATGTAACTAATTACAAATATATAAATATAAGAACACATTGAACCCATGCTGCTCCAAAATACGGCCCAGGCAGCATGGGTTCGATTTGTTCTTATCAAGTTTCATATTAATTTTCTTTTCACCCAATGAATTCTCTTTAAATAAGGGAATTAGAACAATTCAAATATAAGTGAGGGTTCACAAGGGGTGGGGCCTTATATAAGGAAAATATATTTCTTTATGTAACTAATCACGAATATAAAAATATAAGAACACATTGAACCCATGCTGCTCCAAAATACGGCCCGGGCAGCATGGGTTCAATTTGTTCTTATCAAGTTTCATATTAATTTTTTTTTCTTTTTACCCAATGAATTCTCTTTAAATAAGGAAAATAAATTTCTTTATGTAACTAATCACAAATATATAAATATAAGAACACATTGAACCCATGCTGCTCCAAAATACGGCTCGGACAGCATGGGTTCAATTTGTTCTTATCAAGTTTCATATTAATTTTTTTCTTCTTTACCCATTGAATTCTCTTTATTAAAATTTATTATAATTTTTAGTTAAGTTTGCCACAAAGTTTAAATGATCTTAGTTTATTTTCCTAACCGATCGAAGGGAATCGCAATTTGATGTAAGAATTTAATAATATTTTTAGACCCGGGCTTAGCACGGGTCTTTCTTGCTAGTAAGGCTACTATGACGTATCACCTCAACTACAAAAATCTAAATATTAAACAAATTATAGGGAGAGGCCCTTTTTCTCCCATTGGGGTGATACACAGGGTGTTCATGGCCAGGTCAGACTAGGCAAAGCTATATCCAAGCTGGCTCGACTTTAAAAACATGGCCCGTATCCAGCCCAAGTCCAATTCGGACTGTAAATGCGACTTTATACGGTTTGCGATTTAGAATTGAATGTGACAGTATGTCCGGACTCCCTTCGTGAAGCTTGCCAAGTGCTTATCAAAATGAAGCCGTCGAGTCTTCTTCATCTCTCAGTCAACATAAAGTGGCTTCCTTCAATTGCTTGTAATCTCTTCCCCAAGCATGCCCAAGGCACAAGGAACATCCCACTCGACCAAAACCAATGGAGACTGACAGTAAAAAAGGGGCATTTCAAACATGTGGTTCTATTAGGTTATTGATCCTTCTAACAGTGCTTGGCCCAGTCTGCGGCCCACCAGGTGCCACTTTCCTAGGACTCGAGAGCGTTCTGACGGAAAGAATAGGATATACATATATATCACAACTGTAACAAGAAGAAACACAACTGTTAGAAATTGCAACTCCTTTCCACAGGGCATGACCAAGAGAAAACAGCTTTGATGGAAAGAAAATGACTATTTTTACACATAAAAAGTGTATTTTGTACTTCACCTGTATACTTAAAAAGTACATTTTATACTTGAAAATTTTCAAAAAGGGAAATATCATTCACCCTATGGTGAGGGAAAAATGCATATGAATAGTCCCCAAACATATATATGAGGAGGCATAACCAAACTTATTAATAAGAGTTTTTTTTTTTAATATTTTTTTCAGAATTGACCCCACTGGGACCCCATAAATAAAGTTGATGAGGCTTGTCACATTGCTAGTTGCTATTTTCCCAGAACACAAAACCTGATAAAGTTGTTGACACTTGAATTGTGATGTTGTTGGTTGCTACCGACATATGAGAGAGAGAGAGAGAGAGAGAGAGAGGGAGGGAGGTGCATACCTCATCTTACACACGTCATGAGGTAGGTATTATTTATCCCAGGATTGCCAAGAAATGCATACCTCATATGATCTTTAATTATCAACAAGCATGGTGTAAGTGTTGGGAATCTTCAAAAATAAGAAATTTAAGGTTTTGATTTTATTTTCTTGGGAAGCACTTTTCATATATTTCTCATGTAGAAAAAAATATTAAAATCCATGAGAAAAAGCCCTTTACATAACCTAATTCATATTTGAAAACTTTTATTTATTTATATATAGTTAATTGGGTTGAGCCAATTTGGTTATGGAGGGTCAGGTTGGATATGATGATCAAGAAGGTGGTTATGATTTTATTAACTACTATAGGTAGTTGTCCAATGACCCAAAAAGTCTGCATGCATAAAAAAGAGCATGGCCCTGAAACTACTGAAGGATTTTGAAATGGATCTAGGGAGCAAAGCTCAGGCCCCTTTTTTCAGGCAAGACGATTAATAGACCTGCCCACATGTCTCCAAAACCCATTCAAATTAAAGATTCTAAATTAAGGTCACTCAAATTCAGAGGCACGTTTGAAATTAGGAGTCACATCCCTTCACAGTGATTGTTTAGTTTCTATAAATTGAAACAAGGAGAAACAAGTACTTGTTTGCATCATCATTATGTGGGACTCATCCATCATGCAATATGTTTGTTTGGAAATCATTACCATGGGTCATATGGTTTTGTTGTTGGCGGTCCTTTAAAGGCTGATGAGTTCAGGGTTGATCTTCGGGCCAGCAAATGTAGATCAAGAGAATAGTTTAGCTGGGCTTTATTGTATCTTGAAGGCGGCCCGCCTATTAACCATTGATTTAGTCCCACTAAGGGGGTGGCGGAAAACGTCTTAAGGAAACAATTACGGCGCCTTGAAGCTTTCATTTTTCTCCCTTTTCTCATATTTAGTTCCACCAACACCAAAGTAAGATGAACAGGGCAAAGCCATCAAAGCGGGGAAATTGTATAAAGTGGGCATACTAGAGGAAAAGACAATTTACAATATAGCAATCAAGTTCATTAAATTTATATTAGACTTTTCTAGCCATCTAATCTAAATGAGAGAATAAAAGATACATGGATACCGCTCACAATCAATGCATCGGTTCTCATGCAGCTAGCAGAGTCTAGTGAAATAAAATTCTCACATCTGGTCAATCCATTAATAAGGATTGTATGTTGTGCAGCCCGATTCTTGTTGCATATTAGCTCTGACAAATTGGCATAATATGGCTTAAGTAGGTGCTCATCAAGTCTAAATCCTCTGCATAAGCCGCGCTTGAAATTGGAATGGAGAAGGTGGGATGTGTCAGGGTTGAAAGAGTTTCTATGTAATTGATGCCTATGATTAAAAAACTTGGTTATTGAAGTAAGAAGGATTAATGTTGTTACTACAATCAAATCGTGAATTACTTGTACCGTATAAGATGTGAAACGTCTAGTACCAAAAGTTTCATACCTCAATTGATGAAATCCTATATAAGTGCATCATGGATTGACAACTATTCAAGTTGGTTGCTAGACATTTTAAAAACTCTACTATATAAATGCAATCTTTTTCATGAAATCCAAAGAGATGGAAGTGAAGCTTGCCCACCTGCTTATGTACGAGAACTTTTATACATTCAACCTTCTCCCTAGACCCATGGTTGTACTTCTCATACAAAACTCTATACGATTTGATAAGTCTTTAATTCAGGGGTATTTCTTTGTAGACAGGTAAAGATTGAAAATCCCACATGGCCTCTCGTTTGGACTCTTACATGCGAAAATTTTGACTATGCCACTATATCATGAAAGTTCCAAAAGCAAAATGATAGTATTTTTGTTGTACCAAATTTTCACCCATGAGAGTCCTATTTAGGGATTGTGCATGATTTTCAATCCCTGCTGTCCACAAGAGTAAGACCTCTTGTATTAAAGGTGCTAGCCAGAATTTATGCATGGTAGAATTAGGGTTGTCAATCATGTCGTGTTAACGAATTCGGGTTACAGGTTAAAATCATCTCAACCCGTACACGACCCGTTAAGTTAACGGGTCAATAAATTCAACCCGAACACGACCCGTTAATTTAACGGGTTACACTACCCAACTCGTTAACCTGTTAAGTAATTAAGTCATTTAGAAAATTAAAAGAAAATCCATACAAAAATATATAAGGAGAAAAATATATAAGCCACATGAAATTGTAAGTGAGGATCTCGAGTGGATCCCACCTAAAACCCCACTATAAAATAATAGATTTCAATTTCTTCTTTATAAATATAAATTAATTCTAATTACATTTAGGGACTAAAAAAATTAACAAGTTAAGCGGGTTGTTAACGGGTTATTAGTTTAATCCGTACACGACCTGTTAACTTAACATGTTAACGGATTTGACCCGTTAACGACCCGAACCCATTAAGAGCCCACTTGAATCCGTTAATATCGTATAGATTCCTATCGTGTTAACGGATCATGTGGTATTTTGACAGCCCTAGGTAGAATGTAACACACCAAGAAACTCTCCTCTTTTGTTGTTTTCATGATAAGAACTAAATGATAAGAACTAAATGACATGGAAGGGTGTCATGAAATGTAATATATAGATTATTATAAGGAAAAAATTGGCCTCATCCAACTTGACTAACTATGTGATTGAGATTGGTTCTTGAGATTGAGTCAGGATTGCATTTGATTAAATATAGATTTCTTTGAGCCTCATTATGATTGCTCTATATTGTCATGTATTCAACAGCTTAATAAGTGGCCTCTCACCTTTCAAAAAGCCAATAAAGTTGCCATATTCAGATGATATTCTTATATCAAGAAAGGGCAAAGATCTGTATCCAACAAAAATAAGGGTTAGGACTTCTAACTTCTAAGTGTGCGTATTGTGTAGTGTGTAGCGTGTAGTGTGTACACTAAAACAGCTTCCGAAAAGATCAAGTGATAGACTGACGTGACACAACAACAACAGAATGTCCATGTCTGTAAAGACTTTTTTTTTTTTCTTTCTTTTTAAAGGCTATAAGGTCCCGTGATACTTCAAGACTTGAATGATAAGAGACCCATCTTGGGCATGTGTGAGAATTAGGTCCCGTTTGGCATCTTCTCAGTTTGTTTTTTATTTTGTTCTCAGATTAAGTTGTATTGAGATGGGATTGTTTGGAACTTGTTTGGCAATATATTATAAATAGTTTATTTGATAACATTATAAAAGTTTTGTTTTAAGAAAAGGAAGTAAGAGAATCATGGGATTTACAATGTCGACCCACCTTTTATTGTTTGATGCACTCTATTATTGTCATACATTAGACCCATTTGTAGAAATTACAACGTGGTACACATCTTTAAATATTAAAATATGGAGTCCATATTCATAAGACTTACAATGTTGGCCCACCTTTATAGAAATTATAATATGGGACTACCTTTTTTAATATAAATATGGGATCCAACTTTAGAAATTACAATGTAGTACAGACTACACACCTTTAGAAATTAGAATTTGGGGCCTATATTTATAGGATTTATAATGTAGGTCTACCTTTTGTGATCGTGACAATTTGGCCCACATAATAACAAAGTGGATCCACATTTTTTTATCATTGTGGACACATGACTCACATTAGAGAATTTCAAATGCTAGGCAACTCACATTGCTATAACTAATTCTCAACGTATTGAATTTCCATCAGAAATTCCTCCATTCCTCCAAACAAATGCCCCTTTATAATTTCTAAGGGCGGCAACTATTGACCCAGCATGACCTGAACCCTAACTTGGCTTCAGGGTACAGATGGATCTCCCTTTATTTTATTTTACTTTTCTAGATTCCGAATAATATTTCTGATCTGATTACTTAGATGAGTTGGGTTTAAGTTGAGTTCATTTTTATTATTGAACTAGTCGACCTAACTCAAAATTCAAACCTAACATAACCTGACTAATCAGACTATGACTAGGCAAACTTGAACCCAACTTATTAATAAGTTTGGTTTGACATTTTTTTTATCTATCAATAGATAAGGGTTTTTTTTTTTTTTTGGGTAAATTGTTGAGTTGGTTCAGATTGTTTCCCACTTTGCTCTCCCCTCTTGAATTAAAGTAAGAAACACCCAAAGAGGTTTTGTTCAACTTCGCGAATTCCAACTTATTTTATAACATCTAAAATAAGTGGGAAACATGGGAAGTTGGTTGCAATGGGACATAAATTGTGAGTTGTCTACAAAATATTAGTTCTAATAAGGAATGTCTACTAAATGAATGGTCTAACATAATCATCAAATCAATTGAACCATCTGTTAATGGGCCGGCATCTGTGTGATCAAATGAACTCCTTGCATAATGTAAGATTAAAGAGGGGCACAAGTCAAGAAGCTTCTTTTTTTTGTTTTTTTGGTAAATAGTAAAAAAAAAGTTAGGTTACTCCTTATGCCCCCATTGGTGGAAACATAAATGAAGTTAGGTTACTCCATATGCCTCCATTGGTGGAAACATGAATGAGGACAAATCCTTGTGTCTAGTCATGTCACACAAGTTGAAGTGTGGGTCCCACCACTTTGGGGGTGAGCTTATTTCGATCATTGATAGTCGTCTGATTGCTAATGAGAAAAAGGATTCTAAGTAGACTAAAGAAGAGCCCTCAAGACTTGCCATTGGTGGAACACCTAACCAGGCAATTAGAAAATCGAAAGAAGTTGGTCCTTTACATCATTTTTTTTCTCAATACCGACACAAGTATGAATCATTGTTCACCTCTTCATTTGATTTTTTAAGAATGATTTGAAACTCCTCCTTTTAAAATTGTTAGTTTTTTAGAGGGTGCTTCAATAGAGTCATTTTCAGGGACCACCAGGTCATTTCTAAGCGTGAATGGCCTAACCTGTTGGGGGATGCTGAAGCGTGACAATTATGAGACAAAGGAACTTTTAAGAACCATCAATATAAGGAGATGTGCTTTTGAGAACATCAGAACCTATCATGGTTTAAAATTGCGGTTCACGGTCATCGCGTCGCGGTTTGCAATTTATCACGGAGCGAATTTTTATTTGATCTCAAAAAAATTAGAAAAATATCCAAAAAATTCAGAATTCTATTATACATTCCAGGACAGTCTTTTACTGTTCCAAAAAATGTCCTACGTGGCACTGTGGCTAAAAGGGGCTAAAGTTGAACATAATTACAACTTTTGCCATCAAGAAAGAAAGAGAGGGAGGACAGTTGCCTGCACGTGGAAGAGAGAGGGGAAAGTAAGAGAGAGAAAATGAATGAGGGAGAGGGGGCTTATGGGTTTATTTTTTTCTGCTAATCTCAATCTCAGCCGTCCATCACACTTTTTTGTGGACCCCATTTTATTATTCATCTCACTATTTTTCTCAGAGAATTAAAATTCGAAAAATAAAAAAAGCAGGGGAGCCGGGTCCGATTTAGTTGGCCAGAGTGTTAAAAAATTTAAAAGTTAAGAACATTAAAAAAATATTTTTTTTTGAAATTTGGAGTGTAAACTCTTAAATTATAAAAGTTAATAAAACAAAATACTAAAAACCCTAAACATTAAAGCGTAAAAAATATTAACCTAAACCAGAAATTCTAAGAACACTAAATCTTATAAAGTCGTAAACCCCAAATCCAAATAAGTTAATTTACGAATAAAATTTTATCGTGCCAACGGCACGAGTTACCGCTAGTATTATAAAATGATAGAAAATAATACATTTTTTTCCATTAGTGCACACTTTAAAGCAAAATAACGGTCCCCTCAAGTTATAACATCATGTATCATTGTTGTATCGATATATATACTAAAATAAGCTGAAATATCATTAACTTGACATAATGCAACTATAATTTTGGGCAAACTAATAGTGTTAAATATTTAAAGTTTACAATCTAGCAATAAATACTAATAGAGTTGGTGCATGTGAAGTGCCAGTACTCGAAAGTCAAGACTCAACTCAATAACTTAGTCATCAAGGTGTGCTCACCAGCCCCACCTTCAAGTTTAAAATTTAACGTAACATTCACCACATCAAAATGAATTAACTTGCTAACTTAAAGTAGTGGAGTCTGGTGTTTGGACAATTGCAACTTACCTTTGCTTGATAGCCTAATGTTAGAACGAGTGGCATCCTAGGCTCATTATCATCATCAACATCATTATTTCTTGAATGGTAGAAATAGGTACCAAATTGTTGTGTTACACAGCCTCCGCTCCCATAGTACCCATAAGGTTGCTGTGCTAAAACTAATAATTTGGATTTAAATAATACAAAATAATACAAAAAGTGCTAAAACTAGTAATTTTTGCTCCAAAAGTATAGATCTAACACACCTCAAACATCTCTAAGTTATTTTGATGTTGAATCTTGAAGAGAACTCCAAAAAATAAAAATAAAATAAAATAAGCTTACCAAAGAGGTCCCTTGAGTTTGATTAGATTTCCCCACGGACAAATCTACCCAAAAGTAGCTTAGATCTAATTTTTCAGGTACTCCTCCATGTCTTAAAAGATGTAGCAGTCCTTAGGAAGCTCTTAGAGAAGAAAGACAATGAAAGAAGTGAAAGAAGAAGGCCAAAAGGCATGTTTAAAAAAAATCCGTCAAACGTTATAACGGCCGTTATATTCAAAATAACGGCCGATGTGGACCCTTTTTTTGGCGATTTTGGCCGCGGTGACATATTACTGCCGTTACAATGCATATAACGTCACGGTAATGGCCTGTTATGTAACGGTGACGGCTGTTATTATAAACCATGTGACCTATTTTTAAGCAGGATATCTAACAATTTCTAGTGCGGGATATCTGAGTTTCCCAAATGTTGTCCTTACTCGATTTAATTCTGTGGCTTTTTTTTTTTTTTTTTGAAAAGATGGCAGTTCCAAATGTTGTCCTCACTAGATTTAACTCTGCGCATTTTATTTTATTTTGAAAAGATGGCAATCTATTTATTATTCAATGGAGAATGATACATAAAGATTACTAACGTAGGCATCAGTATTTGTACAAAGCCCCAGCCTCGCTAAACAATGTGCTTCACTATTAATGCTTCTACTAATTACCATAAAGTGCGCACTAGTTAAGAGATCTTTTTTTGTAATGATCTTCTATAACCCTGTGCATTTTGAAAGCTGGAATTTAAAAAATTTTATGAGACAAGAGCAGCCTACAAAGCGGTTTTTTTACATATCAAATGAGGATTTCAAATGCTAGGAAGACGGCCATTGACATGCAGTCAGTTTCAAAAATCCCAACAGCCAGAATTCTCCTAAAAACTCTTGCAAACCGAATGGCCCATTAATGTCATACCCATTACCTGAATTCAAATTAAAGAACTGAACTTGGACCCGAAAATGAATAAAATCTAGTCAGACCCAAATTGAAACTTGAATACTTAAATGTTCATAAAATACACATCAAAAGCCTAATATACACACAAATAGAAGACCCATTGTAGAATCAATTATTTGGATCATTGGTTATGAGTCAACATGAACTTAAGCCCATGCCCAGGCCAACATGGGCAACTTGAGTTGAGCCTCACCTGCATGATGATGGATATGGGCTTGTTTTTTAGGCTCTTGGGCTGGTCTTGGCCTACTCAGACAGATAGTTGAATAGGACAAGCATGAGCTTTTATACAGGTCATTATCTGGAACATCCCTACCCATCTAATATTCAGAACTGGGTACAATCTATTTAGTTAGGACCCAGAAATAGGACCTCTGTACATCCTCAATAGTTGCCTAATGGGATATTTGTTCATTCAGTATGAATTCTTGACAATGACCCATTCCTTTTAGGGGATCGTTTTGGATCTCATTGACCTAACCCATATCTAAACAAAGACTCAAGAAGGTGACATGTCCAGGGCTTGCAGATGCCCATGTGGGCACATCATCATTGGCTAGTCAATGGTCATACCGAGCTAAAAAAAATCATGTGGCTAATGTTGTAGGGGTGTTCATGGGCCCGTCCGCCCGAGCCCGATCCCGGCCAAGCCCACTTTAGGCGGGGCTTGGATATGTAATTTGGGCCCATTTAATTATTGGGACAGGCTTTGGATTAAGTGAAAGAAAGCCTAGAGCCTGGCCAGCCCTTATAAGAGTGCATGTAATTGAATTTAGTTAAGCCAAATATCTCCTAGAAAGCTCACAAAATTGATCACAAGCCCGGTTCAACCCAGCACTGTTGAATATATGGGTGGGCTTGGGCCGGGCCTGGGCCTGTGTTTCTAAAATAAGGCTGGTCCTTGAAATGCCTCAGCCGGGCCCAACCCAGCCCATGAACACCCCTTAAGTCATTCCATCTTACACGTATCCATTCTTCGTTAATGACTTGAAAATGAGCAAGGCATTTTGGAGTAATGTTTGCAATTACCCAACTAAACAAAGCTTAGCACGAGATTGGTAAGTAAGGATGTAAGCGGAGATCCTATTCTCCATAAATTCCAACCCGTAAAAATCAGATTTAGAACTTGTTTTAAGTTTCATTTTATAAATTGATCTCGAACCCAATTTAGGGGCATGTTTTTGTAACCCATTTTCTGAAAAAAAAAAAAAAAAAAAAGGACGGTTTTTTATGGAAGATTGTTGTTTCATGTGTTTGGTGCGATAATTTTCTACGGAAATATTTTTTCGCCACGTCAACGGTTTCCTTGAATAGCCTGGAAATAGAGTTCCTATGGGGGGAGGGGGTATGGAAAATCCATTTTCGCGGAAAACTTATCCCCTCTTTATTACTTCATGTCCTCACTCCCCTCTTTAAATACTAGTTTTCAATAAAGAATCCGCAGTCGCACCAAACAACATTAGCACAAATTCATCGAGGAAGAAAAATTTGCACCAAACAGAAATTTCTAACTTTCGCGGAAAACCTTTTCCAAGGTATTTAAAAACTAAAGACTTTGCTGATGTGGCAGTTTTATCTTTCCATGGAAATTGCTTGTACACAAATGCGCCCTTAATGTACTGTTATAAGTTGATTGATATCCTTATTTTAAACCAACAAATAAATAAGTAATGAAATAGAAGTTATAACTAGTTGGAACCAGATCCAAGTCCTCTTATGGGAACCATATATGAAACCAACAAAACAGATTCTGAGTCAGAAGTGGATCCGGAATCGTTATTTAGAAATGGTTTCGATTTCGGGTCAAGTATGGTTTTGGCCCAGAATCGACCCATTTACATCTCTATTGGTAAGTAGGGATGCAAACATTCTCCGATTATCTGGACGTTCCGGCCTGTAAAAAACCGAATTTGAAACTTGTTTTAAGTTCCGATTCATAAATGGGTACGGGTCTAGAACCCAATTTAGGTTCTACTTAATAAATAAACAGGTCCAGTTATGGGTCCATACAGGTTCCAACCCGTGGACCCGACATATGAGTCTTTAATGTTGTAGACTGTAGCTCAAAATCAACTTTTTTGGATATTTTTATGTTTAATCCGAGTGTTAGTAGACTTGATGTACAGTTATAAGTTGAATGATATCCTTATTTTAAGAAAAAAAATGAAAATAAAAAATGAAAAGAAGTTAAATATGGTTTTGAAATCAGATTCCAATCCTCTAGTTGGACCCAGTTTCATAAACGGATCCGGGTCCTCCTATCGGAACCATGTCTGGAACCAACAAAACAGGTTCTAAGTCAGCATCGTTATTGAAAAATGGGTCTATGTCCGGGTCTAGTAACCGTCCAGGCCATTAGCAATGGAGGGCTGATTTTATAATTTCCCTCATAAATTGCCGCTTGCAAGTGTTGTTTAAAACTTTAAAAAGAACGAAGTGCATGCACTTAAATTTCAATGAAATATGTTGCCATTTTCCTTTCAGTCCTATTGAAAATCAAACTAAAATGATACATTTTTTTCTGATCCCGTCGATGTATGTGTACCATTTATAGAGCTAAGGGGGCGGGAAACATTATTTATATTGTAAGCTCTTGGTCTTGGCACTTGGAGAAGTGCATCCACCTACCATTGCTAGTGAAAGCCAATGGACAACCTTAAAAGAGGTTTACTAGAGGTCTAGAGCAGGGCTCTGTTTTGATCTTCTAGTTCATGAAGGGACCTGAACTCAGACCTTCGAATCTAGTGCTGGTGATCCTAGAAATTTTGAAGAGTACAAAGCCTGGGTTGACGTTTGATCCATCCATTGAATTTTGCACTCCAGCTCCATGCATGGGGCACACTTAGCCCCACTTTTGATCAGTGCAGGCCCCTCACACTCTCATCTATCCATGATCTAAAACTACGCTAGATTGAGCCTCTAAAAAATCTATGGTAAAAGACCACTAAATCTATGGCTATTAAACCAAGGGCTAGGATGACTTGACCTTTATCTATAGTTAGACCTTTCAAAGTACTCCACCCCACTTATTAGTAGGCATTTAAGTGGGCCCCGCAAGATGGACTATATATATTTAGAAGTATGCAGTCCGCTCCTAGGAGAACATTACCCAAGGAAGCCCCGTCTTCATCAACAAAGGCATTCATTTTTCCAAGAACTTTTTCATGAGAACTAGTGCACCGCATATGGTCTAAGTCACTGCAAGAAACAAGGCAGGCAACAAGGGGTGATTGCTGGGCCGGAAACTGACGTTCAGAGTCCTCTGACTCTTCTTAAAGCAAATGCACTTGACTTGGTTTAAAAGCGGCAGTGTTAAGTTTCTCCATGAGAGTTCATGCAATGCATTTACAGAGGCAGTGTTAAGTTTCTCTATTAAAGTTGATGGCCCCTAAATGAAAAAGGATTAGGCAGAAGAGGAGAAAATGGAAGAGGAAAAGATAGCTCTAAAGAAGTGAAGCTTATCCAAAGATTTGGCCAAAGATAGAGTGAAATGACTAAATAGAATTCATGTAACTAACCCCACCATAGTGGAACAAGGCTTTGATGAATGATGATGATGATGATGGCGGCAGTGGTGAGTGTTAATGCAGTTGGGTCAGCTGAGCTACCTCTAAGCAAGAATGGGTTTTCTTTTTCCCCCTTTATCATCATCTATCTTAGGTAAACAGAGTTACAGCTAATAACAGTGCACCTCTGTCGAGTTCCAAACAGCCAGACGGACCTATGAGTCTGCATGAATCATTCAATTATCCTGAACTTCATATTGGGGGTGTACAGTGGGCCGGGCTGCCCAGGCCCAGCACAGCCCATCACAAACCAAAGGATGGGCTGTACTGGTCTAGGGAGTCCTGCGCTGTGGCACGGCACAGCCTGGCCCGGCACAACATTTTATATAGAAAGGCATATTTTTTATATAAATCAAATATAAAATTTAAAATAATTAAAATCTTTTCGTTTATAAATTAGAATCAATATTTGTGCATTTATTTTAATAGTTTCAATTTTATTTTAAGTTGAGAACCCTAAAAGTCCATAAAATCTCTTCTGATTTATATAAAAAATATTTAAAAATTAAGAAAATTAGGAAAGGCATATGGGCCGGCCCATGTGAGGCATGGCCGAGCCCATCTGGGGCACGGCCCAGCATGGCACTACCGAAGCTGTGCTGGGCCGACTCCCAACCAACCTGGGCACGGCACAGCACGGCCCATTTTACACCCCAGCTTCAGATAATCCGAAGCAAGAGTTGTTTTGCTCTTTTATGATAACCAAACTCCAGGTAAAGAACAAGCAAAATAAGATTTATTGGTAAGCTGTGCAACAAGGGGTCTAGATGGGGCGGGCACAAGGGGTTCTTCATGGATCATCATCATCCTAAACTATAGTCTCCTTTGAGTCTTGTTTGGATCTTCATAAACAGGGTGCATTAACACAGTTTGAGTTGGATTAACCTGGGTTGCAGTTAAGCTACAGCTGCTTTCTTCTTTGCCAACCATGACCAATCAGAACTACAGGAAATTAGAGTTACAGGCTTACAGCCCTACAGGTATCAGGATACAATGAGCCTGATTTTCCAAGGATCTAACTGAGGCCTTCGGTCCTGATATGCCTAGCCCCCAATTATATACACATTTTCAAACCAGAGTTGAGAGCGAGGAAAATAAAGTTTCTTGAGAACATTGCCACATTCTCTTAAAAAGAAAGTTTGGAAAACTTTCAATTCTTTCACCAGACTAGTAATTTTTTATTTTTTATTTTTTTTTATGTTAGTGGCTACGCACATCTAATGAAGATTTAAACTTGCATCAATAAAAAATAATAGGTGACAAACAAATCAACAAATAGCCTCTGGGGAAATTTTTCAAATTATAAATTAAACGAGAACACACAGTTCTGTCCTTTTTCCAAAAAGAAACCTCCTTGTGTCCCTACACATTACACTTCCATAAGATGATGATAATTTATGCAATTTTTGCCCTTGAGAAGTCCATCTCAGGATGCTGCAAAAACAAAATTGGTATATCAGATATTCTGCAGCATAAAGGTTCACGAGACAAACAAAACATAAAAACATACACAAAAAATTGAATTTCTTAAAAAACGACTCCATATCCAATTTAAGCACCAAAAAGCCAATAATTAGGGAAGTTACCTCAGCCATGAACTTCTTAAGCATCTCTTGCTTTTGCATCTCATCACTGGTTGGAAGACCCATGGACTTTTGCCGCTGGTCATACTGCAAGCCCATCATGGGAGTTCAATTACACAACACATGCAGCACATAAAGCTCAATTATATACGAATATATGTAAGATAAAACCCACTACATTATCAAGACACAGAACAAATATGGCAGAATGCTGATAATAAATCTTAGGCAAGCCTATCCACAATCCATGCCAGTGTCACTTTGGCTCCATTGATCTCGTAATGATAAAACAATCAATGGTTCAAAGGAACCTAAAAAAAGAGATCTGGACATGCCTATTTAACATGAATCAACAAAGCGATCTTTCAAACTTATATTCCATAATCAATACAGCCAAGTAACTGAAAGAGCCTTTGGATTGCCCAGACCCCAATACACAAATCAAATTAACTATCTGTTTTTGTCAAGACTAAGATCAGCCAGAAGCACTTCTCTTTACAGTAAACACTCAGTCCCACTTTTTTTTTTATTTACCAGTAAAAACTCAAGCCACACACTTGTTCAAGTATTTTTTCTTATAAAACTTTACAGGGTCTTATCTCTAGAAGTTGATCAACTTAGAATGTTTGCTAGCAGAAATAAATGCTATAATATTTTTTTTTTCATATTTTTCATAAATCTGAAGTTACTTTACTTGCATCCTTTGGTTTAGAAAATAACGAGTCCCCAAATTTATGAAATGTGCTAGAACTATAAAAAGATGACTTTCTGCTGCTTTCAAGGCTTCCATCCAAATTAAGCCTGCCATTTTCTGATGGGAATCCCATCAAGGTAGAGATTTTTCTTGGTCTACATCTTTTTTTTTTCTTGTTAGCTACTTTCCAATCTTATTTGCTTGGGGTAGTTGCCCTGTTTTATGTTTTTTTAACTCTCCCTCCCTCCCCCACCTTCCTTTTTTCCATTTTTCCCCTTAATATTAATTAAATCAAGGCTCCCATCATTTTCCGTAGAAAATGAGACAGTTTTCATGGATGGACTGGTGGTGATGGTTGAAGGTTTGAGAATGAAGGAAGATCTATGATCAACCATTAAAGATGCCCACATATGCTTGGACTCATTTTTCCAAGGGTTGGTGGTGAACCCGTCCTGAGAAAATCGCTATCCACATTACTTATTTATTTTTTTAACATGTCAACCACTGCTTAATGTTCTTGGCAAGACTGTTCATGATTCTATCCATTTTGTGAAATAGCTCTTTCCATTTCCTTTTTCCAAGGGGGGAAAAAGGCAAATGTGGCCTCCGGAATTCAGCTGAGTTTTCACAGCCTAAAATGACTAAGGAAATCCAGTAAACTGATTGAGCTCTTCAAGAACTTATGCAACAAGATCACCGAGCATGAAGAATTGATATATTACCATCATTTTTTCGACTGTCTGCCGAGTTTCAGGGTCCAAGTCGGACAGCTTGCTAGCTTCAGGTTCTACTTTCTGTGTGTCAACTTCTGGGCCTCCTTTGACCAAACATTTCCACCATTCCATTTGATTTTGCTTGGTCAAAAGAATGGATATGAACTTTCCGTCCTCTACACAAAAAAAAAAAAAAAAAAGTAGCCAGACCTATTAATTTCCTAAAAATAAACAACACTGTGGATGCATAAAAATGCACCCAGCATTTCAGAACAAGGCTTGGAAGTGCCATAAAAGCTATCATACCAATGCTCCAAAAGCAATCGTCAACCTTGACTGACTGAAACAGCTCCCCCTGAAAGGATCAGAAGCACAAGGGGTAAACAACTGGATAGAAAAGAGGAACAAAGAGAATAATTTAACCTATGATTATCAAATAGGGGAATGATATAGCAGAACACACCATGGATGACACAAATTACAATTAGATTTAAAAAAAAAAAGAGGTTTTTACAAAAAGGCACCTGAATTTTCAGACAACCTCAAAAAGGCCCTGTCTTTTATATTTCTACAAAAAGGCCCCGGTCCGACAGTGTGACAAATGGCTCTTAGATTTTATGCATAAATAACACAAATGTCCTTTATTTAAGCTTAGCAAATTTTACTAACTCAAGGTAACTTTTAGTGGGGCCTGCTTGGATGCATGATGACCTAGGGAGGCAAGGAGATGGAAAGGCTTGGATATGGGTTGAGAAAATATATAATACCAAGCCATTCAAATGATCCTAGCCTTTAAGTTTTAGTCTTTTTATTTGAGGTTGTATGAAAATATAGCGGCCTACTAGTAAAAAAAAAAACGACGAACTTTTCGCTTGTTCCTTTTGGCAAACTATGTTCTCGGTTGTTGGACCCAACCAACGGCTGGAACCTTAAGACCTCCTTCAGTCATCAGTCATCTTCTTTCAAGACTGCAATTCTCCATCCTGTTTAGTGATGATCAAAGTCAAAATCCAATCATCCATCTCTCTCACTTACTCTGTAATTTCTATCCTCCTTGATCCCCATATTGTATTTCTGAAAGCAGCAGAAAGGCACCAAGATCTGTGCCACTGTCAAAATCCCCCACAACCAGCTTGCTGCCCTCAGCTCTTCCAAGTTCCAACACCACTGCCGCCACCATGCAACAGCATCTCCTAGTACCCCTGATGCAGTGAGATCCAAGATCAGGACACGTAGGCCCTGATGGACCAGTCTGATGGGGTCCACATATTCCACATATTTTCTAGATTAGCAGTGTTACTTTATTTACTTATTTCTAGAATAATAGGTTGCTTGATTGGTTAGGAAGATTTCCTTTCTAATTTATATGTTGATTAGGATTAGCTATTTCCTTTATTGCTTATTTAGGAACAATGCTACTCTATATATAGAGAAGCTCCTTATTGACATGTTCATGCTATTTTCTTAATAAAAGTTCAGAGAAGTTCTTGTGAATTCCCCTTTGGGGTATTTCCCCTAAGTGATCTTAGGGTTTTTGAGTCTTAGGGCTCGATCTCACCGTCGGAGGTGTAGATCTTCATCGTGGCCTTCGGGCTGCGCCATCAATTGGTATCAGAGCCGACGATCAATCTCAGATCGCCGGTTGAGATCGCCGATTCGAGGCAATTCCGTATCCCATCTCCCTATTTTCTGTCCATCCGCTATTAATCCACCAATCTTCATCTTCAGTCATCATCATCATCCCATCCTAGCCGACCTCACAGCATCCACTCCCAGTTCGCAAATCCCTCCCATCTCTCGTCCAACCCAACACAGACACCATCTATCCATCCCCAAATCACCGTAACCAGCACTCCATCCAGCGTTCAGGAGTCTACCGGCCGTTCATCACCATCATAGTACAGTAGTCACTCTCGTCCCAAATCCCAGCCCTAAATTCCCCAAAACCCACATCTCCCGAACCCCTACTTCCCAATCCACAGCATATCTCATTGAAAAAAAAAAAACCAAATCCTTTTCCAATACACCAACCTGTCCCCAATCGGACCCCACCTACCATCACCGACACCAATCACCAAACCCTAATCTAACCCTACCCGAACCCACAAAACCCACCCACCACCACATATCTCTCTTCGGGTAGCCACTGAATCCAACCCAAGCCATATTTTTTAATCCCGGCCGCCTTACCCTCTCTGATCATCCATTCCCAAACCGAGAAGGAGAAAAAAAAAAAACAAAAAAAAAAAAAAGAGAACGAACAGCGAGCAGAAGAGAGAAGAAGTAGACAGATAAGGGAATCCAGCGTTCAGGAGTCTACCGTGCACCAGAGGGCAGCATCGTCATCATCCAACAGCCATCCGTCACCGTGCCATCTTCTCCAGCATCGTCGAAACAGGTAAGAGGCTTCGTTTTTCCTCTTATCTTCTTTCCTGCGCAAAACCCAAGATAGCCAAAGGATGTCTCCACGTGCTTCCATTCTGCAGTTTGGGCCTCCCCTGCATTTTGGGCCTTAACTGAGTTCAGGCCCAACCCGGCCCAGAACACCACTCACAGCAAAAAAAAAAAAAAAAAAAAAAAGAGAAAAGTGCAGCATTTTACAGCGTGCATCATTATGAGACTTTTTGGGTTCCCCATTACAATTCAAAGAATTCAGTATAAGCACAAATATGGCGATTGGTATTTTGAAAATGAATTCTATTTTGAAGAATTTCTCAATTTGAAGCAAGACAATTTGACGGTTCGTGCATACTCCCGCCACTTTCGAGAGTTGCATGAGATCTGCGAATTAGAGGAAGATGAAAGACATGATTTAGCTCGTTATGTCCAAGGCTTGAGACCCGATATCTTGGAACATATGAATTATTGCAACACCTGTCACGAGGCATTCTTAGAAGCCATCCGTGTTGAGCACATGCTTAGAAGGTCTCACAGGCAACAATGTCGACAAAGAGCTCATATTGTGGAAAGACTTTTTGCAGGAGAAGAAAATCCCACTCTTGTCATTCGCAGACTCCTCAATACCAATGCAGAAGAAGAAGAAGAATGGAGACAAACTATGAAATTTCACACGCGGGTGATGGTCAGTGACAGAGCTGCTAATGTGGTTATTTACAATGGTAGTGCGATTAATTTTGTCGCACAAGAGGTTATTGATAAGCTTAATTTGACAACTGAGAAGCTTCCTACGCCCTACCAAGTCACATGGTCTAATGGTCATGTCATTCCCGTAACTCACAGATGTTTGGTTTCTTTCAAGCTTGGCGGCTATGAAGATCAGATTTGGTGTGATGTGATCCATATGAATATTGCTCATCTCCTTTTTGGACGTCCATGGCTTTTTGATCGGAAAGTGTTCCATGATGAAAAGGCAAACACATATACTCTTTTCTGGAATGGAAGATGGAGTAGACTCATGCCAATGACATCCACATCTCAGTCGTCGTATGCACCTTCAACAGAAGCACCACAAAAGGAGCAAAAACTTGACAAAGTATTCATGATTGCACCAACAGCGCTGACTTCGGACATCATAGCTGACATTGAAAAGCAAGTTCATGGCAACGAAAATTTTGTGGGCACAAACATTATTGTTCAAGGTAGTGCCACTCAAGAGCCTCCAAGGGTTGACGAAATACAAGGTCAAGCACATATTAACAATTCTGACCTTGTTAGCAACAAGATTGAACATCCAGTAGATCTCATTGTCATGCCACTTCCAGAAACTCCACTTGCATCATCGGAAATTAAATCAATTGTCCCAGTGGTTTCACAAGAAGATCAAGTTATTAAAGTTCCTCACATTGACTTCATTTTTGGGGAGCGTAGATGGATATTCAATGATCATGATCAGTTCGTACAAAGGCATCACCTGACGCCTCCATTGGTCAACTCACCCATACATCAGCAGCAAAGACACCTCCACCGTACTTCTATATGGAGGAACAAATCGCATATCGCTTCCAAATTATGTCATGAGAATGCAGCTCAAAAGAAAAGACGACAGTTTGTGCGTTTGATTTTCGACCCAGGTGGTCATTTTCTGAACTTGTGGGCGGATTCTCTCCTGTGTTATCAACCTTTTAACTCGCCGGAGTCGAGTTTTCCAAGATGGGGAGAGTTGATGCAGTGAGATCCAAGATCAGGACACGTAGGCCCTGATGGACCAGTCTGATGGGGTCCACATATTTTCTAGATTAGCAGTGTTACTTTATTTACTTATTTCTAGAATAATAGGTTGCTTGATTGGTTAGGAAGATTTCCTTTCTAATTTATATGTTGATTAGGATTAGCTATTTCCTTTATTGCTTATTTAGGAACAATGCTACTCTATATATAGAGAAGCTCCTTATTGACATGTTCATGCTATTTTCTTAATAAAAGTTCAGAGAAGTTCTTGTGAATTCCCCTTTGGGGTATTTCCCCTAAGTGATCTTAGGGTTTTTGAGTCTTAGGGCTCGATCTCACCGTCGGAGGTGTAGATCTTCATCGTGGCCTTCGGGCTGCGCCATCAACCCCCGATACAATCATATCATCCACACCAAATGCGAGCTCCTCACTTCACACCTATGATGCACGGATACTT
Organism: Litsea cubeba; assembly: GCA_012931725.1. Taxonomy (NCBI): domain Eukaryota; kingdom Viridiplantae; phylum Streptophyta; class Magnoliopsida; order Laurales; family Lauraceae; genus Litsea; species Litsea cubeba. Next base: position 18,545,510 of record CM022947.1, on the reverse strand, counting down.
CAAAATGGGCAACGTATCGTATCCGATACTTCATTTTTTATGTATAAAATCCGTGTCCCTGCCGTGACTATGGTGTGTCCTTGCCATATCTGTGCTTCATAGCTTCACACCACTCTCGGCCTTGCCGCTCATTCCAGCCATTTAATTCCTTTCCCCTACCCTTGTTTCCACCAGCATCTCCACATCCAAATCAAGACATCTGCCCCAAGTTTCACCACAATCATCCTCGAACCACCTCCCTTTTATCAGGCCTTCAACTAATCTCTCAATTACACCATCACTCTTAAGAATCTCCTCTTCAGGCATCTCACCCGAACAGCAGGAGGTCTCCACTACACCAATGTCCTTGGCATCGTAATTGTCGCTGCATGCTTCTCCAAGAAGAACCTCAACATATCTGATGTCGTCATTCTCGAGGCTGAGACTGACCAGGTAGCCGTCAAAGAGCAATTATAACATCATGCACACTCTCCCATTCCCCTCCAACTCCAAACTCTCCTCATCCAAAATGACAGCATCTGCTTTTAGTGTAGGTTTCCATCATCTAAAGTTACATTGAAAAAGAAGAGAGGGAGAGGGGGTTTGATTTGATTGACCGACCATACATTATATCCAATGGCAGAAAACAGAGTTTGCTAAAAAAAAATTGAGAGAATGGTTAGTCGCTGTCTTTTTTCTTTTCTCGCATTCCACATACAGTGATACACATATATACATAAATGAATTATTGGACACGTTGCGGATACATTGCTTATTTTGAAGTATCTAGGTTTCTTCTTCTTGTTGTTTTCTTATTCTTTCTTTTTTTCTTTTTATTTGAAACATGGCTCGAACCCACAACCTTATGGTTGGGACAATGAGCATCTTCCAACTGTGTGCTATAGGCTCAAGACAATTATCTACGTCATACAAAATTAACAAATGGATAGTTTAATTTGGAACATGTTTCATTTTAAGAAATCATTGAATGACACAAGCAATTTGCTAATGCATGTTCCTTTGTCAGAAAGATCAATGCCAAAAGTATGCATGTACTGACTTATGTATAAATGTAACATGGAGTACACTTACATCAATTACAGGAGGCTGACCCTTCAGTCCAACTGTCAGACGATTCTTCTTTGTTTCACACTTGACAAATCTTGACTTGGTTCCTTCAGGAACTGGGACATTAACAGTAACCTCCTGTAGTGTCTGAGTCCAGGAGTAGTCATCTAGGTCCAGACCATTTCCAGAGTTTGGGCCTATTCAGGTGTAAAAAGGTGTAAAAAGAAAATAAGATGACACATTAGATCTGCTAGCACAAGAGATGCACTAAAAGATTGATCTCAGATTATACAAAAATATATCCATTGACGTCCAACAAATAATACATAATATTGGCAAGAAGTAAAGCTAATCCTTAATCATAGTGTGGAAAACTGCAGAATTGGCTGTTACACACCACCATCCTATTCATGTTAATTGGATTTCAGGATACTAGTCGTCTATTATGATGATTAAAATATTGCCCTTTGCTACAGATACTGAACATGGAATAGAACATAGATAATAAGTTCTTAAATATTAGCAGTCGTATAATTTCACAGTTTAGAAGGCGGGAAAATGCTAGAACAAGAGAAGCATAAGCAGAACAAATGAAAGATTGAAAATGAAAAATAGAAAAATTTTAGAGGCCACCCACCTGAGTCAGCTCATTATCAGTGGAATTAGTAGCTACCGGGTCACTTATGAATATATTTGATTCCATTTCCATGGGAGCAAGCAGCATAGAAAGGTAGAAGCAATGTTTCTCAAAGGCAGGAGGTGAAGATTAGGCACTTCACCTTCTATTGATATAAGCCTAAGGTGTTTTCCTAAAATTGTTTCCATATATAGTAAAATTATAAACTAAATATCACAAAAATTGTAACAAAAGAAGAAAAAGGATATTTTATTTAATGTTCTAAAAAAAAACCCATAAAAGATACTAACTTCAAGAATAATAACCTCTTTCGTTGTCATGTCTAAAGCAAAGTGAAAAAAATGTTCCCTGTTTTGTGACATTTATAGGCCTATCTACATCTCCAAAAATACCATCACTTCACGCCTCTTTAAAATTCCTTATCTGATAGCCATTGTAATATGAAATTGCTAAACTTCTAGGAATTCAATATTAAGCAACTGGCCCTAACAGCAGCTCCCCTCATCAATGGGTTTCTTTTACTTCAGTTACTTATAAGCATTAGTAAAACCTTGCACCAAATTATCACTGACACTCCTTTTAATCATCAATGAAAGTGAAAGTGAAAGTGAGCAATATAATCTGATTCTCTTCTATAGATTAGGCCAGATTCCTATGTAAGCTTTATTGTTTTTGATTATTGGATTGAGCCCAATCATCAATACCAAGATCTAAGCGAAGAGTATATAGAAATCGCCAAAAACCAATGGAGGCATCAACATGTCTCACTTTTGGCTTGATCGACTTTTCTTCCAATCCAAAATCCAAATTCCATGTAATTAGTTTTACAAGTAAACCAAGTAAATGAAAACCGAATTCGACCGGACCCAAACAAGGCGTAAAGTTTTGAACTTCCAAACATTACGATTTCCAAATTCCCCTACAACAATGAGATGAGTAAGAATGACACATGAAATAAATAAAAAAAATTTAAAAGCTAGGGCAAGAACAAAACTCACTTCGAGTATTGCCCTTTACATTCGCCGCCTCCGTTGCATCTGATTTCTCCTCCTTGCTCTCCTTGGCAGGCGCTGCATCCTTCTTCGGCGCCGCCGCCTCGGATTTGGTCTCTTTCAGTCGCTGCTGCTCCGCCTTTCGAGCGTCCTCCGAAGCCTTCTCATCGGCTTCCTTCTTATTCCTCCTCTCCTCAGAGGCTTTCGCCTTCGCAGCAGAAACAAGAGCATTGATCTTCTTCACAGCAGATTCATCATAAAAGAGATCGGACTTTCGGCGAACGAAATCGATGGCGATCTCGAGGAAACGGAGAGGGTTTTGGGGGTCGAGGATCGGAGAGAGAGCTTCGTCGTAGGGTCCGATAGCGGAGGATGGGGAAGAAGAAGAAGGAGGTTCTGGAAGGGGAGAAGATGAAGAGGGTTTTGATTGTTCGGGTTCTTCCATCTCTGATATCACTGCCATGGTTTCTGCGAGAGAGAGATTGAAACGGAGGAAGAGAGACAGAGAAGTGCAGACGAGATATTCTAGAGACAGTAAGGGCTTTGTGCTTTTCTGCCTACAATCGCATTTTATAGAGTGATGAAAAGTTCGTATCCTTGAAGGCTTCTACAGTTCTAATTCGAGAAATCCTAAAATTTCTAATACGAGTGGAACTATACATTGGTGGAGATCACTTTCTAAAATTTGAGTTGCCGGAAATAAACCAAACCCTGCATCAAATATCCCTCTACATTATTTTTAGGGGTTAATTAGGTGAGCACTCAGGGTCGGGCCCACCTATCATCCAATCAAAATCTTGTAATCGACACGGACCACTTGATAGTCACACCCCCTAGGGTTTGGCACCAATGCGAATGAGTTGGACCGTTGGATCGACTATATAGTCATACGAATGGACTGGGCTTGTCGGCCATATATGAAGGGGTTAAGAGCATGGGATTGAGGCCAAACTTGATATTCAGGGTGGTCCTATATAGAGATCTTTCAATCCCCACCGGTTCCATGCCAAATGGGACCCCCGGTGAGGCCCCACAAAAAAGTTCTCACGGAGTTTTCGTGAGAACAGTTCTCACTAGATCGAATCCTTTTTACCAAAACCAAGCACCTTTTTACCAAAACCAAGTATCAAATTATCTCTGTACCTCCAAAAGCATTCTCAAATACATGTAATGCCCAAAAGCATCTTATATAATATATTTTTTTTTTAGACCAAATTACTCTTCACTTTATCTCTCCCTAGTTCAGTACATAACACTCCCAAACTCGAGACATGACTTGCGAGTTCGAGACATGACACTCGTTGGCTCAGTACTTAGTGTCCATATATGTGCCCAACATTATTCGCAAGCTCGAGCTTTCTGCTTCTGTTCAATTCCATTCACCATTGCACACCCCCCCCCCCCCCCCAAAAAAAAAAAATTTATTAAGCTTCTCTATCATGTTAGACTGATTTATATTTTTATAAACTTCAATAATGTCTTTATTTTGAATGTACTCTTACTATAATTAGTGGAAGATTAGCTCAAACCTATAGGAATCCAGCATAGCCTCACCTTAAACTTCCTAATGGACATGATTGTCATATTAAGCTCAAAAATCTGTAAAATTAGGGTTGAATAATTTCACTGTGACTTTGTTTTTACCATTAATGTACTCATTCTGACCCTACTTTTAGTACAATCTGTAGAGAATTTGCTCTAAAGTAGAATGCTTTCCCCCACTTTCCTTACTTTTGAATATGAATTGAATATTAACATTATCAAGTCACGATGTCATAAATCAACTTGCGATGGTATCAACACGGGATGTTAAAAAGAGACTTGCGAGTTCAATAGTTAAAATTTCCCCAAATAGGACACATACAAGTTAATTAGGTTTGACTAACAATTCTGAAGTTGGTAACGATTTTTGTGAATGTGTATGTATGAGTTGAACCATTCCATTACGAGTTTGTTCAATAGTGAATGTACTAACTACGACCCTTCTCTTAGTACAATTTGTGGAGACTCTGCTAAAGAATCAATCATTTCATTTAAAAAAAAAAAAAACATTGCATTCCTCTCCATTCCTTATTCACAACCCTACTTTAACTACAATCTATGGAGGATTTGCTACAAAATTAAAGATATTTTCCTTCACGTTTCTCGTTTTAGAATATGAATTTAAAATAAATATTAACTATTCACGATGTTCAAAATAAACTAACGAGTTCGAGAGTTGAATAAGAAATAACGAGTCGCAAAATACTTCAATGCGTGAATGTGGTAAAGTCTCGATGTCACAAGGGATAAAGTGAAGGGCAATTTAGTTTAAAAGAAAATGAAGTCTATTGTATAAGGTGTTTTTGGACATTACATGTATTTGAGAGAATCTTTTTTTAATTTATAGGATATTTGAGACTTCTTTTGGTAAAAATCCCTTTTTAATCAAATAATCAATTTTACCGTAGAACCAATTTTTGTTGGAGTAAAACTTGGATACACATTGTAAATTGGAAAGGGATTTATTTCAAATGGCTTAGATTTTCATTAGATGGGCCGCCCAATGTGGAATTTCACTCTTGCAATTAATTGGGTATTTCTTTATCAAAGCCTTGGAGGATCTGAACTCCTAAGCGAGGGTTAGACGTATTTCACAATTGTTCTTTTTAAATTGCATACACGGGAAAGATATGGGTCCCACTAACTCTACTAAGATGGGGAAAACGCTTTTCTACTAAGTTTTGAACCCTGGGCTTTAAGAATGCATTTGTGAGACGGGAGTTAGGCGGAAAGAGCATAGAAAAGGCGCCAAGTTTTTTGGCATCTTTCTATAAGGATCTAGCATTATGAGCTCCCAAGTCACGGTCTTGAGGGTGAGACCGCTTGTGTACAGAGGTGTTCTGAAAGAATCCTAAGTAAGGAACTCTAAATTGGAGCCCACCTATTGAAAATCCGAGCTGATCAAAATCAATGCCCCTTCAATGTATGTGATTTCTTTAAGTTATTCCATTAGAAGTAATTATCAACATAAGATTTATCGTTTGATTAAAAACATGACCAATACAATATTATGCATCATTAGTCTGTTTCTTGATGACTTTTTTAATCAAATGATCAATGTAACAGTCAGACCAACTCTTTTTAGAGTAAAACTTGAGAATGTCCCATATACTTGTAGGGCACTTATTTTAAACAGCTATTGGTGGGCCACAGATAGAGTTCCACTCTTCCAAATTAGATTTCTCCGAGTCAAAAGCCTCAAAGGAGCCGAAATCTTTGCAATCCAGCCATGGAGAGAAAGGGGAAAAGAAGAAAACATACAGTTGCTTTTGTTTCCACGTGACCATTTACGTATTGGCTCAAAATAGGATAACAACTTTCATTAGAGCCTTTTTTGTTAAATTTTTGGCATCTGGATAGATCTGAGAGCCTTTTTGGTATTGATATGCAATTTTTGAAGATGCATCATTTCAAAATAAGAAATAAAAGAGGGTGACAAGGGAAGTATTGTTTAGGACATAGCTCTAATTTGATTCAACTGATATATGAGGGTGTTCATGGACGGGTCGAGCTGGACTGGGAAATATTCAGGCTAGGCCTGACTTTTAAACTATAGACTCAAGCCCATTTGAAGCCCAACTGGGGCAATAATGGCTTGGCCCGAGCCTGGCCCATCTCAAAGCGTGCAGGGTGAATGATTTGCCTTTTTTTTTTAAAAAAAAAGGATTTATTTAACCTATCGCAAGCAGGGACGGCCCTGAGCTTTCGGAAGCCCTAGGCGAGTTCCTAAAGTGTGGCCCTACCCGTATACCCACCGATAAATGATAAAAAAATAAAAGATAATTTTTTTTATTTGATCGAAAATTAAGTCTAAACTCCTTACCTACTCTTACCGAATCAAAATTGTGTTTCACATTAACCAATTAACACCAAAATTCAATTACAAAAACTAAACACTACTGAAAAACTAGTAGTCTTCTTGCATTTCTAGCTGCGAAATCATTAATTAAGTCTTCATAATCAAGCTTTTCTACCAAAGACTTTTCAACAGAGACAACTTTTGCAAGATGTCAACATCGTTGGAAAAAGAAAGAAGAAGTTGATATTGGACTGTTGGAGGTCTTGAAGAGAGTAAAGAACTAAAGAAGCATTAAACAATAGAAAAATAGTAAAAAGTTGAATAGAATAGAGACAGTAGAATGAGAATAAAGAGAGCAAGAGAGAGAGAACCGACCTAAAAATAAAGAAAACAATAGAGAAACCAGAGAGAAGGGAGAGGCCGAGAGCACTGGAGTGGAAAGGGAGACGCTCACGCTGTAAACGACGCCGACAGACTTGCTTCTTCCGGCCTACTGAACTTCTTCATCTTTCTTTCTTTCTTTCTTTCTTTCTTTTTTTATGGTTCAGCAAGAAGGATTTTCTTCATTTTCTGTTGCTGCTTCTTTTATTCTTTCCAAGGGTTGAATGACTGAGATAAAGGGGAGTAATTACGATTTTATTTATGGGAATAGCATATTTTGGGGAATTGGGGTATTGATTGTAACACATTTATCATCCAAACATTGATTTTTTTTTTCATAATTAACCAAGTACTACAGTGGCCCACTGTCAATGGGGTCAAATTTTTAAATTAAGCGGGATAGGATTTTTTTTTTAATATTATTTCACATCTCAATAGGGTCAATTGACCCCACTACTAACCAAGTAGCGTCGTCCCTGCTTGGGGGCCCCCTTTTTGGGCCAAATTTTGGGGCCCCAGCAGGCCGCCTATGTGGGTTGTCCCCAGGGCCGGCCCTGATCGCAAGTAATTGTAGCTTATATGGTTGGAACATGCGTGCATGTGTGAAAGTGCACATGTTTGAGTCCTATTTCTAGCAATTTCTCCCAGCCATTATTTTTATCTCATGGTTATCCCCTTATTCGGGCGGGGCTGGATTTAGGGCTCTCTACCAATAAATCCAAACTAGGTCCATACATTAAACAAACCCAAAGGATAAATCCAAGCCCCGCTCCATGAGCACCCTACTTATATATGGCTCACTTTCACTTGATTAACTCAAACCAGCATCTTCGCCAAAACACTCATAGTTAGTGGTATTGGTACCTTAGTATCACACACATGCCTAGGGATCTATCCCTTGGTCCGAGTCGAAGTATCACTCTTAAATTGTAACTCATTATAAGTTAAAAACAAAAACTCAAACCCCAACGTCTTCATGTGTAGCTTCATCTCAAATTTTAGTTGAATGGAGTGATCTAAACCAATGGATTGACACATGAATGGCATTGTCCCCAGATGGAATAGTGCTATATATATATATATATTTTTCTTGATAACATAGGAACTCGCCGACCCCCCTTCGGTTAATTATTGGTAAACCCACGGATACATAAAACCACCTACTAACCCTATATATCGGGTAAGGCCTTAAGGAATTCGAAGGCAGGACCTCCAGGTTAAAACTGGACTTCCTAACCACACGAACATTTTAAGTGTGGGTTAATAGTGCTATATATGATTGTGAAAAGACTAAACTTACCTTAAAGATGGGACATTGCCATAGATGATTGTCTTAAGATATTCATTTTATTGCGATAAGCCACTATTATGAAAAGATTATCTTACTTCAATTAAAATATCTCAATAGTTTTTATCCTTAATTGAAAATCCAAAACCGTAACAAGATTAAACTTTCCTCAATCTTAATTCCTTACTATGTTTTCCTTAGTATTATTTTAATCTCTTCTCTTTTTTTCTTTCAGGTTTCTTTTATTTTTGCAATGTATGATACGTACACACCAACCAATAAAATATGTATCATAAAAAGAAAAAAAATATACAAAAAATAATAACATACTCTCATTATTCTATATTTACTCATTCTATTGTATAAGAATCTTGCCGCTTGATTTTTCTAACAGTATGCGACATGAAAGTGAACTTCTTTCGGCCACGCCCATTATAAATTAGGGCTGCACATAGGCGGTTCGGATCGGTTTAACACTAAAACCAACTAACCAAACCGAACCTGTCGGTTTTTTAATTAACCGATCCGATCCGACCGATGGAGAGGGCTTAAACCGAACCGAACCGAACCAAACGGTTCGGTCCGGTTCGGTCGGTTAAACCGTTGTTTTTTATTTATTTTTTTTGAAAATTTCAAAATAATGATACCCCGTCCTTTGCATTTATTCAAATGTTTAGTGCAAACATAAAAGTCCAACATTCCAGTGACCCATATAAAAAATAATTCTACTCCACAAAGAGAGTTTGGACTAAGGGGTCGTTTGTTTGCAACCATTTACGTATGTAAATAATGCACATGCGTGAATGTTACGTACCATCACGTTTGTTTGCATTATTTTACGCATCACCTATGTAAATCTCATGTGAAAATGGTGTGAAAATGTGCTCATTTTCGCACCTAATTTTTCACACCTTCATAGATGGTAAAAGGAATCGCATGTGGAATAGTGTGTAATTAAACCCCACTCAAAAAGGCGCCCGGTACGGAGATATTTCGTTCCGACGTTATGTATCCTGGGTTCGAAACATGCAAACCCCACTTCATATCCATATTTCTTCTCAAGACATATATCGAAAGGGAGTAGATTAAAACACAACTTCTCATCTTCCTCTCTATTCCAGTCTAGAAAATCTCCTCTTCTCTGCAGTGCTCCAACCCTACTCGTGCCCAGGTACCTTTCTCCCTTCTCATGTCTCTCCCCCATTCTCTAATCTCTCTCTCTATATATATGTGTAATCTCTAATGCATATCTCTGTCTCAATCTCTCTAATATTTACTCTCTCAAACTCTGTGTGTGCAATGGATTATCAATCTATTTCTAGGGTAAGAAAGACCCAGATGCATTTTTTTTTTAAATGGTATCAGAACTTCAAACTATTTGATCCTATCATTCTCGTGAGAACGAGGGTGATGTTTCTGAGTTAACAAAACTCTCTACAGAGTTTTTGGGTGAAGTTCTTTTTCATCTTCCATGCATTGGAAGCCTTTGGATTTTCTTTTCTTCACATCTGCTCCAAGAATCCAGCCAAACGAAGGTCTGATCATGCTATGATCATACATGGCCCACCTCAGATCATCATAACCACTTCTGAATAGCACCACTATCTTGGTCGCCTAAATATTTTGAAGTTTTCAGTGATTTTTTCGGAGTTGTTGGCATCACAGAGGTGGGATTTTGGCAAATTTTTTTTATCACAGCAAGCTTCGGTGGGTTTTTTTGTTTGGACATCAGGCAGTGGTGGGGCCCACTGGGTGATCTGATCACAAATCTAGTTCGTGCATCCGGCCATATAGCCCTGGGCGACCTTGTTGGTGGGGTATGATCTGGTTCTTGATCAGTGGAGCTTTTGATTTCAACAACCTCACTACCCAGGCAAGAAACTCTTTGCTTCTGGATATGCTGTGTTAAGAACGGGTTCTGTGATGGGAAGAAAGAAGAGAATGGGAAACTCAGTGGTCTGTGAGTGTATGGGAATGTGTGGCCATCAGTCATAATGTATAGCTTGGAGAATTCAGTGTATTTTTTTCTAATGTGTAAAATGGGCTTACCTATCTGTACATGGATGATCCTTTTTGTTTGTTGTGAAAAAAAAAAGGTCAAATTTTCTTGGTCACAAAAGGTCATGAATCAGGATGTTATGCACTGATGGAAACAAAATAATTGGGGTTCAATGTTGGTGGGTGTAGTGAAGCCGTTGATTTGTTTTTTCAATTCTTGGTGGTGGTTGTATTTCACTGATTTATGATATTCCATTTGTTCTTTTGTATGAATGTATTGCCATTTTGGTTACATGGTCCAAGATCATATTTGATATAGCAACTTGAAGTCAATTAAGGAATATTTTCAATATTTCCAACTTAAAGTAGGCCAAATTTTGGCTATATGTGGACATGGAATTGGGCCAGAACTAATTGGAATAAGATATATCAAGGCCCCCAGTCTGCCTTGAATGCCATGCAATTGTGTCTAGAATCTGAGCTCTATCTAACCCAAGGGCCAAAACTAAAGATTTCCAATGTACCTTTCTCTACTTATTTGCTTTGACCTCACGTTTGTTTCACATGTGGTAAAATACAAAAAAAAAAGAAAAAAGAAAAAAAAAGGTGGAAAAGCAGTCCTGGCAACGGGTCCTACTACATCATACTCATGTTTGATTGGCAAAAACAAGTAGAAATGTATTCATTCTGCATTCATCCCCTTGAAATTTATCTCATGAGTGATTTACCTTACCCCGGGAATTCTCATCTCGTAAAAGGAGAGGTAATTGATGTACATAGAATATTGGAATGTATGAGATTCTATCTCATAAAAGGAGAGGTAATTGATGTACATAGAATATTGGAATGTATGAGATTCTATCATACGATCTTTATTGTTAAACTTTTCAATTATTTATTATTAATGTCATGGATTTTGAATCTCATCAGTTTTTTTAATAACTCTTTTTGCTATATAGAAATGGATAATGAAATATGCGGCGAAGATGTTGAATGCATTAATGTCGGTACATCTTCTGGAAAAAAGCGTGGTAGGAGGGAAAAGAAGAATACCACATGGTCGGAGTTTGCTGATGAATACTTAGCTGATATATTGATAGAACAAATCAATCTCGGACGAAAGGATGGAACTGGATGGACTACGGAAGGGTGGAGGGAGATTGAACGAAAGATGAAAGAAAAATATGGTAGGGAATATGTTAAAGATAAAATCAGAAATCGCCTAAGAACGTTAAAACATCATTACAATCATATCAAGACTCTTATGGGATTAAGTGGTTTTGGTTGGGATGACGTTACAAAAAAGGTTACTGCAAGTGACCAAGTGTGGGATGATTATGTCACGGTGAGTAATTATAAATATATCTTAATATTATATTAAACATTGTTAACTCAATAATTATTATTATATTTTGATCACATTTGTCTAATTGTCATATTGTTACTATATAGGAAAGTATTTTCTTGTTGATGCTGGATATGGTAATAGACGAGGTTTTATCGGACCATATCGTGGGACCCGATATCATCTAAAGGAATTTGGAGCTCAAGCATTGGCTCCCAGGACAGCTAGTGAACTTTTTAATCTTCGACATGCAAAGCTGAGAAATGTTATTGAAAGGACATTTGGCCTGTGGAAGGAACGGTTTCCAATTTTGACACATGTACCTCGCAATTATCCTATCAAGACACAGGTAAAGATTGTAAATGCATGTGCTGTATTGCACAACTTTATCATGAAGAGAAGTCCTAGTACGGATGAATTATCTGAACGTCATCGTCATGAAAGAATATTCATTGATGATGAAGATAATGATGATCGTCAGGATGAAGGGAACAATGAAGAATCCAATAGTCAATATGCTTATCGCTTACGGGATGCAATGGCATTAGAGATGTGGGATGCTAATGCTAATAGAAGAGCTCGATGAACTGACAAAAAGGAATTCTCTCCTTTTTTGCACATGGAGGGATATTCATTTTGAAAATGTGATGTTTGTTTATTTTGTAAAGGGCACATGGTAAATTCTTTTTTGAAACACCATGAAACTTTTTATGGTTTGGGCCTTTTTGTTTGAATTGATTTAAAAGTATAGAAATGATTGAAAAGTTACTACGCTTGGTATAGAGTTAAGATGCATTAGAATATTTTAATTGTATATCTTGTACAGGCAGTCTCACTCCATCGACTAATCATGAGCGATTTAACTTGGGACATGTGTTTTTTTTTTTCATTTTTTTTTATTATAGCAACACTTCATAGTAACTTTTCCATGTTTTCATGGTTTGACAATCATCCAAACATTACAAGAACAAAAGGTAGTGACCATTTTTAGTGCTCCTAAATATTCCTACTATCAAGATAAAAACACCTTATAAATATAATTTACAAAAATAAAAATTTATCATTTTCACATCTAGTTCAAACAAACGTGGTAAAATGATTCACATGTGTAAATGATATGAAAATGACAACAGTAGACAAACGTTGTAAACTGAAACGCATGCGTAAAGCTTACATATGTGAAATTTACATATGGAACATTTCCATATATAAACTGCATTTACGCATCTAATGTGTAAAAGGCAAACGCCCCCTAAATGCAAGCGCACAAAAACGAAATCCTAAGGCTAAAATAGTAAAAAAGTAATACTTAAGTTATTGTATACAGTTGGTTCGGTTTAAGTGGTTAACCGTGGGCTCAATTCGATAACCGGCCGATGTAAGCGGTTTTTATGATTTTCAAACCGTTAACCGAACCGATCTACTATAAACCGATCCGAACCGTCCGGTTCGGTCCAGTTTTACGGTGATATCGAATTTTTTGTGCAGCCCTATTATAAATTGGTCGTCAGTCTCAACAGGTACATCACTCTTTACCAAACATTTCATATTGGGTGTGAGACCAGACAAGAATCATCAGATTTGTCTATTCATTACACTACTGATCTTACCCCCAATTTAGTATCCTTCTTGTAATTTATTGTGTTCTTCATAAGATACATTTTGGGCCGCCTCCAAAATTTTATTTTTGTCTTTAAGCAGTGGCTTTTAGCTTCTATTTCCTTAAGATTGGCAAAAGCAACAATTGCAGGATTCTTCCAATAATTGGTGTTATCAGCAAACCTCTCGTATGTCGTGATTTTCCAGAGGTTCTCCTGTAAGGATTAAAAAAAATTATGTTAAAACTGATATTTACTACATTAGTAATAATAAATAAATAAATATGAGATTATATTAATCAAGCGAGGACATAATTTATTAAACAGAAAAATTTACCCATATCTTTTTCCTATACCACCTACTCCCGATTAAGATTTTATAACTGAAAAAATAAATTGATAAATAATTAATACCTCATTTCAAAAATAAACTCATCATAGTTATAAAGGATGTTCAAAAGTATTAGGTAAAAAACTTAAAATAGTATCGGTGTAAATTAAAAAAATACAAATTAACAAAGATATAATCAAATAATCTTTAATCTAAAATAGGCCTTTCAACAAGTTCCATTGATTCCTAAAAATATTTTCCATCATTGAAATAGATTTCGGTCACATTTGTGTCATTGCTCAACTTTTAGTATTCTATGACTTGTATCTATATATATATATATATATATATATATATAACACCAGTCACCAGCACTATAATATGCTATTTAACAAGTGTTGTCCTTAGTTTCATACATACATGAAAAGTGAAAAATTGAAGTAAAACCTTTAAAATCAGAATTAATAAAGAATTCATGTAATTTTTGATAGATTGATGCACGCTTCATCCTAGCTCAGTTTTTGTGTGCAAGACGACAATGCTAGAGATAGACCGATTATTATAAAATGAAGGAGAGGGTTCGATAGAAGTAGCAGAGCATGCCTTATTTATATAAACTTATCATGGATGATTGACAAGTTTCATCCGTTCAATTGCTAAAAAAATCAGTGACTCCAAATGTCACTCATTTAAACCGTAACACAAAAAGATTGATAATAAGTCTCATTAAAAAATGATAGCTTAAGAAATATAGTCATGGATGATTGACAAGTGTCCTATCAAATTGTTATAAAAAATTTAATTACAAATGTCACCAATCTAAGCTGCCACACCGAAAGAATGATAACAAGTGTTAAAAAAAAAAAAAAAAAAACTGAAAAAAAAAATGTTAAAAAAAGTTGAAGATAGGGAGACGGAATTGATTTGTTTAAACAGTGCACAATAGTGTGTGCAGAAACATAAACTTTTTACCCATTTATTAACCAAAATAAAGATGTCAATACAAACCTTCCTTTGAAGTTATAAACACTTAATTAATGGGGTGCATTCAAATTGAGTTGTAGGAGGATCAAGGAATGAGACAAGTTAAGATGGTTAGGAGGTTGCATATCAAAATTTGACTCCGACCTAATTAATTGATTAATTAGATTAAAAATGTTAATTCAAACCTACTATAAAAATAAGAAGGATTAATTCTAACTTCAAATGTTGTTCAAAATTAAGCTGGTGGGTTGAGTCAAAAATTTTATTCCTACCAAGGTGTTTGAAGCTTTTTTAAATTAATAGGTTATAGTTTTTTTTTTTTGGTAGAAATTAATAGGTTATAGTTGTTTTAATGATCTCATAACAAAGTTCTTATTAGTTTTCATGACCTAAAAGAGTAAGTAAAATTGCTCTACTTTAATTACATTGAAAGGTGACCCACACTTACCAATTCAAATCTAAACCTAACTTGTTGCTATTACCTAGTTTATAAGTTTATAGTGATCCGATCTTGTGATGTTGTTTATTGGGCCCATATGAAATTGATCCTGACCTAATGTGCAATTGACCCAATAATTGTGTTTGAACTTAATCTTTAGTTCAATACATTTATTACCAATGTTGGATTGACTGCACATTAACAATATCTGAAGTGTATGATTCTGACCTTCTAAGCAATAGATTTTTTAGGGAGTGTTTGGAAAGCAAATATTTTTAAAGATTTTACTATATTATCTCATACTTTATAATGTAATCTACACACCTAAAAATTAGGTGTTTTGATAACTTAGAAAGTATCCTACAATATCTCATTTTCTTATAAAAACCTTCATATTCTAATATTCAAGTATATGTTGTATAAAATAATCTTCGTTAAGAAAACTAACCAAAACATGGGAAAAGAGTGGAAATTTATGATAAACTCCTACCATGGTGGCCAACTACATTTTTTTAATATTGATGGTTTCTGTAGGAATTCTACTATGACTCTCAATCTTAGATGGGCCCGTAAGTATTTATAAATTTTATGTGGGTCCCATAGTCCTATCATAATTACATAGTTTCTTTATTGATTACTAACATTAGGTGGGTCCTACAAATATCACATTAGGCAATTTCTACCATGATTGCCAATATTAATGCCCCCTAGTTATTACTATAATTAGCTTGGTTAATATGATTGTTAACATCAAATGGGTCCCACGTTGATTTTTCATAAATAGATTTTTCAGTGATGTTTAACACTCGACAGGGTCTTTGCTATAATCACCATTGGATCTATTACATTATAATTATTAACATTTGGTGGACCCACATTGATTAAAATACATTACTCGTGGGTTTTAACATTCCGTTTAATGATTTTTTAATTAGATGGGCCTTACCATGGTTACCAATATTAAATCAATCTAGAATGACTACTAGTTAGTGGGTTCCCATTTGGTCAATCATCCCGATTTCTCTATTCATTTCTTATTTCAGTGCATCATTTAGTGAAAATTTTATTTGCCAGACACTTCAAGGTATATTGAAATTTGTAGTAATTGCCAAACACCATAAGTGATACAATATTATAATATGATACTATTTTATTATGTGATAATGAAATCTTATAATATTTAAATTTGGTGATATTGTTCTTCTTTTATCCAAACACCCCTATACTTGATCTACAAATGTGAAAGATTATGATCATTTCTATAGCAACCATTATTATATATTATATTAAAATTATTGATTTTGACTAAACCAAGTTTAATTTAGACCCTTTTAATTTCAATCGTAACTTCTAAATTATAAACTTATATTGTTTTCCTAAACTTGTTCAGTTGTTCAATCATTCAAGGTTATTTTTCGTCATTTTTGCTTTTCGATATACCACTACGATGATTATCTTATTTATTTCTTATCCCATTTATTAAAATGGATCCAAAGGAGAAACTCTTCTTTGTTGATAACAAAGAAAATAATAGAAATAAACTCACGTCCACCTCACTTGGCAATTTAAATTATGACTAATATATATTTTTATGATTGTATACCTTTTATTTCAACCAAAATAATATTGAGATACTATTCACTTTTTATGTTTTAATTCTTAAATTTGTAAATGGGGTTTACTTTTAGATTCGTACCCAATAATCACATTATGTCACTCCAATTGAAATTGGACCCATCTATAGGATTTACATGCTTAAAATACTTGATCAGAATTGAAAAAAAAAATACTTAATGTGAATTGAATAACCTTCAACATCACATAAAACTTATACTAGTTTCTTACTTCTCATAAAAATTTATATTATTTTATTACCTTTTATTTTATAATGTTTGAACATTGACGCCAATATAAAAAAATTAATTATATCGTAAGTTTTTTTTATCCTAGTATTACTACTACAATAAATTTTAATTTCTTATAAATTTACATAACCGTGCTTGAAACACGGGTACGTGGTCAAGTTAGTATTTTTAATAACTTATAACTAAAAATATCTAGAGAACTTGGATAGCTTTTATTTAAAAAAAAAAAGAGCTCTTATCTAATTTTTAAAGAGTTCTGAAAAGTATAATGCAGTTTCATGACGATTATAAAATACATGACATAACATGAGAATGTGGCCAATGTAGCAATGCCTCTAAAGAAAACTGAGAATGTTATTGTATTCATCTATAAAAAATGAAAATCTCAATGGATCATACTGGTCATCCTATAAAAGAAAGATCAAGTAGAAGTTAAACATGGATGCAATGAGTGGCTCAAAATTTTTACTATTGTCATGGTACATCGTTAAGCCAATTCTTTCTTTTTAAAGCATTATAGTGGTTGGAAGAAAAAATTCAATTCTGGCCTTAAGAGAAGACATGTCAGCTTCTTGAGGCCCATTTGTGAATGTGTCTTTTTTTAATATACATATGTGCATTTTCAATAAAATGTGTCTCTTGGACCCATTTGTGTCGATGTTACAATGATGCCTTCCAATTCTATAAATTAAGGTTATTTTCAAAAAATTTATATAGTATTTACCAGACCTCAACCCAGGTTCAGTATTTTTAATTACCATTTTAATTGTGGTCAGTATATAAGTGGGTTTAGAGGATGATTAGCTTAATTTTAAGCTAGAATAGACTTTTGAATAGCTTTGGGGATTTTTGAGAGCCGATAGATTTAGTTTGACGTGGGCCGGGGCACCCGTGTGTCGCGTGTGAACGTGGGGGGAATTTATTCTTATTTTGAGAATTTTTGATTTTAACTTCTTTCGACTCATTTTATTGTTTTTGACAACTTTCATGCTTTATCGAATTTCGTTTGAGGCTCAGAAATCGCGTTTTCGAGAAAAAGGGCAAAAATGTCTTTTACACTAAATCTGTACCCAAATTTCAAAAATTGCAAAATATGTCAAAAATATACTTTTTGGAAAGTAAAAATTTGTTGAACAATTTTGTTTCTTCGTCGTCTTCGTTCGGGGCCCGCAAATGCCTTTTTCAGCCTTAAGAAAATCGAGACCCACTTGCCACTCTATATAAAAAGGGTCCACTTCTCCTTCTTCCCCATTTCATTTTTCCTGCAACATTGAAGAGGGCCTAGGGTTTCCATGTTCCTATACTCTCTCTCTCCTCTAAAACACTTATTTCTTCAAGGCAAAACAAGGGATTGATCTCATAGACTCCTTCTTCACTCTCCAAGCTTCTCAAAGATATCTTTTTCAAAGGATTTGAGCTAGGCAACCCTTTCTTCCAAGCTCTTCTTTCTTGATCAAGCTACCAAAGGTCGGCCATTGTTTTCCTTCCATGAAATCTTGGCTTTTCAAACTTTTTGAAGAGTTTTTCTCTCGCATGCAAAGGGTTTTCATAAAGTTATGCAAGAGATTGATTTTTCTAGGGTATTCTGTTGGCTACTTTGGGGCTTCTATAGATTGAAGACTTGGGACCCTAGAGAGAGCATTTTAGTGTAATTTGCCCTTCACCTTCACCAAGGCAAGTGAATGATTCAGCTAACTTGATGGTTTTTGTTCAATATCAATGATTTCATTTCATTTCATTCTATGTCTTATTTTCATATGATATATGGAATTGTTTATTTGATGTTCTCAAGCTATGGTTTTATGTATTTCATCTTTATATAATGTCTTGCAAGAAACTAAGTCTTCACTCTCTCTTTGATTATATTGGTTCAACTTTTATTCTTCACAATTTTAGTGTTCTCTTGAATGAAGAAATCCTTGTGTTTATGTGAATGATTTGGCTTAATTGGAGGGTTTAGTGTATGATTGATGTTAATGGAAGTTTTTAGAGGCAAAGGAGGCCTATTATTTGTTAATTTATTTGTAAGAAAGGAAGATAGGGAAAGAGAGGCCAAAAGAGGGCTTTTCTACACTCTTCCACGGACCCAGCAGAACTGGGTCCGCTCGAGCGGCCCGGGTTATGGATGAGCGGACCCTGGGCCGCTCGAGCGGACCCTGCCCAGTTTCTGGGCCCTTTTCAAGGCCCGATTAGGGGCTGTTTTCAGGCCTGATTCTGGGCCTTTTTGTGGGTTCTTTTTAGATCTATTTTAGGCCCTTTCCGTCCAGTCTTTCCTCCTTACTTTGAGGCCCAGTAATCTCTTATTGATTGCTTAAGAGTCCATAAAAGAATTGTATAATTAGTGATGCTTGAAGGTGTGATTAGTGAATGGAAACATGAGAGAAAGTTCGACATGAGGTTTTTACCCGGGAATTCTTTAGTCTTAAAGTATACTTATAAATCTCAAGTATTGAAGATTTTCATTGGTGCCAAACTCAATATTGTAAATCAATCTTTAGATGCTAAGTGTGCATTGAGACTTTCCCTCGGTAAATCATTAATTCATCATACACTATCTCTTTTCCAAATTATCAAAAATGTATGTGCTTTCGCATGTAAATTGATTTTTGAAATGAAGTGAGTGGTTCGCCACGATTTAAAAGTATCGATAAAACTACTCGATTGAGTGAGTGATATGTTCGTTTACAAAATGTTTAGAGTAGTTGCTTTATCGATAAAATTGCTTTGAATATATCGATTTATGTTTTTGTTCGGCACCACTAAGCTTGGGACCCTTATTGGATTGATCACCCAACTTGGAATCCTTATTTGTACTTTGCCAATTGCAGTTTGAAACTCTATAATGAGTGAGTGTTTCCGGCCATGACGACGGTGAGATCTTTTCTTCCATTTTGCATGGTTTAGACTTAATCGAGTACTTTCATTGCTTCGGTAAATGAAGTACGTATTGATTGAGTACTTTTATAGTACGTTTCTGAGTGAGTGCTCCTTTTACTTCGGTAATAGGGGAATGTAGCCTATGTGGTTTACCAATTATATTATTCGAACGTCATCATTTTATTTGAATGTTATTGTTTCACTAAATTGCCATTGTTTCTTCGAATCTTTATACTTTACAAATTGTTTAATGTTTCGTAAGTGTTCTTTATATTATTTCTATCATTGATTAGGATTTCGAATGTACTTATATTCTTTTTATAATGTTTGAAAA